>JACVVK020000289.1:182500-365000 GCA_018292915.2 Batillaria attramentaria
CAGAGTCTGTGTGTGTGTGTGTGTGTGTGTGTGTGTGTGTGTGTGTGTGTGTGTGTGTGTGTGTGTGTGTGTGTGTGTGTGTGCAGGCGTCGCTCCAGCAGCGGCCTGTACAGTGCGCTAACACTAATTACGCACGCATTCTTTACTCGGATATTCTCTAAATTTAAATGTAGTGTCAGAGGAAACAGCTACCACTTCGGCCGCGCCCCCGGCGCTATATTTTCACCCTTTCTAAAGTTGTTTCTCTATAGAGAAACAAATTTATAGGATGGGGGCAGATTTTGCTGCGCGCAGCAGCAAGTTTCAGTGATACAAAACAAGACTTTGACGTTTCTCCAGACAATACATTACATACTTTCACGCAGACAGTAACGTAACGAAATCTGCGCCATAGACACGTAACTTCACGAGCACACTATGCTGCTGCGTTCTTTTTGGCGGGAGTTGTGCGACGTGTGTGCGTGCGTGCGTGCGTGCGTGTGTGTGTGTGTGTGTGTGTGTGTGTGTGTGTGTGTGTGTGTGTGTGTGTGTGTGTGTGTGTGTGGGCGGGGGGTGGGGGTTGGGGGGTGGGGGTGGGGGCTGTAATTGTGGCTATGCCCTAAACCACGTCGTCGAAGAGCTTTTTACTTTGAGGTGAAATGGAAATTCACCTGCTCCAGAGGTAGGTTTCACGATTTTTCTCTTGCTGCATTTTTAGAAGAGTTGTCGCCTACTAAAGAAGTCGGTCATGTAAAGTATTTTTACGGAAAAGTTGTTCAAATGCTTTCATTTTTCTAGATTTTGGAAGTTCATCGACTTATACTGAATAGGTTCGTAGCACAGCTCTGTAGCTCTGACAGACTTCGTGCAAAAAAAAAAAAAAAAAAAAAATCTGAGATAGGGTTCGTTTGCGTGTAAGGCCAACTATCTATGAAAACGACTCCTTTAAATTACTCACTATCCCGGCATTTTTGTCACGTTAAACAACTGCACATATGACAGGAACATTGCACTGTTATATCTTGAATATTAAGAATAACAGAGATTTTAGCCAAAACATTTTTTTTTTCAAGTTCCTGCGAGAAGCACCGACCCAAAGAGTTCCACTTGTGCCATTCCTAAGAACAATCCCGGGTATTTAAGTCCGTTTTTCACCAGTCCTCTAAATCTTCCAGATTTTATGTAAAAATTAATTCAGTCAGGGAAGGCACAACATCAACAGAGATATCACAAGACATGAACAATCATGCTCCGTCAGACGAAGTACGTGAGGCTGACGTCAAATGTTTAGTTCGCAGATGAAATCTGTAAATATCGTCACCGCCTCCGACATTTCACCAGCCCTCTACATCTTCCAGATTTCATGTAAAATTTAACTCAGTCGGGGAAGTCACAACACCAACAGGGAAATCACAAGACATGAACAAGCGTCCTCTTTCAGATGACGTAAGTGAAGCTGACGTCAAATGTTTAGTGCACGGAATTGACGTCATATCTCTCTCTCACTATCTCCCTCACTCCTAAGATTCTAGATCCGCTATATTATAGTGGAGCGGATCTAGTGTGTTTGGTAGGTCTTACGGACTTGAAGGGGGGAGGGGGGGACCCACCGGCAACACTGGGTGGGTGGGTGTTTGGGGGTTTAACGTCCTTTTCCACCACCTACGGGGGATATCAAAGACGGGGCAACGATGAAAAAGCCAGCACAAATATTTGGCCCCAGCCGGGATACGAACTCACGACCCGAGCATTAGAAGTCCAACGCTCTACCATTCGGCCACCTCGGCTCCCCCCGGCAACACTGATTAAACAGACAGAATAACTAAACAACTTTATGGGATGGGGCCATTCCTCCTTGTTTCTTATTATACCACCTCTCTGTTCCTCTCTGCCTTGACACGCCTGCATGAAGAAGAGTTTGGGTTTGCCGGTCAGGCTGGGACATGACTGCGGACGCAGTTCTCGAGTCAGGTCCCGGATCTTCACGGAGACGCTATTTGCACCGTATACACCCCCAAGATTGCCGTGAGAAAGAACGCAGCAAACAAAACAGTCGTAGTTCGAATGATCACTTGTGGCCATTCTTTTGATGACTTGCACCATTGCTGTGTCGGTGAGATCGTTGTGTGTCTCTACCGTGAAGCGTAAGCTTTTAAAGGTAGACTCCAGCTTATCTGAATAAAACACACACACAAACGTATGTGCGATACGTGTGAGGAAAAATCCACATGTCTTTATTTTAGCTACGTTATACTACTACTACTAGTAGTAGCAGTAGTAGTAGTAGTAGTAGTAGTACATGTGATAATACTGCGCAGTTCCCCAAAAACAACAACCGGAAAAACAACTCAATGCACATACTCCCGTATTCACACACATTAATTTTACACATTTTCTACCACTGTATGTAATCTTTGTTGTTGCTGTTGTTGTTTAACCTTGATCTTTCAGTTTCAGTACATAGTTACAAACATTCGTACCTCTGTCGACGTCGGTACCATGTCGAGTTTCCAAGGCAGGATTGCGACTGGGAGGGTCTCTGTGGAAGGTCTTGTTGTTAATTATTACACAGTGCCCTGGCGAAAAAGGAAGAGGAATGTAAATATATCCTTCAGTTACAACTTCACTTCTTGAGATTTATTAAATGTATTGATTTTATTTGATTTAATTTGATGACGATGGTCACTTTGGATCAATTTCAAAGTCATATGCCGGCTCCAAGGGGTTTTGGAGTTATATGAATTAGAACTTGAGTGCACAGTCAATTAATTTCATGGCCATATAGGTACGCATGCACCTTGTAACGCTGATCTGATTTATTCTTATCATGATGACTTATGAGCGTTATCTGTAAATAAACAAGAAGTCATCTTCTTGAGACCTCGAGGAACTGCTTCCATTTTGTAACAGGGGACAGCACTCTGTGGCCTGCCAGTGCCCATTTGCTGGATTTGTTGAGTGATACCTGCCACACCTGTCAGAAAACACAGTTGCTTGATTGATGTTTTATGAATAAAATGCTATTGTAGTTTTTATCATCATTTATGGTAGGCTGGTCATAGAGCATGTATACACTGAGGAGTGTATACACGCTCTCTGGCCGGCTGGTTATCAGTTTGAAGAGTTAAAAAGTGGTCTCCCCTTCCCCCGTGCCTTTGCGCATTTTGTTGCAGGGATGGGGGTAACCGATAAAAGTGAAGACGCTTCCCCTGAGATCAGAGGTCAAGTGTTCCCACGCGACACTTACATCGAAAACCCCCAAAAACTAATGAATAATGTTGGAAACTTCTTGGTTATTGAAGATGTTGTTTCGTTTACAACTGTGAAAAAACTAACGTTAAAGCACACTGGCAAAACAAAACGGTTTAGAAGCGCTGCAGTGTGTGTGTGTGTGTGTGTGTGTGTGTGTGTGTGTGTGTGTGTGTGTGTGTGTGTGTGTGTGTGTGTGTGTGTGACCCTCACTGAGAGAGAGAGAGAGAGAGAGAGAGAGAGAGACAAACGCACCTGCCATAGCGCTCTACGCTCTTTGTCATAGCCCACAGTTTTTAATCACGTGACTTGTAACCACAGTCACTCCACAATTCCTAGACAGATTCATCCAAATTGTACAGTTTCATTAATAATAATATATATATATATATATATGTTACAGTGAATTTGTGTAATCAGGGATTTCATGAAATCCCTGAAATTTTCAGTAAGTTCATGTAATTACTGTTTCACTCGGGGATTTCATGAAATCCCTAAAATTTCCAGGGATTTCATGAAATCCCTAAGTTTTTGTCATGGTTTTTACACTATCTTACTGGCTGAGTTTAGTGAATTTGTGTAAGATCAGACAACCGGTGCCTAGACCCTGACATTTCACTCGTACCGGCCCCTGCAGTGTAGTGGTTAGCACTTCGGACCATGGACCGGGAGACCCGGGTTTGAGTCCCAGCAGAGGCAAGAGACATTTTTCCTACCTAGGTCGGCTCCTACCCAGAGCAGGTGTGCTATGAACCTGATGTGGAGGCCGTTGCCACACAGCTGTGATTCACCCACTTCACGGGTGCGACTTTCGGGATGTATGACACATCCTATGATGTGGATAATTACACATCGGCACCGCAGGTGCTGTAGTTCCAGGGCCTGGTTAACTCCGGGATATTTATGACAGGAAGCGTGGAATGCAGCCCTGTCCCGCAGTCCCAAACCACACGGACCTCCATAGCATCATCTTACCATCATCATCATCTCCATCATCATCAGTGCACAATCATAATTTTTTTTAAAAATGCCCCAGCTTTCGTGCCCTCCGTGGATTCCACTCCATGACCTTGGAGGAACATCACTGAATAATAATAATAATAATAAATTGCTTTTATATAGCGCAGTATCCCAGTGGACGCTGGCAAAGAGTTAGGGCAGAAAAAAATCACTCGTAGATCAGATGACAAGTTCAGAATTGCCTAGACCCTGAAATTTCAGTCTTAGCAGCAGCTCACCACAGCATTCTCACCATGTGACAACTCTGTACACAAACAGTAATTTCTTTTGACTGGTGAAACTGCATGTTCACGAGGGTACACTAACACTGCAGTCTGCTACATGTACTTACAACTCCCTACCACTCCACTGCAAGCATGTCTCAATCCAGCATAGAAGAGACTTTCAAAGCGGAGCTATTTGCACGCTACCAAACACACCACAAATATCTGATTCCAAAAGAAGACTACTACAAACTCGTGGAGAGTGTGAAATCTGCTGCTGGTGGTGGTCAGAGAAAGAGCAGAACGACTATTATCTCCTGACCAAGTAAATTTGCTTCACGAAAGGGGGGGAGGGGAAGGGGTGTGTGTGTGTGTGTGGGGGGGGGGGGGGGGGGTAGGGCAGAGGCTCGAAAATTCTAACAACAGGGGAGCGGGGATTTTCATTATTCCATTTCAGTCAATAAATACCTTTCACCTGAGGAGATCTATTACGTCATTTCCAGTATTTGAGGTACACATAAAATTATTCTGACAACATTTTCAGCACCAAGAATACGAGGGGACGAACAGATACTCTCGCCCCACCCACCCCTCCCCAAGTCCTACGCTAGTGCATGGTTTTCGAAGAAGGATTTTACTGTGACATCTTACATGTATGAGTTGCGCGAAATGTACTCGCTTGTTTTATCATTTAAAAAAAAAAAACTGTGGTCATCGTACACGTATGAGTTGTGCGAAATGAACTTGCACATTTTTTTCTTCTTTTACTGTAACTATCTTACATATTGGTTGCGCGAAATGTACTTACATTTTTTATTTATTTTGTATCTTCTACTGTGAGAACTTGTATGTTTTGTTTTATACTGTGGCTGTCTTAGATGTAGAGTTCCGTCAGATACACTTGCATGTATTTATTATTTTCACTGATTATCTCAAATGTTTGAGTTGTTTGAGATGTACCTCTATGTGTTTACTTTCTTTGCCATGTCTGTCCTTAAAAAAACCTACAAAAGATGAGTTGAACGGGATGCACTCCTGTGTTCGGCTTAAGAAAATTATGGGTCAGTGATTTCCTGAAATCCCTGGCCCTTGAAATCAGGGATTTCATGAAATCCCTGGAAATTTTAGGAATTTCATGAAATCCCCGAGTGAAACAGTAATTACATGAACTTACTGAAAATTTTAGGGATTTCATGAAATCCCCGAGTGAAACAGTAATTACATGAACTTACTGAAAATTTTAGGGATTTCATGAAATCCCTGATTACACAAATTCACTGTAACATAAACACGAGAGATGGAAGTCAAGAAAAGTTCAGCCAAGTCAAACAAACAAACAAACAAACAAACAAACAAACAAACACACGATTATAAGAAGGACACTTATGGTAAAGCTAGGACGGACGGAGTACATGCAACGATCCCTCGGCTGTGATCATGAACTAAAGTTAGCTACTTAAGTACTCCTCTCTAACCTGATCAAGTGTAGTACATGTAATGAGACTTCGCATGCACTCACGAGTTGCCTGGCTTCGGCGACAACATTGAACCTCTATACTATTTCCATGGCCTTTGATTGAACGGTGGTGCCGAATTCTCTCCCTGAGGCACTGAGTGCGGAGCTCTGTCTGTTCCAAGCCCGCTGACACTTTGCAGTAACTCACGGCTCACATGAAATGTTCACCGTCAAATTCAGTGATCCATGTCACTTGGAAGGCGTTTGTGTAAACACCAGTAAACAACATACGGCGTTATAAAGGAAATTCACATACTTACACTCACTCATTAGTAGTGTACTGTATGCCGTCTGTGGCAGTACTGATTTTTCTTCTTTCTTAATGTACACTGAACACAGGTGCAAATATGGCCGACCGAAAATCGATGAAATACTTCCCTGTGTTGCCCAGGACAAAAGTTGCTCGGGTGCAACATGTATACATGACCCACTTTCAGTTACTATTATTAGTAATTGAACGGCCGGAGCAGTTCGTGTATTCACTGCTGCCTAGCCTTTTTATGCTTTACATAGCAGTGTATGCAGGCTTATGTCACACAGGCGGGGATAGCAGTAAAACCTCGATCTGTTTACCTGAGAAAACGACTCAATGCTATACGTGGAATAGTTGTCGTTATGTCGGCGGTATTTGCATTGCCACGAAAACATGTAAAACAACGTCGGACAGAGAAACATACACACACGCGCGCGTACGCACACACACGTCAGTTTTAAGTGCATCAGCCACTCACGGGCTACACAGTAAAATTCATCACTCGCGCCGTGTGTGTGTGTGTGTGTGTGTGTGTGCGTGCGTGCGTGCGTGTTCAGCGAGTCATACTTCAGTCAGTAATGGGAAAACGCCATAGAAAAAGCAATTCAACATTTCTCTGCCCTTCAGTAGGTTTGTGCGTTGTAAATCCTGTTGTAGATGTACGCAAACAGACACGCAGGTAATTCCATCATAAAACTCGGAGTCAGCTTCGCTGAATATTGTTGCAGTCTAATACATGAGAGACTTGTACAAGTATACCTGATGTTTATTCATTGTATTAGATGCAGCGCATTATACATTTCTGAGCGATGAGTGGGGAAAAAGAAGGAAATGTATAGGCTGGTATAACATGTCACAAGACATTAAACATCTAGTTGTTTTGATGTAGTACTATGGATATGTAAAAGCACACCGTGTTAAAGTTACTGGCAGAGTCTATTGTATTGTATTGTACTATCTTTCTGTCATCTAGATCTACATATATCTTTGCAGACAATGCCGATTATTATATGAACAATATATATTCACAATACAGTAGTTATAAAAATCAGTCCACCGAAGACACATGAAAAGTGACAAAGATTGTAATGATTAAGTGAGCAAATATGAAGGGACAAGTTGTTGAACTATTGTTTAGTCGTAAGTAAATGCTGTACAAAGAGTTATCTCGAAAGGAGCACAACTTCACATCCCAGATTGATGCAAAGTGCACAAAAATCTTGATTCTTAGTACAGCTCTTAATGCGATACAATGTTGTTTATACTCGCGCTAGTAATCGAACATTCAGATTCTAAGACTGTGGTATTCGACAAACTCGCTCAGCACATTAGCCGTCCGTGCAGTGAATACACTTCTGTTGGCGCCAGCATTTGCAGCTGTTACTGTGCAGGTGTCCACGTAGTGTGATGACAGACACCACGAAAACAGTTCAGAACGGGCTGTAAGCATTGAAGTAATAAAGATTCAAATCAAATCAAATCAATCTTCATTATCCCAAGCGGGAAATTCAAGTTTGGTGGACATAAGAAACAAACCGATAACACACCCAACATCACATGAGGAAACACATAACACAATTGCACCACTGATCAACCATTGGCCAGAAAGCAAAGTTTCTGGTAGTAGCCATAGCGTGCACAAGTCCACTTGAACAGGGTCGGTGTCTCTGATGATGCCTCTCCACAATGCTGGCCACTTTTCACGCCCGTCTATCTGGTGTAGTGTCGACCTCCGTTTTTCTTCACTAGATCCTGAAACAGTCAGTGGTTGGTTGACTGAATTATATCGTTTTATTGGCTGTAGTTGTGTCTAAATGCGCATGTACAAGCTGAAATGACTGCAGTTATGTGTACAACAAGTCACTACTTGCACGCAGAATTACTACACCACGGAATATTAATCCACCTGAAGTAAGGAAAGTCCTATCAGTTTACATTGTCTCTGGTGCCTCACTTGTTCGAGAATAAAATTGACCATCTAAAGGCGTTTGCAAAATGGAAGTGTGCGTTGTGACAACCGCAAAAACATAAATGTGAAAATATTTAGTTTCAGAGGCAACACGGTGAAGGCGTAGCCGGGGAGGTGTGTAAGTTTCTGTCTGGCTACAGATGAGGATACAGTGGAGCGGTGGAGGGGCGGGGGTAGAGGGGATGTGCTCGGAGGTTTAGCGTCTTTTGTCTTTCAATACAGCAATCTTAGGGACGACTGAGGGCACAGGAGACAGAAAGCTAGTAAATGTTGTCCATGTCGGAACTTCAATCCATCACCACGCGACCGCTAGCCAGCTGACATTCTAATGTGGCCAGTGGGGTTGAGCAGTTGGAGAGTGATAGTGGTTTGAACATTATTAAACTGCAGCTATGTGCGTTCTTTCACCGAGCAGAGAAAAAAACCGAAGACAGGAACAGCGTACCAGCATCATCGCGATCAGGTCTTGAGCTTGTCTGTCTCGGATGTCAGGTGACGCTACATTGTCAATGCCCATGTAACGTCCGTCCGCATCATTCAGCACTTCTTGCAAGTTCGGCATCGAAGCCCTGACGCTTTGAATTTCGTTTCCTAATGCTTCACGCATTTCCTCTGTTGACATTAACAGCATATAAACCAAACAGCAGTTTCGTTGAATCTCAAACAGTTGTAGTACTGAATAAAAAGGTCATTCAGCCCAAGTCTGTCATGGAGCCACATACTCAGGCTATATGCAAGTCTGATTTCTGCTACTCTGACAACTGAAAGAATGCGAAAGTCAAATATTATTTAAGTTTTATAGTTTCAAATATAACATTATTATGACAAATATTCGTCATTGTAAGACATAGAAAGCTAACAAACTCTCGCACCACTGAGTAATAATTATATCCACCAAAGGTCGAAATACATAGAGATAAACCACCACAAACAATGTACAGTACACTGTTGTTAAAATGTATTTTGCTGGAAGCACAGATAACACGAAGCGTTCTTACCGAGCGTGCTGTCTTTATATGTATCCATCGCATTGAAGATGAGAATCATGTGGTCACACATTCCGGGCCCGAACAATGCCTTCAGACGCTTGTAGGCTTTGTACTCCTGTTCATGTTTTTATTTGAAACTAAACCAGTCTTAATGTTAATTAGATAAATAGAATGCTTGCGCATGCTTTATTCACAACATTCACTACGTAACTGTGTCTAGCCCCACTCAGAACATACATCAGATCGGTTTTTTTTATGATGCACATAGCGACTGTAAGCGGGCTGTACAATAGATGACGTGATTACTGAGAAATGCTTCAGTGAAAAATAATACGAATTCAGGGGCGCCGGAAGATGTTGGGGGGAGGGGGGGGGGCAAAATCTCGGAGGGGGAACGTTGCCCGAAGAAAGTGAAAAGCGGGGGGGGGGGGGGGGGAGGGGGGATAAAATGCTGCGTAGACAAAAAAACGACCAGGGAGCCACTGAAATGAAGGACATTGCCCGAAAAAAGTGAAAAGCGGGGGGGGGGGGGGGGGGGGTAGGGGGGCAATCAGAGGAGCGCGGACAGCCTTCGGTCCGCAAAAACAGAAGTTCTCTGTTGGGTGGGATGAGGGAGAGAGCACTAAGAGGGGTAGGGGGAGAGGTAGGGGAGGGGGGGGGCAAGACCATGGCTTTGCCCCCCCTCTTGCCATAGTCACCTAATTCTCCAGGGGGGGGGGGGGGGCAAAAAGACACTCTTGCCCCCCCCTGCTTGGGTACAGGGGGGCAGCTGCCCCCCCCCCCCCCCCCCCTGCCCCCCCGGTTCCGGCGCCCCTGGAATTTTAAATTACGAAGGGCGAATTTTGCGTGCTTAGTTATATACTATCTTACTCTCTGTCACAAGCAGAATGATGGACTCTGTGTGTGTGTGTGTGTGCGTGTGTGTGTGTGTGTGTGTGCGTGTGTGTGTGTGTGTCGTAGCGGTGAGTTCGTTCATACCCTAGTTTACATTGTTAGGCTCAGTGGCCTACGGGTACGACCGGGATAGTCGTGACCACTACTCGCGCGTTACGTGACCATGTTTCAGGGATTTCACGGGCTAAGCGTGATCGCACGTTCAGTTTTTGACTCACTTGTGTAACAAAGTGAGTCTATGTAATAACCCTCCGTCGTCTGTCTGTGTGTGTGTGTCTGTCTGTGTGTGTGTCTGTCTGTATGTCTGTCTGTGTGTCTGTCTGTCTGTCTGTGTGTCTGTCTGTGCGTCCGCAGTAAACCTTAACATTGGCATTTTCTCAGAAACAATGAGCAGCAGAGGCACCAAACTTGGCAAGCTGATAGACAGCCATAAGACCTTTCAAAGCATATCATAGTGATTGACCTTGACCCAAGGTCAAGGTCACTAAAGCTGTCTGTTTGGAAATTGTACATTGGCATTTCTCAGAATCTAGAAAAACCAGAGACATCAAACTTTGCAAGATGATAGACATTGACAACACCTTTACTAACATACCTGTATTCAGTGACTTTGAATCAAGGTCAAGGCCATGCAAGCTGTTTTGCGGAAACCGTCCAAAACCTTAACATTGGCATTTTCACAGAAACAATGAACAGCAGAGGCACCAAACCTGGCACGCTGATAGACAGCCATAAGACCTTTCAAAACATACTATAATGATTGACCTTGACCCAAGGTCAAGGTCACTAAAGCTGTCTGTTTGGAAATTTTACATTGGTATTTTCTCAGAATTTAGAAAAGCCAGAGACATCAAACTTAGCATGACGATAGATATTGACAACACCTTTACTGACATACCTGTGCTCACTGACTTTGAGTCAAGGTCAAGGCCAAGGCCATGCAAGCTGTTTTGAGGAAAAACTTCCAAAACCTTAACATTGGCATTTTCTCAGAAACAATAAACAGCAGAAGCACCAAACCTGGCTTGCTGATAAACAGCAGCAAGACCTTTCAAGACATACCATTTCGAATGACCTTGACTGAAGGTCAAGGTCATCAAAGCTGTCTAATTGGAAATTTAAAATTGCCATTTTCTCAGAATGTAGTGGTACCAGAGGCATCAAACTTTGCATGGCATGATAGACATTGACAAAAACTGTACTGACATAACCTGTACTGGCATACATCTATTCATTCCAGGTCCTAACAGTGTCTTCAACCTCCAGTAGGCTTCTTTCTCCATCTGATTATTTCCTTGCAATTTATTATTTCATATGAAGTTTTCACACACACACACACACACACACACACACACACACACACACACACACACACACACACACACACACACACACACACATTTCCTCTGTAATTTCAGTTTTTCCTTGCTTTGGTACGTGTCAATAGTCAATATTGCTTGTGATGGATGACGTGCTTGGTAAATCTGTGTATTTCTATCAGTAGATGTACTGTTCGTTTGTGATCGCAGTGTTAAGCGTATACATGTGTTAAAATTTTGCCTCAGGTGGCTATACCGTATATACATCTGTTTTCCAATGCCCCTGATGAGAGGGTCGGAAAATAAGATATGATTTGGCTTTGACTTGACTCTTAAAAAAGTGTGGACCAGCATGGCTGCAAAGTGACAGAAATATGTCTAAACGGTACAGTCAGTGTTCTAAGAACATTATTGCTTCCAACCACAATTTGAACCCACAGAACGTACAGGAGCACTTGTGCAGATTTCACCTCACAAACTCTAAATGTGTGTGACATTCTTCTAGGAGAAAGCAAACCGAGATCAATCCAAGGTGGAGTTTAGTTTCAGCATTATTTGATGTTGTTTTTGCACAATTGTCCATTTCCGGTTCTTACAACACAGCCCTACTCACCTGACTGAAGCGTCGGTCACAACGCAGCACCATGAGGATGACGTGAGGACCAGGCGCAGTGAGAGGCAGCGCGTTCAGTAGCTCTCGGGAAATGTCTAGCTCAGACCGGAGTGTATTACAAACGGCTGGAGTGTCTGTGATCTGCAGTGAACTGGGCTGTTAGGAATCCACTCACGGTTATGTCATCCACACACACACACACACACACACACACACACACACACACACACGCGCGCGCGCGCGCGCGCGCAGTGTTTTTTTTTTTTCTCTCTCTCTCTCTCTCTCTCTCTCTCTCTCTGACCAAGACACATTCCGGTACTGAGAAATCTACTAAAATTTGTGTCTCTGGAATCCTCTTCTCCGTGTGTGTTTACCTCGAGAAGAACGTTTTCCTTGCCTCGAATTTCCTCTTCCCGTTGGCACTGCAAAGTTATTGATTGACTTCCCCCTTCAGCTCTAAAGGCTGTACGACCCAGGAGCGTGTTGCCCAGGCTACTTTTGCCGGCCCCCGTGGTTTCCCCCAGCAGCAGCACCCTGAGCCTGGCCTCTAGATCAAAGAACACAACAGAGCCCAGCAGAGCCAGTGTCATTTACGTAGCGGTATCGAAAACGAACTAAACCCCTGCCCACGAAGTGCGCGAAAGGGGCTTCTTGCGGTTAGCCGCGTCGTCTGTGTGTAGTAGTAGTAGTGTGCCAGTGTGTCATCGCGTGTCACTGTCAGTGTGTGTGTGTGTGTGTGTGTGTGTGTGTGTGTGTGTGTGTAGACCCCCAAAACATCTGAAGAACGGAAGAAACAATCAACACTATTTATGGTGTGCGGTGTAGTGGACTCGAAAGAATCCCATTCATTTTTGTTAACCTTGAACAAGGGTCATGGTCACAGGGGCTTGAAAACCATTCTATGCAGCTAAAGCACGCAACCAGCGGTTATCGCTTGGGGACGCAGCGGGACCGGCGGTGTGAACCGGTCGAGGTGAGCAACAGGAAGTGACCTCTGAATTAATTGGTGGTTTTGAATCAGTGTGCGTGCGTGCGTGTGTGTGTGTGTGTGTGTGTGTGTGTGTGTGTGTGTGTGTGTGTGTGTGTGTGTGTGTGTGTTTCGGGGGGTGGGGGGGGGGTGGGGGTGGATCTTGTCTACACTAAATTTAGGTGAAAAGTACACAAACAATCACCATTCGCTTACAACACTAAATCCCAACTGAGAATACACGAAGAGTGGATCTGATTCTAGCGTTGACAGAAATGGTTTACTTTAGAAGGACCATGACATTTTACGTGGTGATAAGTAGACTTTTTTCCTGAGGGTTGTCAGCGTGGCCGGCGCTTGCATCACTCCATCTTTTCCAGGCGTTTTCCCGACTTCATGCTTCACCATGGTCAGGATATCCATAATGTCATGGCTGTACACGGAAACGATAAATGTAAAATAAGCAAATGTGGACATATTTGCAATGTGTAAATCTCTGCTCATAGGAATATTCGGAAATCGGAATTCAATTCGTACTCAGTCTGCAGAGATGCAGTACCAAGCGCCATCTCTCTTCCCATTGTTAACATGTATTATCTTTACTATTATTATTATTACCATTGTTGTCGTTGTGGTTGGTGTTATGACTAGACGGAAAAGCCCAAACCAATATTCGGGGAGAAATTTCCAGTGAATACTCCGTGAAGTATATGTGAAAATTGTCAGCACAAATGACAGTTTAGGTGGCTCTTTGCCAAACACACGTGTGACACAAATACATGTACTGCCGTTTCAGCCAATGCTCTATTTCTCCTTCTGCTTTTACTTTGTGTAGTCTGTCACAACTACTTATAATAACATTCATTATGTGGAATGCAGAAGAAGAAGGACAAACAGCGGTTCGGAATAATCCAACTCAAATCTGAGGTGTTTTGCGTGCTGCGAAAGCGAAGAGCATGTGATTGCTAAACTGGGCTGATTGCTAAACTGGAAAACATGTCTTACTCGTGAGCATGTTTGTTGAGTAGTTCCTTCAGTTTTCCAATGAACAAAGATCCCTGAGTAGCATCTCTGTAAGACACGAAGCCAGGCACAGTGGAGTAGGCCAGCAGGAAGTCGGCCTCGTTTGGAACTAATTTTTGTTCTTTTCCCAAGCTGGTAGCGTCTGTATCTAAATCGGGGTGTCCTGGGGGGACAAAAGTTTGACCATGAAAATTATTGCCATCAAAGTACGTTGTCTGCTCGAAGCAGTTTTTTTTGTTTTTTTTTAGGTACCAACAATAATCACAATGTGACTTCATATACCAGTCATACAATAGGCCTAACACTCATGCTGTTCATCAGAGCAAACTTTCAAACTTTTTCACAACATTCTTCTATTATTGTTAAAACAAGCAAAAAACAAACAAACAAACAAACAAACAAACAAACAAACAAACAAACAAACAAAAACAACAACAAAGAAAAAAAAAACCCACGCATTTAACATGAGGCTTGAACGGAACAAACCATTCAAATCGCAGTATGTACATGTGCATTTTTATAAAGAGGTTGCATTTTTGTTCTGAATGTTTTTGTGTATAATTTTTCTGTAATTTTATATGTGTCTTTTAGAATAGTGAGAGGCAGGGGAAAAAAATGCCTACACGCACAATTTTGATGCTATATAGATTAGTTCGTTTTGGCCCCCGTGCTTCCGGACTTCAGAGGGTCGGAAATATTGTCTACCTCTCTGTTTTTTCTTCTAATATTTTGATAATAAACACAGAAAGTTCGGACTCCTCTTTGTCATGATTTGCATGTCAGGCTGCAGAGTCTGTGTTTGTGTGTGTGTGTGTGTGTGTGTGTGTGTGTGTGTGTGTGTGTGTGTGTGTGTGTGTGTGTGTGTGTGTGTGTGTGCAGGCGTCGCTATTATAGTGGAGCGGATCTAGTGTGTTTGGTAGGTCTTACGGACTTGAAGGGGGGGGGGGGGGGACCCACCGGCAACACTGGGTGGGTGGGTGTTTGGGGGTTTAACGTCATTTTCCACCACCTACGGGTGATATCAAAGACGGGGCAACGATGAAAAAGCCAGCACAAATATTTGGCCCCAGCCGGGATACGAACTCACGACCGGCGGGTAACCTCCGCCTGATTTCCACGGGACAGAATGGTGCCGGGTGCGAGCGGTTCTTATCAGATCTCTGCGAGAATGTCTGCTCACCAGCTCTACCATTCGGCCACCTCGGCTCCCCCCGGCAACACTGATTAAACAGACAGAATAACTAAACAACTTTATGGGATGAGGCCATTCCTCCTTGTTTCTTATTACACTACCTCTCTGTTCCTCTCCGCCTTGACACGCCTGCATGAAGAAGAGTTTGGGTTTGCCGGTCAGGCTGAGACATGACTGCGGACGCAGTTCTCGAGTCAGGTCCCGGATCTTCACGGAGACGCTATTTGCACCGTATACACCCCCAAGATCGCCGTGAGAAAGAACGCAGCAAACAAAACAGTCGTAGTTCGAATGATCACTTGTGGCCATTCTTTTGATGACTTGCACCATTGCTGTGTCGGTGAGATCGTTGTGTGTCTCTACCGTGAAGTGTAAGCGTTTAAAGGTAGACTCCAGCTTATCTGAATAAAACACACACACAAAAGTATGTGCGATACGTGTGAGGAAAAATCCACATGTCTTTATTTTAGCTACGTTATACTACTACTACTACTACTAGTAGTAGTAGTGGGTAGTAGTACTGACTACATGTGATAATACTGCGCAGTTCCCCAAAAACAACTGACCGGAAAAACAACTCAATGCACATACTCCCGTATTCACACACATTAATTTTACACATTTTCTACCACTGTATGTAATCTTTGTTGTTGCTGTTGTTGTTTAACCTTGATCTTTCAGTGTCAGTACATAGTTACAAACATTCGTACCTCTGTCGACGTCGGTGCCATGTCGAGTTTGTCGAGGGTCTCCGTGGAAGGTCTTGTTGTTAATTATTACACAGTGCCCTGGCGAAAAAGGAAGAGGAATGTAAATATATCCTTCAGTTACAACTTCACTTCTTGGGATTTATTAAATGTATTGGTTTTATTTGATTTTATTTGATGACGATGGCCACTTTGGATCAATTTCAAAGTCATATGCCGGCTCCAAGGGGTTTTGGAGTAATATGAAATAGAACTTGAGTGCACAGTCAATTAATTTGATGGCCATATAGGTACGCATGCACCTTGTAACGCTGATCTGATTTATTCTTATCATGATGACTTATGAGCGCTATCTGTAAGCAAACAAGAAGTCATCTTCTTGAGACCTCGAGGAACTGATTCCATTTTGTAACAGGGAACAGCACTCTGTGGCCTGCCAGTGTCCATTTGCTGGATTTGTTGAGTGATACCTGCCACACCTGTCAGAAAACACAGTCGCTTGATTGATGTTTTATATATAAAATGCTATTGTAGTTTTTATCATCATTTATCGTGGGCTGGTCATAGAGCATGTATACACTGAGGAGTGTATACACGCTCTCTGGGCTGGTTATCAGTTTGAAGATAATAAAAGAATGGAGACAGTCAGTGTTGAATGAGATGAAGTTTCTCGGTTCCTATGAAAGAATTAAAAAGTGGACTCCCTTCCCACCTTTGCGCATTTTGTCCCAGGGATGGGGGGGGGGGGGGGGGGGGGTAACTGATAAAATGAAGACGCTTCCCCGCACTTACATCGAAAACCCCAACAAACTAATGAATAATGTTGGAAAGTTCTTGGTTATTGAAGATGTTGTTTCGTTTACAACTGTGAAAAAACTAACGTTAAAACACACTGGCAAGACAAAACGGTTTACAAGCACTGCACTAAGTGTGTGCATGTGTGTGTGTGTGTGTGTGTGTGTGTGTGTGTGTGTGTGTGTGTGTGTGTGTGTGTGTGTATGTGTGTGTGTGTGTGTGTGTGTGTGTCCCTGAGAGAGAGAGAGAGAGAGACGCACCTGCCATAGTGCTCTACGGTCTTTGTCGTAGCCCACAGTTTTTAATCACTTGTAACCACAGTCACTCCACAATTCCTAGACAAATTCATCCAAATTGTACAGTTACACACACACACACACACACACACACACACACACACACACACACACACACACACACACACACATATATATATATATATATATATATATATATATATATATATATATATATATATATATATATATATATATATATATTACTCCACATTTGCTTTGCATCACTATTCGTTTCGGGATTGATAAAAGCCCACTGCCAGATTTACAACTGTTGTTGCTTTTAACGGGTACGGACATGATTATTGATTGTAAAGACATTGCCAACTTCGTGAATTGTGTGCACGCCATGCATCATAATGCAGTTGACCACCATAACCCTCAAATTTGCTCGTGAATAGTGCTCATGGCAAAATCTGGTTTAGTGATGGGACAAAGATTAGTGTCATTTTGGTCTTGCTTGCTGCTACACCATGCCTCGACAACTGCTCCAGAGACGTTTGACTGACACTGAGATGGCCAGAGGTGTCGGGATGTTGGAGGCTGGGTTTTCTCAGCGTCAGGTGGTTCAAGCCCTCAACGTCACGCAAAGTGTCATCTCATGACTATGGAATCGCTACCAGACTACAGGCACTGTCTCACGAAGGCATTCTGGTGGCAGAACTCGGATCACAACTCAGCGCGAAGACAGATTCCTCGTCATGCAGGCTCACCGACACCCCTTCTGGTACGCGACTCAGCTCCAAAATGACCTCCGCCACGCAACTGGGACTCAGATTTCCACAGAAACTGTGAGGAGGAGACTTCATGAGGCTGGCCTGAGCTCCAGAGCCCCTGCAATCCAAGTTCCTTTGACTCAGCAGCACAGGAGAGGAAGACTTGCCTGGGCACAGCAGCACGCAAGGTGGACGTCGCGGAATGGACGCCCGTCTTGTTCACGGACGAGTCAAGGTTTTGCCTGGACATGACAGATCGTCGCCAGAGAGTGTGGAGACGTAGAAATCGCGATTTCACAATGCCTTTGTGGCCCAGCACGACCGGTATGGCGGCAGTTCCCTGATGGTCTGGGGTCGTATCAGTTTTCAGGGCAAGGCCGACCTCCACGTGTTCTGGAACGGCACGCTGACGGCAATACGGTACCGGGATGAGATTTTGGACCCTGTCGTGAGACCCTACGCTGGCGCCATTGGTCCCAAGTTCATTCTCATGGACGACAACGCCCGCCCACACAGAGCACGCATTGTGGACCAGTACCTCATTATACTCATTATCATTATTATTATTATTATTATACCTTGAGGAGGAATCCATGGAGCGCATGGAGTGGCCAGCCAGGTCCCCGCATCTTAAAGGCCCTATACGCAGAACTGAGGCTCGGGGGAAAAATTGCCGTTTACGAAGGTCTAAGGCTTATTTCCAATCAGAGGGATGTTTCATTTGGCCGCCGCGACCGTTTTTGTGACTTTGCGGCTTTTAGTATTAAAGAAATACTACTTTCTTTGAGCATACCCTCCGTTTTCGTTCGGCCACTCGGCCGAGTGAGAATCTAAAAATAGCCACCAACCAGCGCCTCAAGCTGCGAATTGAACACGTTTGGGACATGATCGGACGAGCTGTACGTGCACGTGTCAACCCACCCCGCACGCTGGCGCAGCTTGGACAGGCCCTTCAGCAGGAGTGGGACCAGATCCCCCAACAGACGATCCGGAACCTCATCTGTTCCATGAGGCGGCGCTGTCAGGCAGTCATTCCAGCTCGAGGAGGTCACACGCGATACTGACATTCCATTTCAGCTCGTTCAGCAACACCTTGTTCGCTTTTGAATGACACCACCTTTTTCTGCCCATATGCTGACTATCCCTGATTTTGATGGTAGGCTGGGACTTCTGTATTTTCAACTGTTTTCTGAATGAAATTTTCGGTTATGATTGTTCTGTTTTGTTGCCTTATGCCCGAGGACTGCAATTTATTTGCCTTAATGAAATAAAAGCAAATTGTCTATCCAACAGTCTTTGTCTTTGTAGTGATGCAAAGCAAATTTACACTAATCCGTACATTCTCATTCTTTAACACAGGAAACACGAGAGACTGGAAGTCAAGAAAAGTTCAGCCAAGTCAAGCAAACAAACAAACAAACAAACAAACAAACAAACAAACAACACACGATTATAAGAAGGACACTTATGGTCAAACTAGGACAGAATACATGCAGCGCTCCTTCGACTGTGATCATGAATCAAAGTACTCCTCTCTAACTTGATCAAGGGTAGTGATGAGACTTCGCATGCACTCACGATTTGCCTGGCTTCGACGACAACATTGAACCTCTCTACTATTTCCAAGGCCTTTGACTGAATGGTGGTCCGCAATTCTCTCCCTGAGGCACTGAACACGCGCGGAGCTGTGTGTATTCCAAGCCCGCTGACAGTTTGCAGTAACTGATGGCGGCTCACATGAAATGTTTACCGTCAAATTCAGTGATCCATGTCATTTGAAGGGCGCTTGTGTAACTTAAGTAAACAACATACAGCGTTAGAAAAGAAATTCACATACTTACACACACGCATTAGTACAGTACTGTATGTCGTCTAGGGCAGTACTGATTTGTCTTCTTTCTTAATGTACACTGTACACAGGCACAAATATGGCCGACCGAAACTCAATGAAATACTTCCCTGTGATGCACAGGACAAAAGTTGATCGGGCGCAACATGAATATATGACCCACTTCACTTTTATCAGGAACTGTATGCGGGCCGGAGCACATCGTGTACTCATAACTGCCTAGCATGCTTTACGTAACAGTGTATGTAGGATTATGTCACATGGGCGGGGATACTAGTAAAAACCGTATCTGATTACCCGAGAAAACGACTCCAGTCACATTGCTGTTGTGTGTGCGATAATAATAATTATTATTGCATTATGCAATACAGTAGAACCTCTTTTGGGTGACCATCCCTTTGAGAGACCACCTGCCTGTGCAGACCAATGTTACAATGTTCCTGGGTTGCACTTCTTCACTGTCTGAAGCTTCTTTTGGGTGGCCACCTCTCTTTTAAGACCACTCTTATCTGGCCAATGGGGTGGTCGCCTAAAAGAAGGTGTACTGTAATAATTATTGCATAATGCCACGAAAACAAGTAAAACAACGACAGCCACACACAGCCACACACACACACACACACACACACACACACACACACACACACACACACACACACACACACACACACACACACACACATCAAGGTCAGTCAGACAGACAGACAGACAAACAGACAGACATACACACTCCACAGTTTAGAGGCAACATTCCACATTCCCTCTGTGTCTTTATTGAATCTGAAACACATCTAACTTGATAATCAGAATGTGTTTGTGTGGACACACTGAGTTACAGGCAGGATATCTTTCCAATGATTGTTGAATCACTTGCCCTCGCTGACTGGTTCAGCAGACATTGTACAACTGTAAACAATGCAGTTGATAGTTGTCACTAAGGACAGAAAGGCGTAAAACGTAACACAACTGACTGAGAAATCTTAATCAATCCACCAATGTAGGCTACTGAGTCCGTATAGCGGATATACTGCACACAGATAACCGATTGAACTATTTACCTTTCAAACAACCACTGACGTTATTCAGAACACATTACTACAATAGATATGTACTAACAAGAATGATGATATCGCCATAGGCATAACTATGCTTAATAAGATTAATCATCGCTACATGTATCACATGCGGCTGCGAAGGTGAAGACTCAAAACGTTTGTCAGGTATACAAGAAGGCTGTGGATAACTTTGCATCGAATGCGCTTGGGACAAAATACAGCACTTTGGTGACTCGGGTTGGCGTATAAGTTATTCTACTTACTATACTAGTTACTAGCGTGGGAGCATACAGCGTACTGAGCAGACGACATTTTGTTGTTGTTGTTCTTGTTGCGGACTGAACACAAACTAGACAGCGCTATTTTTTTTTATTTTTTTTTTTGCGACTTGGTCTTATCCGTGACTGACGTGTAGTACAGGTATGGAAGCGTTATGCCAGAGAAAGTCATAATTCTCTACCGCTAGAAGCCGCAAAATCACGAAAAATGGCCACAAGGGTCAAGAGAAACATCTAGATTCATTTGGCAAACAGACTTAGAACTTTGTAAGCGGCAGGTTTTTCCCCTCAGCACTCATTACGAACACATACTTTAAACTTTAAACACTACCAGCAGAAACAAAAAAAAAATTAGTATTGGAATAAAACGTATAAAAAATAATAAATCGATAAATTATTTAATAAATTAATGATTTATTTAATAAATTATTTAATTAATTGATAAATAAACAATAAATAAATAACAAATAAAATACTAAATAAGTTATATCTAAAATAATAAATAATAAATAAATTATATAAAATAAAGTTTTTACAAAATGAGTATTAGATACATGAATAGAATACATAGTAAATAATCCTACAGCACGAAGGATAATGGAAAAAACATAGTTGTGGTTAGGGTCACCCGACTGACCCTATTCTGACCCCTCCCCCCACCCACCCACCCACCCTAACTTTTTTTCTGGGTATTTAAAAAAAAAAAAAAAAAAAAAGGCAGTCGCGGTACCCCTGAGCGTTTCGGGCCCCAAAGTGGGCTTTCTGAAACAAGGGACGCTACTCTTTCAAGGGATATTGGTTGAAATAATTCCGGCAAAGGTGTTGTTTATTCTTATCTGGGTGTTTCACATTGCTGCAATCTTATCAGTGTCCTTCCACAATATATGTGTGACAGTTCATGAAGATATATTGTAAGATGGCTACAGACTGAATCTTTAATATCTTACTGAGAGAGAGAGAGAGAGAGAGAGAGAGAGAGAGAATCTACAGAACTTGTTCTGAATAATATGACTTGACTGGGAAGAATGAAAAAGTTGAAAAAGAACATAACATGGCAAAGATCAAAGGAAAATAAAGAAAGGGGTTGAATTGGGCTTTTGAGTGTTTATTTCAAGCTGAAATTTTAAATATTAATATTCTAGTGACACAGGATTTTTTTCTTTTGGGTTGCCATAATACCATTACAAAAAACATTCAACACTGACACCAATCATTGAAAAATGCAAGTAAAAATAAATCATTTGAAAACAAAAGGCATAAAAAGTTGTGTTTAGGGTAACGTGTTATGAATAAAATGGTTCCGGTTCAGTCTCAGTCCGTGTCCACAAAAAAAAAATATATATATATATATATATATATAAGTCAAAGCCTACCTGCCCAAATTTTTTTTTATTATCATGTTACCCTAACCACAACTATTTTTTTTATTTGGCCTTAGGACTCGGATACAAAATCAGCGTTAGTTTGCATGTCAGTGTGTATCTTAGCCTGGAGGGAGTACAGCAGTCCATCTTTCAAGCGGTAAGTGCCACGGGAGTATGTAGTATTACAGAGCTAACTCTGTACCAACAGGTTTCACTACCGAAAACCGATGGGCAGAGTTGTTACAGCGGCCGGAGCTGCAGAATACGCTCCGCATGTTGCAATAGTGCGCGTGGGCGCTGCTGTGGCTGCGTGCGCTCAATCTGACTGAAAACAACTTCAAACGCCCAGAATCAATATTAGCCACGCAGCTGCACGGCCGGTTTCCTTCCGCAACACAGAAGTGGGGCTATGGCCATTGTTTGGTCGAGTTTCGACACTACCGCAACTCAGAGCAGACACAGTTAGCTAAACACAGCGTATTACAGTTACACTCCACCCAGCCATTTAGGCCGTGTCAGTCACTGAGCTTGACTTTGTTGTGCGGCTGTGCTGTGGTCACGTACCGCTGGGTGATCATTATCTTGCGAAAGCTAATTTTATACTGAGGCAATGCTGTTAAGGGCATAGCGTCAGTACACACACTCAAGAGGCGCTCAGTCCAGCCGATACACGAACGCTAATGCGCTTCCTTGTCATTTGCATCAGCGATCTGATTCATCTGCGCGGCTATGGCGTCAAGTTGTCAGTAACTGAGCGACTGAGGTAGGTTACAATTTTACAATGCCGTTCTGTGGTCATGCAGTGAGTCTGACACGATCTCAGTGGACAGAAATGCACGTTGTCTACTAGTCAGTCACTGAGATCGCGAGTACATGATCGCAAACTGCGATTTTACTGAGATTTTAGGCCACGAGAAAGAATATCGCACCAGAACTGGGAATTGACTTGATTACTGAGTACTGACTGATTACAAGTACTGCGGCAGAACTCAGCCCTAATAATCCAACTCAAAACTGAGGTGCCCTGCGTGCTGCGCAAACGGAGATTGCGTGATTCTTTGCCGGGCTGAGTGCTGAACAGCCTGTACGGCTGAACGTACTATGTGGGTGCGCGTGTGTGTGTTTGTGTGACTGAGAGAGATAGAGGAGTGCACTGCTTTTATTTACTATGATTCAGTGTACAGGCGCGGCGCTGTATTTGCACCACAAAAAGTTGGTGAGCCACACAAAAGATGGAAAACCTGCGAGAGGTGGCGTTGTCGTGGTACCCAGACTTGCATAGCAAAACATACTGCGTACCACCAGTCTACTTCAACCGTGTGCTATATGGTAAAGTGACAGTAGCAGGACAGCCTGCTCTTTTCACTCATCAACCACCAGGCAGTGTCCAAACCACAGGGCAGCAGTCTGCAGCATCTCTCGGTAAGCATGGAGCTTCACGAGACAAAAAGCAGCCCAGCGTTTCACAGGAATCACCTCAAGTCGAGGAGGCTTCATGCGCGGAAAGGCAAGAAGCACCGTACAGCATGTGGACTCGGGTGACCCCACAACCAGAAACCGGTAAGAAGGCGCGCCCAGTTGACCTCAGTGACCTTCGCGATGATTTCGCTCAGCAGCATGTGCTGCACAATCTACAGAAACTGAGTGAAGAACAGAAAGGAGTCAGGTTCATTCTTTCCCAGCTGCACTTCGCCGATTATCTAAACAAAACATGTTATGCTGCGGCAGTCCCCCGCCCAGGCGACCTGGCAAGTAGTCTTCGGCGTGGTGACTTTGACATTCTGATGATAGATCGACAGTTAGGCGTTCTGATCGGGGAGATCAAGTCTGTGGGTCTTAGAGAGAAAGCACTGAACAAAACACAAGCTGAAGCGGACGCCGACTTAACCAAGAGAGTTGAGAGGGCGGTCAAACAGCTGAATAAGGCTGAGGAGGTCGTCAAGCATCTTGTCAGTGACCTCGCCCCTGACCTTACTATACGCAAGACTCTGATATTGCCGTATATCACGGACTCCCAGCTTGAACGGGTGCTGACTGTTGATCGAGACCTTGAACAGGTATCTAACGTGTGACGACTTCATTAATTACTGTCTTTATCTGGCGAGACAGTTCATGTTTGTGTTGGACTTTTAAGACTGTCACGTGACACATAGGCAGTAAATATTTTATCATCAACATACGTTTCGGGAAGGCGGGGAAGGAAACAACTGGTCTAGAAATCTCATGACAACCAAATTGTTTCAAAAGTAGATTTCCGGATTAGCTCCGAAGTTTTGGAATCATTACCACTTTGGTATCCTGAAACAAAATAATTCTGCCAGCGGCCTTTCACTGAAACCTTCTGGGGAGCCGGGGGAGCCGAATGGTAGAGCGTTGGACTTTCAATGCTCGGGTCGTGAGTTCGAATCCCGGCTGGGGCCAGATATTTGTGCTGGCCTTTTTTCTCGTCGCCCTGTCTTTGATGTCACCCATACGTGGTGGAAAAGGACGTTAAACTCCCACACACCCCCCGCCCTCCTCACTGAAACCTTCCCTGTTCTGTTTTTAAGACACATTTTATATTTTAGAACTGTTATGTTGGTTATTTTAGGGTTTAACGTCCTTTTCCAGCACTCAAGGGTGATATTAAAGACGGGGCAACAAGGAAAGAGTCAGCACAAATGTTTGGCTCGCAACCAGGTTTCGAACCCACGACCCGAGCATTAACAGAACGCTCTACCATTCGCCTATCCCGGCTTCCCTTTTACTATTAATTTTGTATTGCTTTCTTTTCGCGCTTGTAGGTTTTTTTTTTTTTTTTTTTACTATGTAAACGCTTAGAGCTCGCTGTAAATGAGCACTACATAAGTATCTATCATCATCATTGTTATTATTATAAAGGGATAGAAAAGGAAGGTCGGCGAGTGTACATGACGTGTGAAATCAATATCTATCTTTTGTGGATGTAATTAAGCGATGGAGACAGCTGCAGTCGGTACAGTATTTGTAAGGAATTTCCTAACACCTCTTCATTCTAACAACAGGCTCTATGCAAATGTCTCGGGGTCCCGGATAGAGCCGGCGCTGTGCAGCGGTGCCTGTCTTCAGACAAGATGTCGAACTCCGACACCCCATGGGACGTTCCTGAGTCAGTGTTGAACCAGCTCAAAACGTGGTGGGGGCATTGTATGGGTGACACACCTGATCCACACATGACCCCAAACGTTTATGTCGACCTGATTACAAGGTATCAGTCGCAGTAAAACATTCCAGCATGCCAACTCTCTGACATTTGTATTTATGGAGGCAAATTTTGCATGCCTTCTGCGGGCCGTCGTTGCCAAAAAATATAAACCAAAATGTACGTCTGTTGGTAGTTATGACCCTGTAATACCTAGCATGCAGACGTATAACGTTTCTCATGTCCCGTGAAGCCTAATCGTGGCGTACAAAGGAAAACACGCTTATAATTATTATGTGAGTCTTTGGTAAGCCACTAACTGACGCAATAATCACAGCGTTTGTTCCAAATATTTTTGGGAGTTTCACATGTTTGAGAGTTTCGCATCTTTGAGAGTTTCGCGTCTTTGGGAGTTTCGCGTCTTTGGGAGTTTTACATCCTAATGTAGTTCGCTTTACAGTTTTCCCTGTTATGACAATTTCCGAAATAGCTGCACTATTGTTGGTCAGTCCGGTCAGTACAGTAACAAGGAATTTCCAGATTTTGCGGCCCGGCGACAAGCGTCTACATCGACTTCGTCATCCCGCCGCGTGTGGAGGTGCACACACTTTGGGAAGCTGTATCAGAGGCCGGAGAACGTCTTGCATGTCTTCTCCTAACCCCAGAGCAGCTTGACCTCCTCAACAGAGCCCCGGACATGGTCTGCTTGGCCGGACCCCCGGGCACTGGAAAGTCGATAGCACTGGTGATGATCGGGCTCATGTGGCTGCGCCAAGGTCACGATGTGCACGTGCTGAGCAGTAACCACGCCAGCCTAGTCATGTCTCGGCTGATCTATCACCAGCTGGTGATGACTGTACAGAAGGACACTGCTTCTGAATCGTCTGTTGGCGCGGTACATTTCCATGACTTCGACTTCCTCAACTCGCCCGAGGACGTGGAAAGAGCGGTGGACACGCTGGTGGCGGCGAATGCTGGGAAGCAACCGCTCTGTGTACTGATGGATGAGATCTTCCTCGCTGATCGGTACGTTAGCCCTGTTGTTGCTAAGCGTAATTCCAGCCACGAATACGAAAAAATTACGTCATAGCACTGTCTTTGTTTGTACTGAATATGATAAATATCAGAATCAGACCCTTTTTCAGTTTGGAACTTCGGGAAACAGTAATTGATAATATGTAATAAGGAAGTCGACGGGGTAGATGTAATGTATAGCCCCAGTCCCCTACCTTTATTATAAATATATAAAATCAACTTAAAGGTGGTAAACACACTCACAGCTAGGGTACGCTTACACACATGCAGGTACTAAAAGCCAGATGGCCAGATAAACCTTTCTTTTTTAAATTAAGGATTATAACACCCATTCTCCCTCCCATCCTCTGGTATTCTTGGTATTGCTTAAAAACCGGTGTGTGTGTGTGGGGGGGGGGGGGTAACTCTTTCCCCGATGGATCTGGTATTTATCTGACTAGCTGAACGTGTCTGAGTGAACACACGTGTCTAAGTCCGTTGTCTGCGAATGCAAGAACTGTCTATGTTTCAGGCACTGCTTTGGCCACTGTCTCGGGCTTTCATCTGTCAAAAAACAAAAAAACAAAAACCCAAAACGAAAACAAAACACTTTCCTTTTCCAGGAGGATGTCCCCACTTTATCAGCAACTGGTGGAGGCACTGACTGCTCGCGTCCCCCGCCTCTGTCTGTGGGCCACCACCATGCGCCCCGTCAACATCCCCATGGGTGTAGAGGTCGAATCCCTCACAGTGCCCTTGAGGTCTGCGCCTGTCGTGGTGAGAGAAGTGTCCAAGGGCGTGGGCTTGGCCAAAGGTCTCGTTCATGCATACACCGGGAGCGGCACGGCATCACCTTGTGACGGGCCCCGCGTCATTCGATTACGTCATCAGGGTGACGAGCACGTGGGGAGATGGCCAGTGGAGTGTGTAAAGTGCGGACAGGAAGTGGCTGACCTTCTCAAAGGGCTGAATGTTGGTATGCAGTGCACGTGTTTCAGGTTTCAGACACACTACGCACGCTTACATTCGATTGCCTGTCACTGTCCAGGTGTCGTAAGTGGTGGGATGATAGAAACCACGAAAACAGCTCAGAACGATCTGTGAGAATAAGAATGGAAGCATTAAGGGAGGAACACCACTGGAGCCGGCAAAGAGTTGTGGCAGGAAAAAAATGGTAGCATTAGCTCTTTTAATTAATTTTCTATAATTTCCGGCCAGAGTTGTGACATTCGTGTTTGTTTATTTAAATTAATTTTATCCTCCAACAGGGCAAGCTACAATGAACACGCATGTCAGCGGCGCCACAATCCCCCCGCCCCTCCACTATCACGATGTCTTTGTGCTGACGCGGAGCTCCGAGCTTCATGACGAGGTCACCGATGAGACAGGACACGTTACGTCACCTGCGAGCGGGGTTGTGCGCGGTCTTCGCGAAGCCGACATACCGGTGTGCGTTATGGGCAGCGTAGTCACCATAGACGACGAAGTCAAATGGAGACGAAACGCAGACGACATTGCCGTAGCTAAAAGTGACCGGGTTATAGTAGGGGACTACCGGGCAGTAGTGGGTTTAGAGAGAAAGATCGTGGTCTATTTGCCAGGTAGGTGGCAAGGTGTAGACGATCAGCGAAACGAAGAAGCGATTGACGCCATGGATCGTGTGTTTGCTATGTCACGATGTACAGCGCAGTTAATTGTGGTCGAAGTGCCCGATGATTCTCATGCTACTCTTCAGAAATCTGGTGGTGGGGATCCTGTTGCTGGAGGTGGAAGGTCTCCATATAGAACTGTTTTGACACCAGACACAATTGAACGGCCTCGTGCTGGACAGTGGCCAATCATATTTACCAAAGATGATTTGTGAAGACAGCTTTTTTGTCCCGTTCATTTAACAAATGAATGGAAACTTTCGAACCGGTTCACGTGTCATGTTGAGTTGTATTTAACCAGTTTGTGAATTCTTTTTTGTTCTAATGCTGCTTTCTCTCGACGCCAGAATCAGAATCTCTTTTTTGTGCTTGTGTTTGTTTGTCGTAGTTTTGCTTGTTTGTTTGTCGTAGTTTCTTGTTTGTTTGTTTGTTTTTATTTTTCCGTCCGGTTCTCCAAGTGTGACTTCGCTTGTTGCCTAGCAAGTGTAAATCATGATGCACATGATATGAAGATATTTGTGCTGAGTCTGTGTTGCCTTATGATGTCTACTGATTCTATTGATCTGCATGTTTATGACACTCTGATTTTCATTCTCTTGTCTAGTTTTTTTTACGACAAATGATGTAAGCTAGGATTTGTACTGGTTAACATCCCAGTTTGTGAATTCTTTTTTGTTCTAATGCTGCTTTCTCTCGACGCCAGAATCAGAATCTCTTTTTTGTGCTTGTGTTTGTTTGTCGTAGTTTTGCTTGTTTGTTTGTCGTAGTTTCTTGTTTGTTTGTTTGTTTTTATTTTTCCGTCCGGTTCTCCAAGTGTGACTTCGCTTGTTGCCTAGCAAGTGTAAATCATGATGCACATGATATGAAGATATTTGTGCTGAGTCTGTGTTGCCTTATGATGTCTACTGATTCTATTGATCTGCATGTTTATGACACTCTGATTTTCATTCTCTTGTCTAGTTTTTTTTACGACAAATGATGTAAGCTAGGATTTGTACTGGTTAACATCCCATTTAAAAAAAAAAAAGTGAAACTTAGTTTCTCAAGTCTACTGCGGGCGTCTCTCTATGAACAAGACAGCTCCAGCTTAATTTCCTGAGTATGGACACGCATCTTAAGTTAATTTAATTAATTATCAATATTTCCGGGCCAGCTGGATTACTACGGGGAGACTGTCCAGGTGTGTGAAGGGTTCGCGGGTAAGATAGGGGTGGAGGGGGGGGGGATGTTAGATAGGAACGTATCCCAGCATAACCCGTTGCTCTATACTTTTTTTTTCAAACTCCATTTCAGAAGAAACAAATTCGTCCAATATACCTCTTGTCACGGGCATGGGTGATGGTGATGGACGGGGTGGTGGATGTGTGTGTGTGTGTGTGTGTGTGTGTGTGTGTGTGTACAAGGCGCTCGGTAATTTTTCTTTTCGTTTTATTGTTTACGAGCCAAACATTGATGACGTCAGCGATCTGGTCAGCCAAGTCGGCGTCGTCGTTAACAAGGTTGATGATCTGTTTTGGCCTTCACATTGTCGTCCTCTGCCATGTTCTGGTCTGGTCAATGTCATGTGTTGATGTTATTCACAGTGTTGTTTGTTCTCTCTCTCTCTCTCTCCTTCCTCACGTATGTGGTGGAAAAGGACGTTAAACCCCCAAACACCCACCCACCCTGTTCTTCTTCAGCTGCCCCTTTATATGTGGTTAATGGCGGCAGAAAAAAAGTACTGGCAGACAACAAAATAAATAAACAGTAAGATGCATGCGGCGCACATTTAGTTTTTCGATGAACGGCTGTAATTGTGGATGCATGCTGAAGATGAAGATGAAGATGCCCTGCGGAAAAACAACGCCCAAGAGCAAGCGAGTCCTTTAATATTTGATTTGAACATAAATTTACAGACATAAACACTCTGCATACAGCAGCATATTACGGAAATGCGCGCTCGCATACCATTTACCACAGGTATTCTAGTACTGTAAAATCCAGCCAAACGTAAATAGCCGATTCACTAATGGCTCACATGTAAAAATGGCTTGAAATTTCGGCCTTCATACAGTATAAGATCTAAGTACTCATCAAACACATTGCGCTTAGCTCCTCTTACCAAATGACGTACAGATAACTCTTGATCAAATCTCGAGGTCAAATGAAAGTGGTGTTTTTCCGAGAAAACCCAAAAGAAACTCAAATTGTACTCGATCAAAAGCGTATAACAATAATATATGGTTGGTTACCTTTCAGCTGCATCAAAATTCTTTCGCGTCTCGATAAAAAAATGATTGTCTCGATTTGTTCATCAATCTTTTAGAATGCATCATGTTGTAATTTGTATGCCATGGTATGCTATTCCCAAACGCACATTAATCATTATACATCTCCAAAGTGCCGCAGGGCTGGATGACGAAATAGTGAAAGCCTTTTGGAGCTATGCGCTACTTCATGTGCACACCTCTACCTTACTATTCACTCGGGTATGTGCGACAATATTTGTGTTTTCCACACTCTTCACGATAACTGATAATGCATATGGGAGCAGTTCAAACAAAAAAATGTAAAAACAGTAGACACGCTTACAAGTATAAGCAGACAAAACAATCTGTTCTACGAAAGTGTTGTATTGTAAATGATACTTGCCTTGCTGGCAGAACACTATACATGTGCGATTGTGTCCATAAAAAAGCATTTGCAACCAATATGTATGTTTAAATGATATTGATAATAAGAAGAAGAGGAAGAAGAAGAAGAAGTACATTAATGTAAGCGATTGCGATTTATCTCATTAACCTAACTCAAAAAGCGGCGAACTATAACGGCTCTCTCAAACACCAGACGTGAACATGTTAGAATCACATGGTGGGAAGGGACAGCTCAGCTACCGGAGTTTCGAAATTCAAACTACACGAACAGCATTTCATTATGTGAACATTTCCAAAGCAGAAGTTGAATACCTCGACGATCGACCCGAATGAATGATGCCACATGCTTCAGTTGAAAAAAATCGATCCCCCGTGTGGGACTCGAACCTCTCGTGACGTCAGGAGGAGTTACATGTACCTCTACACCACCGACCTCGATCTGGTCTGCAGTATGGTCACACTAATGAGTATTGTTGTTGTAATTGTTGTTGTTGGTGGTTTTGGAGGTGTTGTTGTTGTTATTAACATAATCTTTGGATTCAAAAATTGTTAAAATGTTATATATATATATATATATATATATATATAGGTATTGGGTGGCGCTGCACCGCGGCGACGCGCTTCCCCCGGGGGAAGCAGCCCGAATTTCCCGAAAGGGATAATAAAGTATAAAACAAATTCTCTTTAAAAGAAGTTGACTGCATGAAAATCTGAGAATAACTAAATTTGGGGAAAAAAGACAAGCAGCCATCTGCTTGCTTATATCACTTGAATAAATGCTACAGTGTATCTGATTTCAGTTCGCCAGTTTCTGTCCATTTACTGGTTAATCATTGATTGTTTTAATCAATGTGCAATTTTCTCCGTAATCATGGCACATTCCGATCTTGCCTTATCAATGAACGCCTTCTCTTTCATTTCTGCAATTCTGTGTTTCAGGATGTTCACCTCCTTCTCATATCTCTCACGCCTTCTTTCGGTTTCTCTCAGTTCTTCCTCTCTTTGTCTAGCTTCTAGTTCTGCGCATTCTTTTTCTTTTGCCTCCAAAATCTGCTTCTCTTGTTCTATTTCTTCTTCAAGCTTTGCAATCGCTTCTGTTTTTCTTTCCAGATGTTGCCCCGGCGCCTTTTCTTCCTCTCCCTGTGCTTCGTCATTCAACTGTGCACCTGCCGGTGTGCCCTCCATCAACCTTTTGGCGGCCTCTCGCTTTTCTTGTTCCTCCTGCATCTGGCGTTCATGCTCTAATTGCATTTTCTTCATCACTTGCTGTGCTTTTTGCAAACCTTCTTCAGCAGCCTTCTTTTCAGTCTGCAGTTTTTGGACAACTTTCAGTTTACGCGTCTCCTCTTCTTCCACTTTTTCAAGCCTCACTGCAACCTCTTTCTCAAGATTTTCTCCGATGCTCATATATTTGGGACATTTGTAAGGACGTTTGTTCTCACGGTTCAGCTGCCTGACCATTTCCATGAGTTTCTCCACCTGAGGCCGAGGGTCGTTGGCGTTGTTGTTGAAAATGACGTGCCTGTTGTTACATTCATCTAACACTTGGCTAAGTTCTTTGTTTGGACTTTGTCTCAACGCATCCTCAACAGTTTGTCCAAACTGAAGCCGGTCACCATGGGTAAATAGAACAATGATGTACTTTGTGATGCCCTCGTCGAACAAGGCTTTAAGATGGCGGTAGGCGCCGTATTCTTGGTCGAGGTAACGACCTACTTGAACCACATACAGAATGGCGTGGGGACCCGGATGCATGCCTGCCACCGCTTGAACAATTGCGGTTGTTATGACTTCATTCTCTTTGTCTTTGTCATACAGACCAGGAGAATCCATGACCTGCCAAAATTTGCAACATACTAATATTTAACATCAGAAACAAAAACTATCAATATCTAACTTTCTTGCATGAAACGTTTGGCTCGGCAGCTTAAATAGCACAACAACAATATCATACTTTCCTATTTGACAATTAGCCCCGGGTTTCACATCTGCGTTGCACATCAGCTATTGACCGCTTAATTTATGAAATACTTTGCGATTACTTTCTTACCTCTTTTATGTCCTATTGTTTCTACGCCGCAGTGGACAATATCCAGAACAAAGTCTATGTTTTTTACGGTCTTTTAGATAAGTTGACCATACAGCCTCCTGCAGAATTTGAGCTTATAAATGTTTCTAAACACCTGGCATCCAGCAGCAGCTTGACCGATCTGCTTTCATGTGACTTATTCTTAGAGAAACGACAATAATTGTGGAAAGCTCAACGGATGCTCTTCAGATCGCATCAGCATTTTCTGACCTCCAGAGTATGATGCCCAATGTTCCCACGGCGAAGTTCACATGTCTTTGTGCACCCACTGAAGATGGAATTGCAGCCGAACAGTTTTGCACTGAGAATTGTGTTCCCTGTGCTGCTTTTTCCAGCTCCGGTTTTTCCAAACAGAAGGAGTCGAAAATGTTCTAAAACAAGGAGAAGAAAAAGAAAGAAAAATATTAAAAGAATTCGAATAAAAGTGTATATACTTATGAATGCAAACTTCCTGACGCCTTTTACAAGTTCTGTCCCTTATGATTAAGGATATGGAAAGAATTCTACAGAGAAAAATTTCCTGGCTCACAGAGAAAAGGACGATAACTCTTCCACTTGTCTCCCGGCTTACAGGTAGAGGATAATACAGCATGCTTTAGCCCGAAAAACTACCTCAATTAAACGATATAATTCAGAAGGGTGGACATCTCTCACGGCCCTAAAAACTCCCGACAGCACAAAAACATTTATCATATTTCAAAAGATCACACAGAAAAACTGTTCGAAACAAACAGTCGCTTTTTGTGATTTTTATTAGGCTGTGACAGATGTCCGCCCTTGTGCATAATACTGTTTACTACAGCTGCCACCTGTAAGCGAGGAGACGAGTGGAAGAGTCATCGCCCTTTCCATGTGACCTGGCATGCTTAGTATTGTAGACAGTAACCGGGGTAAACGTGCAAAGTCGTGTTCGTGAAATAAAATAAAACATTTAAGCAACTTTGTTCGCAATTTCACATACTCGGATGTAGACAAAACGCAAAGTAAGCGAGGCTAATAGACATATCTACTGAATGTAAAGGTGGCGCCATGCTAAAGAAAACTGGCATAAATTTTACCTTCAAAGATGACTTTCTTTCGAAGCATTGACATCATCGCTGGTGCCTGTCTGAAGCCATCTGCGGTGTACATTTTCCCAACCTCTCGGTTAACCATAGTCAGGATGTCCACGAGGTCACGGCTTAACGTAAATAAAAGCAAAATTGCTTGATTACCACGAATTCTAAACTTACCTGAGATTTGGGTTTGAAATTACTTTTCAACTCTTGCATTGTGTCCATAAGGTGGCGGGTGGGGAGGGGGCGGGGAGGATTTAGAAATCGTACTTTATATGGTCTTTTCTCAAAAACTCGTCGTATACGAGCCACTAATATAGTTTTGCTTGTATATTTCAACTGCAGGCTAGTCTTAGGGTTTTCACACACCCACATACCAATGTGCATGCTCATTGAGCAGTTTTGTAAGCGGTCTGATGTACCACGACCCTTCTGTCTTGTGACGAACAGAAACAAATCCCGGCACGGTAGAATAGGCCAGCAGGAAATCTGCCTCATTAGGAACCAGCACCTCTGCTGCTCGGTCGCTGTCATTTTCAGGAGAAGCATCATATTCCAGCACATTCTCTGGATACCCTGAAATCAGTTTATTACACAAGGTAAAGTTGCATTTGACAACGGCTTTTCAAGTTAAAATTGAATTGAAACCGTCAAATACCACTGATGTTGAATCTGGTCGATCATCATACATGTGGAGCAGCAGAAAAGTTTCTTTTTGGGAGCTTTAAGGACAATTAACAAGGAAAAAATCTCGCCTGTAACAGGAATCTTTCCAGTGATGTGTAGTATCCACCTCATATTTTCACGGTCCATGCTAATCTATGAATAGTTGGAAAACTTTATTAGGCTTCTTTTGTCAGGATCATTGTTCTTGACCCCGTTCTCCTATCCCCACGCGAACGGGCAGAAAGCCTGAGCAATAAACCGATGCACCGTCAAAACCAACCGTTCAAACAATTTATGGTCTCCACCCACTGACTGACTAACGAAACTAGAGAGGCAGAAGCCTCCATGGCTCCCTTGTGACATGGGTCAAGGTCATTGAAAAAGTATGTTTGTAAAACTGTTATCACTGTCTATCATCAAGCCAAGTAAGGTGTCTCTGGTGTTCTTAGTTCCTGGCAATATTACAATGTTCCCCCAGTTTGTATGGCCTTGACCTTGGGTCAAGGTCATTCAAATGAAATCTCATCAATGTCTATCATTATGCCAAATTTGACGCCTCTTGTATTTGTAGTTCCTCCGAAAACGGTAATGTTGAAATTCACAACAGACAGCTTTAATGACCTTGACCTTGAGTCAAGGTCATTTAGAAAGGTATGTCTGCATAGGTCTCATTGCTGCCTATCATCATGCCTCGTTCAGTTGGTGCCTCTAGTTTCCCCCAAACAGCTTGCATGTCCTTGACCTTGACTAAAAGTCACAAGGAACACACACACACACACACACACACACACACACACACACACACACACACACCACACACACACACACACACACACACACCCTTTATTACCTCTCTGCCGTTCTGAGCCCTGGCAGGCCTGCATGAAGAACAGTTTTGGTTTGCCGGCCAAGGTTGGACACGACTGCGGACGGAAAGGTTTGATCAGGCTCCGGACTCGGACAGGGATGCCGTCCGCACCATACACAACATCACGCCCACCATGCGTTAGAATACAGCACACGAAGCAGCAGTACCGGCTGTGGTCATGCTGAGCCCACTTATGGATGACACTCATCATTTCCGTCTCTGTCAAGTTGTTGTATTCACTTTTCACGTCGAACTCCAAACCAGAGAACGTTGCTTCCAGTTTGTCTGTTCAACAGGGATAATGCCTCATTACAAACATGTTTCGGACAGCTACCATGGGGGTAAAGGTCATTCCGTTTGCAACAGACGATTAAGAAATCACAGTGGACCGGCCCCCGTAGTGTAGTGGTTAGCACTTCCGATCATGGACCGGGAGACCCGGGTTCGAATCCCAGCCGAGGCAAGCGGGATTTTTCCTACCTAGGTCGGCTCCTACCCAGAGCGGGTGTGCTATGGGCCCAGTGGGGAGGCTGTTGCCACACAGCCGAGATTCACCCACTTTACGGGTGCGACTTTGGGGGTGCTTCCCTTTGTATGACACGTCTTATGATGTGGATGATTACACGGCCGGCACCGCAGGTGCCGTAGTTCCCGGGCCTGGTTAATGCCGGGATATTTATGACAGGAAGCGTGGAATGCGGCCCTGTCCCGCAGTCCCAAACCCCATGGACCTCCATAGCATCATCTTACTATCACCCTCATCTCCATCATCATGCATAATAAAAATTGTCCCAGCTTCCGAGTCCTCCGTGGGTTCCACCCATGACCTGGGAGGAAAACCACTGGAGCTGGCAAAGAGTTGGGGCAGCAAAAAAAAAAAAAAAGAAAAAAAGAAAGAAATCACAGTGGAAACCATCTGAAAATAGGATCGGGTGATGTGGGTTTTTTTTCGGACTGGGAAATAAACTGAAATATGGATGAATCTACTTAAATCTTTTAACCGGATTTACCTAAGCAAAATATACTTTTTCTACAGGTCTTTTTGCAGTCAAAGACCTCAGATTCTAAGTCAAAAATGATCTCACTTACACAACCAACCCTCCTTTACCCAATCATGAACAATCATACCTCTGTCAAGATTGGTTCCATATCGTGGGCGAAGCAACACAGAATCTGGATCGGAATGGTCTCTTCTGAATAGTTCATTGTTGATTATCACACACACTCCTGGAATAAAAGTTAATCCTGTCATATTTGGTATTTTCTTGGCTGTACAAGTTCTAAATCCCGTCTACACTGTGCAAATTCCTTTGGCATGACGTGTACCAAACTGCAACTGGAACTTGTTGCTAGAACGTTTGATTATGAATACTGTTTGGCTTAATTAAACTGAACAATTCATAAGGAAATACGCCTGTAATTATCACGTTCACCATGACTACAGTTTTGACGAACGCTTGGATTATGGCTTGCGACCATGACTTTTAAGATTGGAAAACTTGCGAAAGAATTCAACAAGAAATTGGGAAATGTTATGGTCATTATTTTTCCATCTCATGACCTGTCCTATCATCACGGCGAATATTTTTTTAATCTTTTATCTTTTTATCTTTTAGTTATTCAACATTATCAAGCATCTGGTTATGTATGAACATTTCCCATCAATAATATAACCTTGCATATCATTCTGTGGTCTGGCTGCACTATAATAAAAAGTTAAAATTTAAGATCACTCGTAGTGTGTGTGTGTGTGTGTGTGTGTGTGTGTGTGTGTGTGTGTGTGTGTGTGTGTGTGTGTGTGTGTGTGTGTGTGTGTGAGAGAGAGAGAGAGAGAGAGAGAGAGAGAGAGAGAGAGAGAGAGAGAGAGAATTTCTACCCATACCGCGTGGCCTTGAGTCCATCTTGTAAATTTCAGTCGACATATCGTCTATAACACACACACACACACACACACACACACACACACACACACACACACACACACACACACACACACACACACACACACGATATTACGCGTACTGATCAATGTGCAGGCTTGTCGAATCATTCGAATAACTGAACTTGAATATACATAATTATATTATGTGCAAAACTGTTTCTCAGTTGGCCGGGTAACCCTTATCGTGCCGACTATGAGGAAAACAAAACAGGAAAATAGCTGTAAATAGCTGTCAGTCTTGCGCATAAAATAAAACTTTCGTTTGTGCTAATTCTAATTAAGACGAGCGTACGGAAGAGCACGGACGACGAGTAAATTGCATCGTGTATGTGTGTGTGTGTGTGTGTGTGTGTGTGTGTGTGTGTGTGTGTGTGTGTGTGTGTGTGTGTGTGTGTGTGCGCGCGCGCGCGCGTGCGTGTATGCGTGTGTATGGGGGGGAGGGGGGTAGCCTTTAGGAAAAAGCATGATGGTGTAACAACAGGACATACCTGGGACTGACATCGTATTTAGTCTCCTTGTTCTTGTTGAAGTAACCTGGAAGTCGTTGGTAATCAATGTGTAAAGCATTTGCCAAATATATTCTGACACAACCACTCTCAACAATCCAGAATATAATCAGAATAGCATTTCAGACCGTTTTCATACATTAGATAAGTAAACAAGCGTTTTGGTAGTTTCGAATAATCGTGATTTCCCGTTTTGAAAACGTAGAAGTGTAAACATGAAGGAGCCAAGCACACCCCCTCCCCTAGTCCGAATGGCCCTCTCGTATTTTTCTCGACGGATTTTCAATCAAATGTGCTTGCCCAACCTACTCCTTACGCCACCTCCCCCACCCCGCCCCTCCGTCCCAACACACACTCGCTCACTTTTACTTGTTGCTATAAACACGACAGGAGATCGCGAGTCACTGCATTATATAGCACAGCGGGTAGGGGTGACCTACTTCACGCACAATGCCACGATTCAACCCTGTTCCGGGTCCGTCGCTTCTCTAGAGGAGCAGCAGTAAAGACCTGAAGTAATAGAAGTCCGGTGAGGACTGAATATTGTTTCGTATGTTTCAGACGGTAAAACATATTGGTACTGGTATTGCTACCTGTGAGAAAAACATGTTAAACTTGCCCATTAACGCATTCACACAACTCCCATCGATTAGTGGATAAACACCATTTTAAACATGATAATAAAACATAATGCACATAAACATAATTTTACGGGTGCCAACAAATTCACGTTTGCATACGTGCCACCTACTGTTCTGGGCAATAGGTCAGTGGAGCCTATCAGACATACCGAGGACCGACCGTGCCTCTCCTAGTCCATCACTTTACGCTCACGTAGATTTCGTACTGGGGTCAGATAACGTCGGGCAGACCAAAATCGACTCTAACAGCCCCGGCCGCCATTGGACAGCCTCGCTTTGGTTGACATACCGGCGTGACGTGACATGTCAGTCATTTTTGCAGATGTCTGCACCCGTGATCCTGTTTCTCACCGTACTTAGTATCAAAGCCACATCAAACACTACAGCGGTGAGTGTTTTTTCACACTTGTGACAATTGACTCTGCTATAAGAATACCGTTGGCACCCTTTGAGAGTCAGTTTTCACCTGTTTTTGCTTAAGTGCTTGGCCAAGAGGTTGAACGAGGAATAAGCCCTCTTGTGGGTCTAGATTTCACATACACACACACAAGAGCTTTTCCACAGGGCCTGATATTGATCCCGCCAAAGAGTACTTGAATTTAGGTCACCAGTACGCCGCTTGCCACAGTGTCAGTGGTGTTATTTGTGTTATTCAGCATGGATCATTTGGAATTTCCGTCCTCGTTCGGTCGCCGCGGTCTTTTTACCTGTATCAGTGAATGCAATTTACGTGCACTTACAAGTCCGGATTACAGTTTTTAGAGACATGCATTATATACGTGTGTCTCGGCTGTTTTCTACTGCAGACAGCACTGAAATTTAATTGATTTGTGTGTCAATCAATGTGTCAATCTACGTTGCATGTGTGGAGCCGGCACAACGAACTTAACTGGTACCATGACAACGGACACACTGACAAAGCATTGATTATTACAAAAAGCAACAGAACCACGAGAACGCCATGTTACTATTTCGACAAGCGTGTTACCTTGATCAGACAGTTGTACAAGTTACGAACGTCAGTCTCTCTTTCTTTCAATTCACTATTAAGTTATTCGGGCGCTGTTATAAGCCTGTTACAATCTTGATTTACTCATTTGCGCTGTTCTGGAAATGAAAATCATCCATATATTTATGCATTTTCAGTGTGTTCCACGATTCCCTTCAAAACTGAGTTCAGCCACTTTACAGATGCAAAATAGTGAACAGCAAAAAAAAACAAAAACAACAAAAAAAAAAACCCCACAACTAAATAAATAAATAAATTAATAATTATTTTAAAAATTTGAGGGCTATTTCATTGAGTTTAGCCAAGCATGTTCTCGGTGCTCTTCTTAACCACCTAGAACCCAGACATACAAGCGCACTGACATGCTAAACTTATATTCATTATTTTCATTCGATATTTTCATTAAAACCAAAAGAACACAACGTAACAATTCCTGGAACGATTTTGTTTCGTTTGGCCACAGCTTATGAAATTCGTTAAGTATCTCCTGAGATACATTGGGCCTTTCGCTTTGGGGATCAGAAATGAAGTAGGTATCCCATGCGATACACATATTTACATAGGATTTCACACACAATAAGCAAGCAAAATTCAAGAGACTGCATGACCGCCCGATGTACCAGCGCATGATCCAGTAAACGAAGGGCAGAGTTACCTGTAGTGTGCGCTTGAAAGAGCAAGTTCCCCCTAGCCTGCTCAGACAAACATAGGAAACTTGGTGTACAGGCGCCGGAATACCTCACTGAGAGGACACTTAGATGAACGGATGTGATATTTCATGGACGGTCTAGAGAGAATATTGACTAGTTTGTATGCCCCTACAATCAGCATATTTGATGGTTTTGTTTGTTTGTTTGTTTGTTGGGGGGGGGGTGCTTTTTGTTTTGTTTTGTGTTTTGGTTTGTTAGTTGCCAACGCTGCAAGAAATAATAGCTTTATAGAAATATATGCATTATCAGGTCTCTCTGTACTTCGCCCGTGAAAGACAATATCAAAACTGTGTTGAAGGGTTTTGAAGCTGACTGATCTGACTGAACCTGACAATGCATTCTAACAACAAACAAACAAAAAACTCAAAGTGTGTAGAGTAAATGTAAACAAATTGTGCATGAGCATTGGAAACCTCGTATGTGACATTTTGCTGTTTTGAGAAAAAAAATCTAAGAAAATTGTTTTAAAATTTTAAAAACGTTATTACGACTTTTTTTGTTGCTAATAATGGACAGTTTGCGATGTCACATGTCAGTTTATCGTGGCAGAAAGAACCATGATATAGTGGCGGCGCCAAGTTGGGTGGTCAGATACGAGGTTTGCACTTCAACAACGTGTTCCAAAACCTTCACATACGGGGTTTTATATTATATATGTGCAATTTTAAGAACACTTCACATCAAAAGTCACTAACACCGGTTTGTTTGTTTTTTAATGAGAAACTTAAACATCATACGTACACTTGACAACAAAAGTCACTAAAACTTTTTTTTAAAAGATGAAAAATTAAGAACATAATACATTAAAGAATACAACAGAAGACAAGACTTCCATCTGTAAAGTATACATGAAAGTTCACTGATGTGTACCTGACCTGGGCAGCCATTTTGAAATAATTATTATTTGCCAGTCATCTCTTTATGAGATGAATTATATAAATGATTCTAATGACATGACGACACACAGTTTTACACTAAATAAGCAAATGGTAAGGCATGGACGTACTCATGTGAAAAACGTATACTTCCGATGACTCAGCAAATCTACTACACTCTTACTTGCAGTATGCATGACGGGAGATGCAATATCCGAGCCTTTACACGACTGACCATGGACGACAGATTCAGTCCAGTTCAATTCAGTTCAAATTACTTCAGTGATACTGACACAATAAAAGCTTACATACTGCCTATCATGTGAAACAGAGGACCTAGGTGCTCAAGCCGAAATGAATAGATTTGCAAAGTTTTGTGCGTAATCGGGAACACTGACTATTACCTGGCATGAAATTTATTTACAAAGCCAACAAACAGCCAAAAATTGCCATTTCTTAATCTGCACACAAATTTAAAACGGGGCAAACATTCCCCTTCTTTAAGTAGAGTTTCCTGTTCATAGTGTATGTATTTTACTTGCAGATAATCGGACCATACAGAGCACAAAATGGCCGAGTGCCGCGGTACGTACATTGAACAAATCTGTGTTTGTTTGTGTGTATGTGTGTGTGTGGGAGGGGGTGGGGGTGGGGTATAGATTTACAAGGGACCGCAAGAAAGCCTCAGTGTTTGGAACAGGAACTTCAAAGACTGTTTATGTAGTCGGTATTCAACCAAGTTATGTGGTGTAACGGCTTTATCATTGAAAAAAAAATGTACAGTGCGCTGAGGTTGAAGTCGCTGTCGGCGATATCTTTTGATAACGCTAATTTCAATTTGTCGTTCTGCCAACGACGTGTCCATAGAATACGTTGAAAACTGCCATAGCGATTTTCATGAAAACTGATGCGGATACAGTATCAGCACCAGTACCAATAAATTCTGAGTACATGTTCGACAGTAACTTGGAACATGTATTATCATCCATAGCGGCCCCTTTTTCTTTGATCTCTCCTGTGGAATAAGTGTCCGTATTGTACTAGTACTTGAGAAATCATGTGACACAGAGCACGACATCACATGACAATCAGGCAATCCCTGCAAAATGGTTCGGGATGATGTCATTGGGTCCCCGTGTCATTGGTCCCCCGTGTCATTGGGCCCCCGTCTTTTTTGGTCCCCATTTTTCAGTTACTATGTAGACGTTTCTCAAGCTAAGAAACTTTTGTGAACCTGGCAAGTATGAAATGTGCAAGCTCCAGAAGGATGAATTTTGAGTGCATGATCCATTATTAATGCAAAACAGGAAGAAAATAGCGGGAGTCGAACTGACCCGCGTTTGAACTTCAGGCACGATCACGTGCCAAAGTCCGAAGTAAATCAGTAAATCTATTCTTAGAGCGGCATAGGCTAGATCCCCGATCGCGCACGAGTACCAGCGCCCAGACTGCCTTCTTGAAACGGTCTAACCAGATCTAACTAGCATCCTGTCAATCTAAATTAGATGGGGGCCCAGTGAGATGGGGGCCAAGTGAGACGGGGGCCCCAATGAGACGGGGGCCCAAAGAGACGGGGGCCCAATGACACGTTTTCTTATTTATTTTGCTAGTGTGGGGGCCCAATGACATGGGGGCCCAATGAGACGGGGGCCCAGTGAGACGGGGGGCCCAATGAGACGGGGGCCCAAAGAGACGGGGGCCCAATGACACGTTTTCTTATTTATTTTGCTAGTGTGGGGGCCCAATGAGACGGGGGCCCAAAGAGCAAACCCCAAAGGTTCCTTCTTTCAGACAGAAAGAACAGAGATACACAGCCTTTTTGGCACACACACACACACACACACACACACACACACACACACACACACACACACATCGTCATCGATGAGCAAGTACATATATTACTACTCTTCGGGGTATAGGGGGCTCTGGATAGAGTTAGCACCTTTGGCGTTTCGGCAGCTGCGCTCCACTTTGTGGAGTGGACGGGCACCACTGGACCTCATCTATCTCCTAAAACTCTCACGTGCTGGCTCCAAGCGCCACACCCCGGCACACCGCCTCAGCTGGTGGGCTAAACCACGTGAAGGGGTGGTGTTTTTACACTGCACCACAGGGCGGACGAACTGCTCCGGGCAGTCAACGGCCAAGGCGGATGAGGACCTTGCGTGTCCCAACGGCTAAGTGTAACAAAACCGAAGGCGACCCACCCCATTTTGGCGGAATTCGGTTTGCGGACGCAGGAGAAGGAAAACCCTAGAGAGAAAAAAAACCCGGTCAGCTATACACCGTCACCAGAACAGCAGACCACCGAAGACAGCGTCACAGTGGCCTCTCCATGAGGGGCGTGGTCTAACCAGAACCGGCTGTGCATGCACTTCACGACACATGGCCACATGGCTACGCAGACTACTCTTCGGGGAGAACTCGCTCCCCATGTCAACACCATCGACGACGAAACATATTGACTCGGCATATCCAACTTCATAAACTCGTTGTTCAAGTACACAAAACAACAGCAGCCTGTACCTAGCAAGCACTCCTTACTCAAATTTCGGACAGTTTTAACCAACACTTATCAAAAGTCGCTCTGAAAACGTTCAGTTGAAGCTGGCGTGTCACGGACATGTATGCTGTTTACTGATTTGGCCGACGGTGGCAAGCCGGACGCAAATCCCGCTGCTCAAGTTCGAGACGGCAGCAGACTTGACCTACCAAACGCTGCGCTCTCAAATCAAAAGTTATTTCAACGCAATTTCAAAACCTATGACATAAAGCCGAACAATATCGACCGAGTCCGTCGTCTGCTATCGGCGCAGAGGATGGTAGCGGTCTAGATAGATCTCCGATTGAACAGAAGCTTCTTGAATTGTTTGAATCATGCATGCAGTTATAAAATGTAGCTGCTGGGGGAAGGACACTTTAATCGGTGTACATGTACTACAAATATTAGAATAAACACCCACAAAGCCTCATATTGCGTGAAAAATCGCGACAGGAAGACTCCCACCCAAACGGGACCTAATCGCGCAAAGCGTGAACAGACTGAGCTGTGCTTGATCGGTGTCACATTCACCTCGCAAATTTACATTTCCTTGAAAGCGTTAGCATGTTTGTTTGTGTCTTTAGTGGAAGTTTAAAACTTGTGTTTTTGATTGGATTTGAGTTCATGAGTGAATTGACACCGTCTTGCCAGCATATTCTGTCGGCGTCGTGTTCTGCCGACGTACAAACTCGTTCGTCTGCTATGTGCAGCCGCTGTCGACTGTCAGTTTTTACTGGGATAAACGTTCAGAATATACCACTGACAATTTGGCCCAAAAAAGGATGATAAAGTATTTACACCCCATCAAGCGGTGGTATACCGACACCTATTTTGCTAAAGCTCAGGGTTGATTTGCGTCTTGGATCAAAATACTCGTCGGTATCCCGAAGCTTGATGGGGAATAACTGCTAAGTGCTCAAAGTGGAGCGATAACTTGCTATCCTTCAGGCTGATGCTTCAGATATTGAAAAACTGAGTTTATAAACATGAACTGGGCCTATACCAAAAAGTGCAAAATTATTCAATAATTGTGTGTAGTCTGTGTTAATGATAGGAGTGCGAAGAATAAAACTGAAAATTTATTATGTATGTATTTTCATTTTAGCTGAGGTTTTACTGTATGCCCATATTTTCATTCTTTCTCTCTCGTTTTTTCTCATGTATGTCATCAAAATGTGTCAAGATGTCGTAACTATACGTACCTGCACGCTGTTTGTTACAGTGCTTTATGTAATCTGTTTATGGGATTTCACGCAGCAAATCAGGACTCACGGTCATCTTCAGCAAGCAGCCGTGAAGAGTTTCGGCTCCTCCTTGTGGGCAGAACTGGAAGTGGCAAAAGCGCTACAGGAAACACAATTCTGGGAGCCAATTTCTTTCGCGAGGAGTTCGGAATATCGTCTGTTACGGCTCGTTGCGCACTCAAAAGGAGGGAAGCCGATGGCAAACTGATAGAGGTGGGCGCTTTCAATTAAGGCACAATGTTTATGATTTTATGTTCACGGGTCATTCTGAGCTGTTCTTATGGTGGCTAGCATCACACCACTAAGACGCCTGCACAGTGAGAGCATCTTAAATAGGACAGCGGTCAGTCTCGAAAATGCGTCTGGAAATGTGAGTTTAACCACGGCAACAAATGCCATGGCTATATTTGGGCGCTTACAAAAGCATATCAACTTTCAAGACTGACTAAAATCAGTATCCGAGTCTGCTATTTCAAGAAATAAAACCTCTGCGCGCGCGCGCGCGCTCGTGTGTGTGTGTGTGTGTGTGTGTGTGTGTGTGTGTGTGTGTGTCTGTGTGTGTGTCTGTGTGTGTGTGTGTGCTGATAGACAGTGACAAGACCTATGCACACATATCATTTAAATGACCTTGACTCAAGGTCAAGGTCATTAAGCAGTCTGTTTGGAAATTTTACATTTGCATTCACCTAGAATGACCAGAAGCATCAAACTTTGAATGATGGTAGACACTGACAACACCTTTACTGACATACCTGTGTTCATTGACTTTTAGTCAAGGTCAAGGCCACACAAGCTGTTTTGGGGAAACTCTAACGTTGGCATTTTCTCCGAAACAACAGTAGAGGCACCAAGCGAGTCATGGTGATAGACCGCAATGAGACTTATGCATATATACCTTTCTGAATGACCTTGACCTTGAGTCAGTTGTGAATTTAACATTTTGGGGGGAGCTACAAATACTAAAGGAGTCAAACTTGGCATAATGATAGACATTGATGAGATTCCATTTGAAAGACCTTGACCGAAGGTCAAGGCCATACAAACTGTTTGGGGGAAAATTGTAATATTGCCAGCAGGAACTAAGAACATCAGAGACACCTTACTTGGCATTATGATAGATAGTGATAAGAGCTTTACAAACATACTCTTTTGAATGACCTTGACCCATGTCACAAGGGAGCCATGGATGCTTCAGCTTCTCTAGTTTCTTTTACTTTTTACTGAGAACACAGCTTTTACCGTAGATGACACGCAGTACATCGTGTTGCCAGATGCCAATAGTACTTTTAAACCTACTCTTGTCAAAATGTACCCGCTGTCTAAGGGACGAGAAACCGTGAGTTGCTATTAACAGTGTGGGATATGCCCTTTGTTGACAATATTTCATTTCATATCGCAAACTTTGAGTGCGTGTTTTAGTGTTGCGTACTGTGTGTTCTTTGTGACGCAACTCCACTTTTTTTCCAGATAGTGGACTGCCCTGGTCTGTACGACACACACATTAGCCAAGAAGATATAAACACTATAATCATTCAAACTGTGGCCTGCCTGCACCCGGGTCCTGATGCTATCCTTTACGTCGTGAGACTTGGCCGATACACAGCGGAAGAGTATGGCGCCTATGAACATCTAAAATTAATGTTTGATGACACTATTACCAAGTACACGATTGTTCTCTTCACAGGCGGAGATGAACTGGAACGAATGGGATGGGGTTTTGAAGACATCATGGATAGACGCACAGGCCGTTTAGAACATGTTATAAATGAATGCGGAAAAAGAGCGATTATTTTTAACAACCGTGCCTCGGACCCTAAGCCTCAAGTGGAACGTTTACTGAACCTTGTACGACAGATGAAAGTGGAAAATGGCAAACCGTACATGTGTCCCAAGTACCAGAGGATCGGGGAACAGCTGGAGGCGGAAGTCAACAAGAGATTGGCGGCCATTGACAAGACACCTAAGAAAATTCGAAAATTACAAATGGAAACGGAGAAAAAGAGAGAAGATTTTCAAAAGCGTAAGGAAGAGCATGAAAAGAAAATACAACAGTTGAGGAAGGCAGAGGAGGAGAAGGGGGAGACAGAAATCGAGAAAGAGAAATCGGTACTGGAAAAGCAGCTCCAAGTGACAAGAAAAGAGGAAGAACGCTTGGCCCTGGAGGAGAAAGAAGAAGAAGCAGAAGCCCTGGATTGGGAAAGGCGCCGATGTGCGCAGGAGCTCAAGGACAGTATCGCTGAAGGAGGCTCTGGTATCAGTTTTTTACATGCAGTGTTGCGAGGTGGCCTCCAGTCTCTGTGGAACTTTCAAAGATTCTGACTCTGATCGCTTGGCTTAATCAAACTGCTCGAAAGCAGCACATTATTCACCACAACGAATTCACAGCGTTCAAATGATCAGAATGCTTTTACAAGAACTAAATACAAGAGCCGTTCTTTCGAGTTGCTACTGAACAACGTGACTGAAAGGTGCTGGGCTGGCATGTATGTACAACCGATGACGTCAGGCACCTCATAAGGTCGAGTGAGGGTCCTATTCGCAGAGGCATATTGCGGATCTTATGTTACAACTGAGAAGAAAGAGTGTTCCGACACTGAAGGAATCTGTTTGACATGTTTGATGATCATGAGTTGTTCAGAAAGTTTAGATTTAGGCTACAACACATTCTAGAGCTGACTGACAGGGTTTCCTGGGACATTACCCTGACGAATCGGAAGATTGTAGACTGAAAGATGGACGGTTATGCTTCATTCCTCCCAAACATGGATGGGAAAATGACATTACTGAAGTCCGCTGGTCAGGTTTCAATGAAATAATGACTGTGTTTGATATTATGATTCTTCGCATTCCCGAGTAGCGCTGTAAACAGTAAAAGAGCTTCTAATAGGGCCATCGTGTTAAACGTTTTCCATTGATGGCAATGTCACGCTTACTGAGCTGATTCGTTTATGATCAATAACGACAAGAACAAGATGCTGTTATTTGATATCTAATAATAATAACCACACCAATAATGATAATACCGGCTGATAATGTTCTTAGCAAGTGGTAAGCCAATGTCCTCATACAGCTATTTAGTGACTTGAAAGGTTTAAAGGTGGCATAATTTGCAGTGATGAAAAGCCTTTAGCCATACTGTTTCAACCCGAGCGAAAGAAATGTAAACCAAACGGCTGGCATAAGGCATGCACCCCTTCTTCTCCGCTCTCTAACCTAGCCTATTTATTCGCTTCGGTGAAGGTGCTCTCTCTCTCTCTCTCTCCTGTTAGGCCGCGACTTGACATATTCAAGTCCAGCATATAATCTTTACGCTGGATTCTAAAACATCTAAATTCCATCACGTCTGTTAATTTTTTTCAAGGCCCGGTTGCAAAAACATATACCTGCTGAAATATACCTATTGCCGGAAGACCAGGCCGAGTAACCACATCACCCGCATTCTTACGAATTTTGCTATGTTCGTCCATTTTACCTGTGTACAGTTTTACTGGACAATTCTCATGGTAAACATTTACCTTGACAGACGATATGTTTATGAATTTACGTTTACTGTTTTGCCCGTAATACCCGTCTTTTTATCACTATGATTCTTTTGTATTGCATTAGTCATGATTTAGTTCCATGCATATATGTGTTTCTGTACGTGTGATTGTTTTGTAGTGCAGTTTATCTATAGTTTAGCAAGGACAAGCTGGAAGACAGATCTTTGTACGTGGCCTGTATATATTTTTTATCCTCGGAAAATACTGTTTCATCTCTCTCTCTCTCTCTCTCTCTGTCAACCATAACGATACTTTGACTCAAAAAAATGATAACCTACTCATATAATGAGTCTGCTATCCTCTTCTTTCAACCTTACCTCGAAAACAGACAGCAAAAAGTCGTCCGGCCTAAATGGTACATGAGAAAAGTCAGTGTATTTCGGTGTACCTCAAGGTTCTAGTTTAGGACCCCTCCTTTTCAATATATTTATTAATGACATGTCATTAAGTCATTAACCATAGGCTGCAGCCAGACTGAGTGTGACGTGTTTGTCGATGATACGTCGCTCCACTGCGCCGGTAAAGATGAATACGTTGTAATTTGTCGCCTACAAAAAAAAAGCCTTCCCGATGTGTCCAACTGGTGCAATGCCAGCTCCATGGTAATTCATCCCACCAAAACAAGTTGCATGGTAGTCACCACCCAACAAAAGCATCAGCTCAGCCCCCCCCCCTCCCCCCTCTCTCTCAATTTACGTCCATTCAGCAAGTAACTGAATACCGTCTTGGTATCATGATAGACTATTAGCTCCAGTGGAAAGCCCACACCAATGTCTCATCCAAAATTCTGTCACGGCAACTGTTCGTTCTCTCCAAACTGAAGTATCTTCTAGATCTGGACAGTCGCAAAATATTTTACAATGCGCATATTAGGTCTCACTCGGGCTATGCATCAACGGTGTGGGATTACCGGCTGTAGTGACACCCACTCAAAAACTGCAACAACTGCAGTTTCTTCCCGTGCCCATACATCTCAAGTGTAACACAGGAATTCTCATTTCAAAATTTGGAACAAAACGGCTCCCAACTATTTATCTGAGCTAGTCCTTCGCTCAAACTCCCAACATGGCAATGTAAGCGGTCTCCACATCATCCCACGACCACGAATTGATATGGTTAAATGTAGTTTGTCATTCCAGGGGCGCCGGAAGATGTTGGGGGGAGGGGGGGGGGGGCAGAATCTCGGAGGGGGGAACGTTGCCCGAAGAAAGTGAACAGCGGGGGGGGGGACAGATGCTGCGCAGACAAAAAACAAACTTTACGAACCAGGGAGCCACTGTAAAGAAGGACATTGCCCGAAAAAAGTGAAAAGCGGGGGCGGGAGGGGGGGGGGCAATCAGAGGAGCGGACAGCCTTCGGTCTGCAAAAACAGTTCTCTGTTGGGTGGGATGAGGGAAAGAGCAGGAAGAGGGGTAGGGGAGAGGTAGGGGAAGGGGGGGGGGGGGCAAGACCATGGCTTTGCCCCCCCCCCCCCCCCTTGCCATAGTCACCTGATTTTCCAGGGGGGGGGGGGGGGGGCAAAAAGACACTCTTGCCCCCCCCCCCTGCTTGGGTACAAGGGAGCAGCTGCCCCCCCCCCTGCCCCCCCCCCCCCGGTTCCGGCGCCCCTGCATTCTCAGGACATACACTATGGAACAGCCACCCGGATCTTGTCAAAACCGGACCCTCTGTCACTGTTTTTAAAGAAAGGTTATTCAAATATTTCGAGTCATGTCACACTAAACAGGAAGTCATAAATGTTATAACCATTACTGACTCACTTATAACAATGCTATACTTTACGTTTCAGTAATCTTGTCTGATTAATTGTGTGCCGACTGTTTGCCTGCTGTTTTATTCAACTGTCTTTGTGTTTGCTTACCATTGCTTTTTTAGTGCACTTTAAATCAATAGATTGTGTGCGTGCGTGCCGGCGTGTGTGTGTGTGTGTGTGTGTGTGTGTGTGTGTGTGTGTGTGTGTGTGTGTGTGTGTGTGTGTGTGTGTGTGTGTGTGCCCGGTGTGTGTGCAACAGCTGCTCGTTTCTTCTTGTTTAAATTCCTTTTGCTTAGTTACATAATAGTATTCTTTAGCAACGGCAGGCATGAATACTGACTCTCTGATGTCAACTGCCTCTATCGTTGTAAAATAAAAGTTCCATTGATTCTGTGTGTGTGTGTGTGTGTGTGTGTGTGTGTGTGTGTGTGTGTGTGTGTGTGTGTGTGCCGGTGTGTGTGCGTGCGTGCGTGCGTGTTTGTGTCTGTGTGCGTGCGCGTGCGTGCGTGCGTGCGTGCGTGCGTGCGTGTGTGTGTGTGTGTGTGTGTGTGTGTGTGTGTGAGACGGTGTGCCGGTGTGATAAGTCAGATGTACTCTCCGGTTCGTCTGACTCCGGGGCACTTCTACTGACTGAGCTTCAAGCTGCATTGCCTCCAAGCAAACATTCTAGCCTCAAGCTGCTTAGACCCGGGGCCAACATCACGCTGGGGAGTACATCCCGCGTGGTGTTATACCGGTTAACGTTACCGTGTGCGCGCGCGAGCAGGCGTTTTACTACGTGCGCTCTCCTTAAAAAAAACAAGATGGCCACTGACCAGCCCAATATGTTGTTTCCATTTAATCACCTGCTGTCGTCACGGTCGTTCTTTTGTAATGCCATGTATTCGGGAGGACACACACACACACACACACACACACACATACACACACACACACACACACACACACACACACACACACACACACACACACACACACACACACACACACTACACTCTCTCTCTCTCTCTCTCTCTCTCTCTGAATGGAAACAACTGACCGGGCTTGTCAGAACAATCTTGGTTTTGGAAGACGTCAAGTTGTTTTCTTTGAAATCTATGACGTTTTCCTCATTGGGATGACGCATAATACATTTGACGTAATAACTTTGACTCGGATAGAATTCTTGCAATGAAAGCAGCCCCATGAAAATTGAAGTGTTGCTGCTGCGCAGTGTAAAGATCGAATTTATACCGGCTCAATGTGTTTAACAGACAAGTCTGCGCGGCGAACGTTTTTTCACTATGTGTTATGTCTGCTGCGCGCGCGCGCACACAGACACACACAGACATACGCGCGCGCGCACGCACGCACGCACGCACGCAGACGCGCGAGCCGCGTTTGTGCATGTGCTCCATTGAGACCTATGTGGTGTTCTCTCACTCTACTATGCTATTGAGTGAGAGTCAGTGGGAAAAACAAAGCTCACTACATCAATGAAACTCCCGCTTTCCCCGTCTACAAATAGAGAACTTCCGAAAAGTGACGACACACCCCCACGTCAATCAAACATGACGTCGGCAAACTGACGCTGATACAGTTTTGCGTCAGTGCGCGTGTGCCTTTTCTGCGATGTTTGTGAGGCGTGTGGCTTGTGTAAAGGAAATGTGCTTCGAGTACAAATTTTCGAGTCAACTGACGACAACGGCTGCAGTGAATTTTTCTAATTTTTTTGTATATTTTTTATGGCACCCCAGGCTCATTATCTATGTATAGTAGGAGCGATTTTGAGATCTAAAGTGTGTTCACCAGCACTTTCATCAGGTACGGCTTACGCCAAAAGTATAAAAGCGACAACATCCAAAATTCACTTCGTTGAGAGTCCGTATTCATGCTATCTATGTCTAAAACATGGAGTGGTTTAGGTAAATATTACGCCTTTAAACGCCAGAAAGCCACTTTTTCTGAAAAGGGCGATAACTCGCAAATCATGTGTGCAATCGTACCTGGATCGGGCCTTCTATTCAACAATCTTGATTCATTTAGAAATCCCAAATTTGAAATCGATCGGTTCAGTATTTTCGGAGAAATAGGCATCTGAACTGGGTTCACATGCAATGTCAACTCAGGCTCGGTTTACATGAAAACTATAAGAGCGACCATTTTCTAGTAGTGATTCCGTTCAGAGTCCGTATTCAAGCTATCTACTGCCAAAAAATTGAGTGATTTAAATAAATATTACGCCTGTACACGAAAGACAACCAACTTGTCTCAAAAGGGCGATAACTCCCAAATCACTTAAGCAATCATCACACGCTTGAATCGTCTAACGTAACATTTTGATATATTTGGATACCCCAAATTTGAAGCCATTCGGTTGAGTATTTTCGAAGAAACGGGCCTGGACACAATTCACACACGCACACACGCACACACGCACGCACACACGCACACACGCACACACATCCGCACAGACGGCACTCACTGAGGAGGAGAAGTGCGTTCGGAACACCATACGCGTCAGCATCGATGACGCAAGTTTTCTTACGTCATTGTCAGAGTTACACTTGCAAAATCGTCTCTGCGGGAGATCGGCAGTGACGTGCGTTTGTACCACAGATGCTTGCCTATGAACGTGGAAATTTTAGCCCGTCCTATTATGTTGTTTCCATTACTATGGAAACAACATAAAAAAGAAGCTGGAAGCCCTGCTGCCTTTTATCGCTCTACACAGAAGCGTTGGCCATTGTTTCAGTTAACGACCCGGTTTCGACCGACCCTCCCAACTTGAAACCTTGAATTTTTTTTTTTTATTATTCCTTTTTGTTCTTTTCTGCCCCACATTGTTTTTTCACACACAGTCCATGGTCTTTTGTCACCAAAGGATGGGTGTTGTGATATTTTTACTATTTTTTTCTGGTCCTTTTCTCGCCCACCGTTTTTTTTTTTTTTTTTTTCCCGCGCCGTGTATGTCAGTACGTCCGCAGAGTTACCTTTTGTTTGTTTGTTGAAGTTATGTCCCATTTGAAGAAGGCGAAAGCCGAAACGTTGACCTGTGCCGTCCTTTGTGAAAGTTAAGTGGTTTCTGTCCCTTTTATGTCGCTTTTATTTGCTTAACTTGTAACCACTTCGCAGTCCTTTTCTTGTCAGACCAACCTTGTTTTTGGAACAAAGAAGTTGTTGTCTTTGAAATCGATGACGTTTTTCCTCACTGGGATGACGCATAGTACATTTGACGTAATCACTTTGATACATCTCTTGCAATGAAATACTCCTACTTCTACACTCTCTGGGGCACAGATTCTTTCAGCGGAAAGTACCTCTGTGCACGGTGGGGAAATGGCGCTCACTGCGCTACCCGTGACGGGCCTAAATTGTCTAGGTGCTCTCAAACACAAGGTCGCACACTATGCCATCCTTGACCAGCTTTGAACCCACGTAACGGCACACACACACACACACACACACACACACACACACACACACACACACACACACACACACACACACCTCGCTATGCTTTTTTTTTAGGGGGGGGGGGGGTTCACGTACAAACATTGTCTTTTTCTTAATTTTAGCTTGTCATAACGGGATTTTCACAAAGTTTTTTTTTTTCAATGCATCTGCGTGGTTTGTTACGCCCCAGGCCGCTTCGCTGCCACCCTCACATCCTACACACACATACACACACACACACACTGTGACACACCTGTCCCTCCCCCCTCCCCCCCCCCCCCCCCCCCCCCCTTCACGCCGACCTCCGTCCGTCGGCACTTTACTACACCAAAGGACAAGATGGAAGGGCGGGGGGCGGAGTGGGGAGTAACGTAAAGTCACTGAACTGAGTGGTAGTCACCTGAACGAAACAACACTGGAGAGAGAGAAAGATCACTGACGTGCGTTGGCTTGGTGAGATGCACGTGCTGTCCGGATGAACTGTATACGTCACACTGCTGTGACGCACAATTTGGTGAGTTGTTTACCAGAAAACGTGATTGGTCAGTTTCAAAGCATTGAAGGTGACGTCACACGTAGACGGTCGTCGTAACTATTGATAGGGGTGGCAGGACTACCAAACAGAAAGAAATTTCCTCAGTTTGTAGTTTCCAGCATGCTGCTGGTCAAAGTTTTAAATCGTAGGACAGTTTGCACAATTTCATTTGCAAAACTGACATATCTAGAGCGGGTTTGCTGTAAAAGAAACAGCGGGCTTCTTCAGGGCACAAGACCTGGTCACCCTCTGCAAAAAATAAATGGACTCGCCCATCCGGCCTTCGCCCGCGTAATCTTATCTGTCTGGGGGTCACACACTTCAGTGAGCCGTGGTGCCTGAGAGGGTAAGGTGTTACGCCGATCTGCTCTGTGACAAATCTTGGAGAGAAAAAAAAATCAGCTCTATGTCACAGGGTGTTAATCATTACGACAAACACATCATTTCTCAGTCATGTCGTTTTGCGGTTCCATCAAAGTACCATTGAGTGATTGCAAAGTTGTTCGTTGTTTTTGTTGCACGTGCAGGAGAGTTTGTTTTTGACTGCCGTGTGACGACAGGAAACCAGAGAAAAAAAAAATTCAAACTGTGAAATGTGCTAATTCAAGCCGAGACTGACATATAGCAGCACTTCAGACATAGAAATATGGAGCAGTTTTGCACAGATGATATCCATTTATTGTATTTGGTAACTTATATAAGTAATTTGTAACTCACGGACTTAGAAATTGACAAGGCAGAGCCATAATGTTTTTTGACTCTTGTTTTCCAGATGGCAGCCTTCAGCACGGGGCGTCGTTGTAGGTGAGGATCGAGGAACCAGCACTCCGAGTTTCCGCAAGAGAATCACCGAGACGTTGGGAGGTCAGGAGCTGGCGTGGCCTTCTGCCTTTGCTGAGCCCGGGTTGACGTCTGATTGGACCATCGGCAAACTCCCTGTACTGCAGGGTAAGAAAGGTTGAGGAAGGTCAGTGGTCGTTTTCTCCATTTTTTTTTTCTAGTTTGTAGTGTAGGTTGGTGGTGGGGGAGGGGGGAGGGTTGGGTAGAGGGGGTGTAGGTGGGGGGGGGGGGATTTAGCTGCTTGAATGGAGAGTGAAAGGGTGGTTTGAATGTGTGTGAGTATGCTTAGGATGTTTTTGCATGTTTTTCTGTTACCATATTCGATTGGAACTAATCAGACCTTCTAAGTGAAAGTTGCAGCTTAGGGTTAGGTTAGCCCCAGGTTAACCTTAGCCCTCTGGACCCCCGGCGCGACGACGGACCAGCCCCAGCAGACGGAGCAGACCCAGGAGATGGACCAGCCCAAGGAGATAGACCAGCCCACCCTTCAACAAAGGCCAGTATCATTTTGTTTATTTCTTTTTGTATAGTTTAGCATAGGCTGGGGCGAAGGTTAGCGGGTCCTGGGGTAGGTAGAGGGTTAGGTGGGTGGGGGGAGGGGTTAGGATTTAGATGACTGAATGGAGCGTGAAAGTTTGTGAGTGTGTGTGAGAATGATTAGGATGTTTTTGTATGTATGTTAAATTGTTAGTTCAACTTGAATTCAGCACTCTCCTTTAGTCTCAGTTGCAGGTCAGGACCACACCCCAGGAGAGAGCCCAAGGAGATGGACCAGCCCAAGGAGACGGACCAGCCCAAGGAGACGGACCAGCCCAAGGAGACGGACCAGCCCAAGGAGACGGACCAGCCCAAGGAGACGGACCAGCCCAAGATGATGGACCAACTTCATGCCAACAAAAAAGGCCAGTATCATTTTGAGTTTTTTCTTTTCTTTGTGTAGGCTAGCATAGGCTGGGGAGAAGGTTAGCGGGTCCTGGGGTAGGTAGAGGGTTAGGTGGGTGGGGGGAGGGGCTAGCATTTAGAGACTGAATGGAGTGTGAAAGCTTGTGAGTGTGTGTGAGAATGTTTAGGATGTTTTTGTATGTATGTTAGATTATTGTTGCAACTTGAATTTAACACTCTGCTTTAGTCTCAGTTGCAGGTCAGGGCCGCACCATTGGAGAGAGGACACAGCAGCCCAAGGAGACGGACCAGCCCAAGAGACGGACCAGCCCAAGGAGACGGACCAGCCCAAGATGATGGACCAACTTCATGCCAACAAAAAAGGCCAGTATCATTTTGAGTTTTTTCTTTTCTTTGTGTAGGCTAGCATAGGCTGGGGAGAAGGTTAGCGGGTCCTGGGGTAGGTAGAGGGTTAGGTGGGTGGGGGGAGGGGCTAGCATTTAGAGACTGAATGGAGTGTGAAAGCTTGTGAGTGTGTGTGAGAATGTTTAGGATGTTTTTGTATGTATGTTAGATTATTGTTGCAACTTGAATTTAACACTCTGCTTTAGTCTCAGTTGCAGGTCAGGGCCGCACCATTGGAGAGAGGACACAGCAGCCCAAGGAGACGGACCAGCCCAAGAGACGGACCAGCCCAAGGAGACGGACCAGCCCAAGATGATGGACCAACTTCATGCCAACAAAAAAGGCCAGTATCATTTTGAGTTTTTTCTTTTCTTTGTGTAGGCTAGCATAGGCTGGGGAGAAGGTTAGCGGGTACTGGGGTAGGTAGAGGGTTAGGTGGGTGGGGGGAGGGGCTAGCATTTAGAGACTGAATGGAGTGTGAAAGCTTGTGAGTGTGTGTGAGAATGTTTAGGATGTTTTTGTATGTATGTTAGATTATTGTTGCAACTTGAATTTACCACTCTGCTTTAGTCTCAGTTGCAGGTCAGGGCCGCACCCGTGGAGAGAGGACACAGCAGCCCAAGGAGACGGACCAGCCCGGCCAAGGAGACGGACCAGCCCAAGGAGACGGACCAGCCCAAGGAGACGGACCAGCCCAAGATGATGGACCAACTTCATGCCAACAAAAAAGGCCAGTATCATTTTGAGTTTTTTCTTTTCTTTGTGTAGGCTAGCATAGGCTGGGGAGAAGGTTAGCGGGTCCTGGGGTAGGTAGAGGGTTAGGTGGGTGGGGGGAGGGGCTAGCATTTAGAGACTGAATGGAGTGTGAAAGCTTGTGAGTGTGTGTGAGAATGTTTAGGATGTTTTTGTATGTATGTTAGATTATTGTTGCAACTTGAATTTAACACTCTGCTTTAGTCTCAGTTGCAGGTCAGGGCCGCACCATTGGAGAGAGGACACAGCAGCCCAAGGAGACGGACCAGCCCAAGAGACGGACCAGCCCAAGGAGACGGACCAGCCCAAGATGATGGACCAACTTCATGCCAACAAAAAAGGCCAGTATCATTTTGAGTTTTTTCTTTTCTTTGTGTAGGCTAGCATAGGCTGGGGAGAAGGTTAGCGGGTACTGGGGTAGGTAGAGGGTTAGGTGGGTGGGGGGAGGGGCTAGCATTTAGAGACTGAATGGAGTGTGAAAGCTTGTGAGTGTGTGTGAGAATGTTTAGGATGTTTTTGTATGTATGTTAGATTATTGTTGCAACTTGAATTTAACACTCTGCTTTAGTCTCAGTTGCAGGTCAGGGCCGCACCCTTGGAGAGAGGACACAGCAGCCCAAGGAGACGGACCAGCCCGGCCAAGGAGACGGACCAGCCCAAGGAGACGGACCAGCCCAAGGAGACGGACCAGCCCAAGGAGACGGACCAGCCCAAGATGATGGACCAACTTCATGCCAACAAAAAAGGCCAGTATCATTTTGAGTTTTTTCTTTTCTTTGTGTAGGCTAGCATAGGCTGGGGAGAAGGTTAGCGGGTCCTGGGGTAGGTAGAGGGTTAGGTGGGTGGGGGGAGGGGCTAGCATTTAGAGACTGAATGGAGTGTGAAAGCTTGTGAGTGTGTGTGAGAATGTTTAGGATGTTTTTGTATGTATGTTAGATTATTGTTGCAACTTGAATTTAACACTCTGCTTTAGTCTCAGTTGCAGGTCAGGGCCGCACCCTTGGAGAGAGGACACAGCAGCCCAAGGAGACGGACCAGCCCAAGAGATGGACCAGCCCAAGGAGACGGACCAGCCCAAGAGACGGACCAGCCCAAGGAGACGGACCAGCCCAAGGAGAAGGACCAGCCCAAGGAGATGGACCAGCCCAAGGAGATGGACCAGATCACCCTTCACACGGATGGTTTATTTTGTTTGGTAGTTTGTAGAGTAGGTTGGTGGTTGGGGGGGGGGGGGGGGGGGGGTTGGGAGGGGGGTGTAGGAGGGAAGGGGGAGGGGTTAGGATGTTTGTGCATGCATGTTAGATAATTGATTTGACTTGACTGCAGCACTTTTCTTCAGTCTCAGTTGCAGGACCTCACCATGGAGAGGGGACGCAGCAGCCCGAGGAGATGGACCGGATCACCCTTCACACCAGATGAATAAGGCCAGTATTTATTTTCAATTATTATTCACATATTTTATGATTTATTCTGTTTGGTGGTTTGTAGGGTGGACTGGCGCCGGCGGTGGAGCATCTCAAGGAGATGAACCGGTTCACCCTTCACACTGACCAGATGAATAAGGCCAGTATTTATTTTCAATTATTTTTCACATATTTTATGATTTATTCTGTTTGGTGGTTTGTAGGGTGGACTGGCGCCGGCGGTGGAGCATCTCAAGGAGATGAACCGGTTCACCCTTCACACCAACTTCTGGACAACTCTGATGTGCCCCTCTGGACGTCTCCAATGGATGTCAGTGGATGACGTGGTCCGACCTGTAAGTGCAGAACATTTTGCATGCATGTCTTCATTTATTTATACAACTTCAGTTTCAGTGAAGTGGCTGGTTTCATGTGTACTAATATATGTCATTTACTTTGATTTTAATGTTAGCAGGCTTACTCTTCACAAATACAAATTTTCATAAGCGTATGCAAATCAATGTTCTTGAATATTCATTTTTGTTTTCTACTGTTACAGATAGCGACAGCCACACTACCTTGGGTCAGAAGAAGACAGATGGAAGACAACAGGTGGACACCATCGGACACCAGGTGCAGTTTATCATCTGGAGAATGGTCACATACAGGTATGTGCCAGCTTTTCCCAGTGTATCCTGCTAGCTTTAGAAGTGTTATAATTTACCTGTTTGTTTGTTTGGTTTTTTTCTTTTGTTTTTTTTTTCATGTTGTTGTTTTGTTTTGTTATTGTTTTGTTTTCAGGTTTTTGATATTGCTTGACTGTGAAATGAATCAAATTGTAATTTGTTTTGCAGGCAAATGGACCATTTTGGAGAGGCAGGCAGAGTCCAAAGAGATGGATCCAACTCAAGGTTTACCTCAACCCTGCCACGGACAGATTGCATCCCGCTTTTTACTGGCTACTCTGCACAGTCAGTTCCAGCATCAACAACAGATGGACGGAAACGGCCAGCAGAACTATATCCGTCTTTTTACTGGCTACTCTACAGTCAGTTCCAGCTTCAACAACAGATGGACGGAAACAGCCACCAGAACCATATCCCCCTTTTTACTGGCTACTCTACACAGTCGATTCCAGCTTCAACAACAGATGGACGGAAACAGCCAGCAGAACCATATCCCGCTTTTTACTGGCTACTCTGCACAGTCAGTCAGTTCCAGCATCAACAACAGATGGACGGAAACAGCCAGCAGAACTATATCCCCCTTTTTACTGGCTATTCCGCAGTCAGTTCCAGCATCAACAACAGGTGGACGGAAACAGCCAGCAGAACCATATCTACAGCGGTCCCATCTTGAAGACCAGCAGGATCAACTGATTACAGGTAGGGTACGCATGCTCTACACTGATAAAATACCATTGCTTATAATATTAATCATGATTGTTTTCTGTCACTGTTTGCATGTAGGCTTTAGATGTAATACGAATGAGACTTCCGTATCTTGTTGTGACTGTCACTGTTCTTGAAATGTTGGTTATTACCTGTACTTCATTTGGCATTTGTTTTTTTCCTTCAGAAATACCTGCCCTAGATCAGCGTTCAACAACAAGCAGATGCTGCAGAAAGTTTTGAGAGCATGGATCCAGCCTTCCCTTCTGCCTGGACCAAAACAAGTGCATGGATAAACTGCGCTGGTCTCTACACCTCTCTTCCAAGGCGTCAGCAGCTGAACCTCTGCAGGGCCACCTCCACGTCCCCTGTAAATATCACTACACCATAATTATGGACATTGCCACTACCGTAATGGCCTACACCTACATCTGGCTATATCGAGTCCTGTTTAAACCTCTGTCACGCGCGGTGAATCTGCACGCCTACCAGCGGCAAAATGCACTCCCAGCCAATTAAATCCGCTTGTAGCTGACACTCCCCTGGGACGCCGTCGCCACGCCTGTGGCGAGAACACTGTCTTTTTTTTTTTCTCGCCACGCCAGCCGGTTGCCGCTCGCGCACTGTGTGTGTTGTTTAGCGCCATGCCGGCAGCGCAGCCCGCCCAGTGCACGCTGGTATCTTGTGAACAGAAAATCTACTCGGCCAGCGAGCTGCAGGCACTCTGGTTGTGAAAAGGCCTTAATTGTCCATTGATTGAAACCCACATACCATACGCACTGTAACCAAGCTATATTCATTGGTATCCAAATACCTTCAAAGCAAAGGTTTCACATCTGATGAATTTCCAGACTTTGCAAGACTCAAAATGACTGCAAAACCAAACAGTGTATGTTTGTTCAGTATGTAAGTCATATTTGGACTGATGGGAGACATGAATGTGAAACACACAAGAGGTCTGTCTAATGGCTGTTTGGAATGTTCTGTTGTAAGTTAACAGAGGAAATGTTGTTTTTAGAATGAAGAAGTTCCACTCCTGATTCCATTAGCATTTTTATCCCATGTGACTTTTACATGAACTGTACCTGCTTTTACCCTTTTTTTTTTTTTTAACCTTGTTGTGTGCATGGGCGTGTGTGTGTGTCGGTGTTGGTGTTGGTGTTGGTGTTGGTTTGTTTCCGTTTTCTCATGAACAACAATGTATATCAAAGATTCAGAACCATAACTGTTAACCAATATCATGTTCAACAGAAATGTTCGAGTGTGTCACGTTGCATTTTTGTTTCTGGATTTTTTTCTGATTTTGTTCATTAGCAACCATCAGTGGTGATAACAATGCCAGTTTTGCAAATGTGTGTGTTTAACACTTCTAATTTCAAACTCTGTTTTTAATTGTTTACAGTGTGTGTCAGTTGATTTCATTTTTTAAATTTTAATTTTACAAATTTTGCTATGTGTGTTTTTACATACATTTTAGATTTTAATTGTTTTTAATGTGTGCACTTTTCTTAAGTTATGCTGGAGCAACACCAAGTATTTAGTTTTTACACCTTTTCTGGTTGTTTTTTGTTGTTGTTGTTTCTGGCTTTTTTTTCTGATTTGTTTTTCCTGAATTATCAAGCATTAGTGGTGATAACACCAGTTTTGCAAATACATGTACGTGTGTTTTACAAATTCAATTTCAAAGTCCGTTTTCTTCTTAATACCAGAACTTAAACTAATGCTGGAACAACATCAAGTTTTAAGCCATGTCTATAGTCTTTACACCTTTTCTGTGTTTTTAACATGCATTTTAGATTTTAACTTATTATGAATTTTGTGTATGAATGTGTTTGAGTGTACATTTTAGATTTTAGTCTTACTTTTTATTTGTGTGTGTGTGTGTGTGTGTGTGTGTGTGTGTGTGTGTGTGTGTGTGTGTGTTTGTGTTTTATACCAGAACTTAAGGTTATGCTGGGACATCGCCAAGTTTTAAACCATGCACTCTGTTTTTCTTTTTGATTCTGGATTTTTTTTTCTGAATTTTTTTTCATTATGCTTTTTCATGTGCTTGTGCGTTTATTTTAGTTGCGAAACTTAAACCATGCCTTTAGTTTTTACACCTTTCTGGGTTTTTTTTTTTTGTTTTTTTTTTTTTTTTGTTTTTTTTTTGGGGGGGGGGGGGGGTGTCTGGAACACCACTGGTATTTTTAACTTTTTAAATTTTGTTTTGGTTTGATTTGTAGAAGTAATAATGAGCCTCCTAAAGTTCATCATGTATGAAAGCATATCTGTGAGGACAATGTTATTGTACATGTTACATGATATTACAATATATGATCAATCCTTCAACTCTTTCAGGGCGAACGGCTGCATATGCGGCCTTACAGCGCACATCAAGTTTCAGACGAACAGCCACATACGTGGATCGTGATTTTTTTTTTTTTGGTACAACATGACTAACAACAAAGATGTTTAAGTTTGAAAGTTGAAATTTCAGCAACAGCTGCATGAATATGTTAGTCAACTACCCTGAAAATTTCAAGTCTGTGTCTTGTTTTTTCTTGTTTTTTGTGATTATATTTCTGAACCTCACGCCCGTCTACAGGGTATGGCTGAGGAAACATTAGCCCATCTTGAATGGGTTAAAGCTTTGCAAAAGGTGCCTGGTTTCAGAGTTTTTCTCCGGGGACTCCGGTTTCTCTGGTGCTTAGAAGCATACACATGGTCTTCAGTGTTAGTCCATGTTGGCCAGGCTTTACTGAGTGCTAGACTCGGTACACCACTGACATGCTGAAGGAATTTTAAAAGAAACTGCTTTTTTCTCCTTTTTTTGGTGTGCATATGTGAAAGTTGTGCTGTTCAAGCTGTCTTCGTATTACATGGACATGCATGTAAATGTAATGTAGTGTAAACCATATGCTGGACTCATCTTACGTGTACATGTAATGATGGTCTAAGCTTTCATATGATACATGCACTGTCAGTGGTTACCTACCTGTATTTTGAAATGAAATACAAATGCAAATAATAAAAGTAAATCATGTTGATGTGAAATGCAGGCGTTAACTGTGTGATCTGGGGTGTGCTTGAGCAATTTGTACCCGAGGGAGTGTGCATGTCTTTTTTGTTTGCTGCTTTTTCTGTGTGTGTGTGTGGGGGGGGGAGGGGGGGAGGGGGCGGGGGAAGGGGCGGGGGCGGGGGGGGGGGGGGGCGGGGGGGGGGGGCTGCATGCTTTACTAGTATGTTATGGTAGTGCATGAACAAGTCTACACTCAGATTTTTTATTTACTTTTTTTTGGAGGGGGGGGGGGGGTCACAGGATAATTCAATTCAAATGGTAACTGGATTTGAAGGTTAAACCCGAACACACAAAAAATTGTAAATTTGAAATGGGCAACATTTTTCGGTATCCGGTCAAGTCGGCCCAATTCCAACTCGGACCAGCCCTTGAGACAGGTCAGACCATGGCCTTAGTCAGCTCGGCCCACGTACAGAGTCAACTCGGACCACGTATAGGGTCAGCTCGGACCAACCTCTATACCAACTCGGACCAGGAGGATAACACTTAAAAAAAAGAAGTTTAATTCCGACTAGGCCGAGCTGGTTATGGTCATATAAGAGGTTCAAACTTCGGCATCCCCCCCTCCCCCCTTCTCAGTTTAGTGCCTCTGCTATTTGTAGATTCTGAGAAAAGGCCAATGTTAAGGTTTACTGCCGGCGGACACACAGACCCACACCCACACAGACCCACAGACAGACAGACACACACACACCCATACACAGACACACACACACACACATCAAAGTCAGTCAGACAGACAGACAGACATACACACTCCACAGTTTAGAGGCAACATTCCACATTCCCTCTGTGTCTTTATTGAATCTGAAACACATCTAACTTGATAATCAGAATGTGTTTGTGTGGACACACTGAGTTACAGGCAGGATATCTTTCCACTGATTGAGGAATCACTTGCGCTCGTCGTTCCAGAGCACACGATGATCTGTGTCCAACGGCCCCACTTGCAGACGCTCCCAATTCAGCACGAATAGATGAAATTGACTAATGCCACTAACTGACAAAGGCTATATTAACTGAGGCAGACCCTACGGCAGGGCCGAGCAGAGCGTTGTTGTTGTTGTTGTTGTTGTTGCGTGCGTGCGCGTGCGTGTGCGTGTGTGTGTGTAGTCTTTTGTATTACTTTGTGTAATTCATGAATATTATTTGAGCGGTCATACGAGGATAATATCAGCTCTGATTGATGGTTTCGACCACAGCCAAGATTTCGTTAGGATTTAGAATGACTATGATGCTGTTTTGTTGTGTATTATGAGGGTGGGAGTTTAACGTCCTTTTCCGCCACATACGGGTGATATCAAAGACGGGGCAACGATGAAAAGGCCAGCACAAATTTGGCCCCAGCCGGGATTCGAACTCATGACCCGAGCATTGGATGTCCAACGCTCTACCATTCGGCCACCCCGGCTCCCCTGTTGTGTATTATGATGATACTGTGATTACAAGAGAAGTAAGTGGCAATAAGTAACTTCTTTTACTCAGGAAGAACCCAGCCTCATGTCAGTACCGCACACTCATTACTATCCTCGCAATTCATGTGGCTCCGAATCGCACAGAAGCATCCACCCTGACGTCACAGCGGTACTCCAGTGTCTACACTGCCTACCGGGCGAACTCAATCCGCCGGTGACCGCTCGCACACTATGTGAAGTGAAGCGTCCCACAACGTCTCTTCGTGCCATCGTCATTCTTTTGGTGACTACTGCATCCAAAGACTACTTCGGTGGGAGAGCAGCCATTCGCTCACAGTGTTAGTCCAGCCGGCAGACACTGCCAGACAGTACTCCACTGCCGCCTACAGACTGTACTTCAGGCGATACCGGGCAAAAACAGGTTACGTGACGGTATTAGCTTCCGGGGCATGTAGTAAGGACTCGGCTAAATATAGCAGAAAATCTTTGCCCCTTTTAAAATATGTGTGCAGAGTAAGAAATGGCAATCTGGTGCTTTTTGTTGGCTTTGTAAACAAGTTTCATGCCAGGTAATACACTGTAGTAAAATGAGGGAAAAATGAGGCTGGCTTGTGGACTATTTGTATTCATGCGCGGCTGGCACAGGAGCCAGCAGACGACCGTGGAATGAGGGGGTATGTGGTCGCTGCCGACATTGCTAAAAAACGGAATATTGGAATTTGTTTAAATTCCCTCTACACACGAGTCTATGGCTGCCTGAATTTTAAGTTGTTTCTCTATAGAGAAACAACTTTATGAGACGGGGCAGATTTTGCTACGCGCAGCAGCAAGTTTCAGTGATACGAAACAAGACAGTGACGTTTCTCCACACAATACTTACTTTCACGCACACAGTGACGTAACGAAATCTGCGTCATAGACACCTTACGTGCACACTTTGCTGCTGCGTTCTTTTTGGCGGGAATGACGTGTGTGTGTGTGTGTGTGTGTGTGTGTGTGTGTGTGTGTGTGTGTGTGTGTGTGTGTGTGTGTGTGGACGGATGTAATGATGGCTATCTCCTAAACCACCTCGTTGGAGGCCTTTTTACTTTGAGATAAAATGGGAATTCACCTTCCCCAGACCTATTTTTCACGATTTTTAGCTTACTGCATTTTTAAAAGAGTTATCGCCGATTTTTAAAAATCGGTCATGTTACGAATTTTTTCGAAAAAAATGTTCAAATGGCTTCATTTTCTGAAATTGGGAAGATCATCCAATTATACTGCCTGTTTTCGTAGCACAGCTATGTAGCTCTGACAGGTTTTGTGTAAGAAAAATATTTCCGAGGTAGGGGTGGTTTGCATATAAGGTCAAATATCTATGAAAAGACTCCTTCAAATTACTCATCATTCCGGTATTTTTGTCACTTGTGCCAACTGCACATATGACATTAACTGCTGCACTATTATAGCTTTAGTATTAAGAATAGCAGAGCTTTTACATAAACACATTTTTCACGTTTCTGCGAGAAGCGCCGGTCAAAAAAGTTCCAATTTTGCAATTTCGTAAGTACAAACCAAGGCACTTAAGTCCACGTTTCATCAGCTCTCTAGATCTTTTAAATTTTATGTCAAAATTAATTCAGTCACGGAAGTCACAAAAGCAACAAGGAAATCACAAGATATGTAGAAGTATCATCTGTCAGACGAGCAGCGTGAGGCTGACGTCAAATGTTTGGTTCACAGACAAAATCTGCAAGTATCGTCACTGCTTCCGACATTTCATCAGCCCTCTAGATCTTCCAGATTTCATGTGAAAAATAATTCAGTCGGAGAAGTCACAAAGCCAACAGGGAAATCAAAAGACATGAACAAGCATCCTCAGACGATCTCAGTGCTAGAGGCTGACGTCGAAAGTTTACTTCACGGAATTGACGTCATCTCTCTCTCTCTCTCTCTCTGTATGACGACCTGCCTGAGGCTGACGTCAAATGTTTAGATCACGGAACTGACGTCTCTCTCTCTCTCTCTCTCTGGGGAGCCAGGGTGGCCGAATGGTAGAGCGTTGGACTTTCAATGCTTGGGCCGAGAGTTCGAATCCTGGCCGCTGGGGCCAAATATTTGTGCTGGCCTTTTTCTCGTTGCCCCGTCTTTGATACACCCTTATGTGGGGGAAAAGGACGTTAAACTCCTAAACACCCACCCACCCACCCACCCACCCTCTCACCCACCCACCCACCCTCTCTCTCTCTGCCTCTCTCTCTCTCCCTCCCTTCTTCCCCCACTCGGCCCCACCCCCAGTCACGTGGCTAATCGGTCGAGGTCGTAGAGGATCTAGTGTCATCGGTAGAACTTGGAGAGGGGAGAACCGGCAACAATAACAACAAAGACAAAATAAAATGAAGTTTGGAGAAACAACTTTGTAGGGCGGGGCCGTTCCTCCTTGTTTTTTAGGGTGTCATCTGCAGCGTTATGTGTAAGAGGTATATATAGCGTTTTCCTCCAGATTTGCATCTGTGTCACGTAGCCAAAGGTGCCCTGACCTTGACACTGACTCCTGGCGGGGCAGCAACCGCTGCTCCGTACTACAACCTTCTCTGCGTGTGATGCCAAGACTGGTACGGACAGTGCTGCTCAGTTCATTCTCAAGGAAGTAGATGATCAGACATTAATTCAGGCGCGAAAGCCACACGTGCGCGCTACGGTCAGGTGATCTGTATCCAGTTGGTGACCTTGTCAGTATCAGCATCAGACTGACAACCGAGTTCTGTGCCTGTGTCAATGGACTGCAGCAGTACAGTACATTCCCACTACTTCGACGAGTGCAGACGAGCGAATAAACTTTCACTTTGACACAGAATCAGCCCAAGAGCCGGAATCGGCCTTCACTATAGAGAGGGCTACGCCGCATTCAGGTCCTGGGTGCATCCAGTTGGGAGTCCTGAGGGAACAGAGTCAACGTGGACTACGGAGCGAGTTTGCCTGGGACGTCAGATCGTCACCCCGTGCAAGATCGACGCAAGCAATACATGATACTGTCATATTCGTAACCCTCTTGGCTGCTCAGTTACAACGCCATAGCCGAGCAGACGTATCATCGTTGACGCTGATCATGAGTACTGACAAAGACCGAAGCACGCCGGTTAGCGTTTGTGTATCAGCTTGATGTATACTGACGTCCAAAAGAAACGCGAAAAACAGTGTCTAGTTTCATTTATTGCATAATGAAATAATCGTAACAAAATTCAAATTAATTTTCATTAATAATGTCCAATTTTTTGTACAGCACAACACTGACGTATTGTCCATAACACAGTAAGGTTGCGGAGACGATGCGCCATTTGCGCTTAACAGAACAGTCAATAGCGAGTATGACCCCCATTAGCATCGATGACGGCCTGGCAGCGGCGGGTCATTGAGCGGACCAACGTGTTGCTGGCTGCCCTGGGAATGTTGGCCCAAGCCTACCGGACGGCCCAATCAAGTTCAGCGACAGTTGTGGGCCTTGGGACCACCCTATTGAGCTGTGTCTGGAGCAAATCCCAAAATTGCTCAATAGGGTTCATGTCAGGAGATAACGCTGGCCAAGGCATCACCTGGATGCCCGAGCGCTGCAGGAGGTCCGCAGAGTTACCTTTTGTTTGTTTGTTGAAGTTATGTCCCATTTGTTTACGTCCTGAAGAAGGCGAAAGCCGAAACGTTGACCTGTGCCGTCCTTTGTGAAAGTTAAGTGGTTTCTGTCCCTTTTATGTCGCAGTCATTACCGTTTCGTTTTCTTGTCAGACCAATCTTGTTTTTGGAAGAGAGAAGTTGTTGTCTTTGAAATCGATGACGTTTTTCCTCACTTGGATGACGCATAGTACATTTGACGTAATCACTTTGATACATCTCTTGCAATGAAATACTCCTACTTCTACACTCTCTGGGGCACAGAGTCTTTCAGCGGAAAGTACCTCTGTGCACGGTGGGGAAATGGCGCTCACTGCGCTACCGTGACGGGCCTAAATTGTCTAGGTGCTCTCAAACACAAGGTCGCGCACTATGCCATCCTTGACCAGCTTTGAACCCACGTAACGGCACACACACACACACACACACACACACACACACACACACACACTGACGCATACCTCGCTATGCTTTTTTTTTTTTTTTTTTTTTTGGGGGGGGGGGGGGAGGGTTCACGTGCAAACATTGTCTTTTTCTTAATTTTAGCTTGTCATAACGGGATTTTCACAAAGTTTTTTTTTTTTTTTTTTTCAATGCATCTGCGTGGTTTGTTACGCCCCAGGTCGCTTCGCTGCCACCCTCACATCCTACACACACATACACACACACACACACACACACACTGTGACACACCCGTCCCTCCACCCCCCCCCCCCCCCCCCCCCCCCTTTCACGCCGACCTCCGTCCGTCGGCACTTTACTACACCAAAGGACAAGATGGAAGGGCGGGGGGGGGGGGGGGGGGGGCGGAGTGGGGAGTAACATAAAGTCACTGAACTGAGTGGTAGTCACCTGAACGAAACAACACTGGAGAGAGAGAAAGATCACTGACGTGCGTTGGCTTGGTGAGGTGCACGTGCTGTTCGGATGAACTGTATACGTCACACTGCTGTGACGCACAATTTGGTGAGTTGTTTACCAGAAAACGTGATTGGTCAGTTTCAAAGCATTGAAGGTGACGTCACACGTAGACGGTCGTCGTAACTATTGATAGGGGTGGCAGGACTACCAAACAGAAATAAATTTCCTCAGTTCGTAGTTTCCAGCAAGCTGCTGGTCAAAGTTTTAAATCGTAGGACAGTTTGCACAATTTCATTTGCAAAACTGACATATCTAGAGCGGGTTTGCTGTGAAAGGAACTGCGGGCTTCTTCAGGGCACAAGACCTGGTCACCCTCTGCAAAAAATAAATGGACTCGCCCATCCGGCCTTCGCCCGCGTAATCTTATCTGTAGTGAGCCGTGGTGTCTGAGAGGGTAAGGTGTTACGCCGATCTGCTCTGTGACAAATCTTGGAGAGAAAAAAAAATCAGCTCTATGTCAAAGGGTGTTAATCATTTCGCCCCAAACACATCATTTCTCAGTCATGTCGTTTTGCGGTTCCATCAAATTACCATTGAGTGATTGCAAAGTTGTTCGTTGTTTTTGTTGCACGTGCAGGAGAGTTTGTTTTTGACTGTGACGACAGGAAACCAGAGAAAAAATTCAAACTGTGAAATGTGCTAATTTAATCCGAGACTGACATATAGCAGCACTTCAGACACAGAAATATGGAGCAGTTTTGCACAGATGATATCCATTTGTTGTTTTTGGTAACTTTGTGATTTGTAACTCACCGACTTAGAAATTTACAAGGCAGAGCCATAATGATTTTTGACTCTTGTTTTCCAGATGGCAGCCTTCAGCACGGGGCGTCGTTGTAGGTGAGGATCGAGGAACCAGTACTCCGAGTTTCCGCAAGAGAATCACCGAGACGTTGGGAGGTCAGGAGCTGGCGTGGCCTTCTGCCTTTGCTGAGCCCGGGTTGACGTCTGATTGGACCATCGGCAAACTCCCTGTACTGCAGGGTAAGAAAGGTTGAGCAAGGTCAGTGGTCGTTTTCTCCATTTTTTTTTTTTTTTTTTTTAGTTTGTAGTGTAGGTTGGTGGTGGGGGAGGGGGGAGGGTTGGGTAGAGGGGGTGTAGGTGGGGGGGGGGGGATAGGATTTAGCTGCTTGAATGGAGAATGAAAGGGTGGTTTGAATGTGTGTGAGTATGCTTAGGATGTTTTTGCATGTTTTTCTGTTACCATATTCGATTGGAACTAATCAGACCTTCTAAGTGAAAGTTGCAGCTTAGGGTTAGGTTAGCCCCAGGTTAACCTTAGCCCTCTGGACCCCCGGCGCGACGACGGACCAGCCCCCGCAGACGGAGCAGACCCAGGAGATGGACCAGCCCAAGGAGATGGACCAGCCCAAGGAGATGGACCAGCCCACCCTTCAACGAAGGCCAGTATCATTTTGTTTATTTCTTTTTGTATAGTTTAGCATAGGCTGGGGCGAAGGTTAGCGGGTCCTGGGGTAGGTAGAGGGTTAGGTGGGTGGGGGGAGGGGTTAGGATTTAGATGACTGAATGGAGCGTGAAAGTTTGTGAGTGTGTGTGAGAATGATTAGGATGTTTTTGTATGTATGTTAAATTGTTAGTTCAACTTGAATTCAGCACTCTTCTTTAGTCTCAGTTGCAGGTCAGGACCACACCCCAGGAGAGAGGATGGAGCAGCCCAAGGAGATGGACCAGCCCAAGGAGACGGACCAGCCCGGCAAGAGAATCACCGAGACGTTGGGAGGTCAGGAGCTGGCGTGGCCTTCTGCCTTTGCTGAGCCCGGGTTGACGTCTGATTGGACCATCGGCAAACTCCCTGTACTGCAGGGTAAGAAAGGTTGAGCAAGGTCAGTGGTCGTTTTCTCCATGTTTTTGTTTTTTGTTTTTTTTTAGTTTGTAGTGTAGGTTGGTGGTGGGGGAGGGGGGAGGGTTGGATAGAGGGGGTGTAGGTGGGGGGGGGGGGATAGGATTTAGCTGCTTGAATGGAGAATGAAAGGGTGGTTTGAATGTGTGTGAGTATGCTTAGGATGTTTTTGCGTGTTTTTCTGTTACCATATTCGATTGGAACTAATCAGACCTTCTAAGTGAAAGTTGCAGCTTAGGGTTAGGTTAGCCCCAGGTTAACCTTAGCCCTCTGGACCCCCGGCGCGACGACGGACCAGCCCCAGCAGACGGAGCAGACCCAGGAGATGGACCAGCCCAAGGAGATGGACCAGCCCAAGGAGATGGACCAGCCCACCCTTCAACAAAGGCCAGTATCATTTTGTTTATTTCTTTTTGTATAGTTTAGCATAGGCTGGGGCGAAGGTTAGCGGGTCCTGGGGTAGGTAGAGGGTTAGGTGGGTGGGGGGGAGGGGTTAGGATTTAGATGACTGAATGGAGCATGAAAGTTTGTGAGTGTGTGTGAGAATGATTAGGATGTTTTTGTATGTATGTTAAATTGTTAGTTCAACTTGAATTCAGCACTCTTCTTTAGTCTCAGTTGCAGGTCAGGACCACACCCCAGGAGAGAGGATGGAGCAGCCCAAGGAGATGGACCAGCCCAAGGAGACGGACCAGCCCGGCCAAGGAGACGGACCAGCCCAAGGAGACGGACCAGCCCAAGATGATGGACCAACTTCATGCCAACAAAAAAGGCCAGTATCATTTTGAGGTTTTTTTTTCTTTGTGTAGGCTAGCATAGGCTGGGGAGAAGGTTAGCGGGTCCTGGGGTAGGTAGAGGGTTAGGTGGGTGGGGGGAGGGGCTAGCATTTAGAGACTGAATGGAGTGTGAAAGATCGTGAGTGTGTGTGAGAATGTTTAGGATGTTTTTGTATGTATGTTAGATTATTGTTGCAACTTGAATTTAACACTCTGCTTTAGTCTCAGTTGCAGGTCAGGGCCGCACCCTTGGAGAGAGGACACAGCAGCCCAAGGAGACGGACCAGCCCAAGAGATGGACCAGCCCAAGGAGACGGACCAGCCCAAGGAGATGGACCAGCCCAAGGAGATGGACCAGATCACCCTTCACACGGATGGTTTATTTTGTTTGGTAGTTTGTAGAGTAGGTTGGTGGTTGGGGAGGTGGGGGGGGGGGGGAGGGTGGTTGGAGAGGGGTGTAGGAGGGAAGGGGGAGGGGTTAGGATGTTTGTGCATGCATGTTAGATAATTGATTTGACTTGACTGCAGCACTTTTCTTTAGTCTCAGTTGCAGGACCTCACCATGGAGAGGGGACGCAGCAGCCCGAGGAGATGGACCGGATCACCCTTCACACAAGATGAATAAGGCCAGTATTTATTTTCAATTATTTTTCACATATTTTATGATTTATTCTGTTTGGTGGTTTGTAGGGTGGACTGGCGCCGGCGGTGGAGCATCTCAAGGAGATGAACCGGTTCACCCTTCACACCAACTTCTGGACAACTCTGATGTGCCCCTCTGGACGTCTCCAATGGATGTCAGTGGATGACGTGGTCCGACCTGTAAGTGCAGAACATTTTGCATGCATGTCTTCATTTATTTATACAACTTCAGTTTCAGTGAAGTGGCTGGTTTCATGTGTACTAATATATGTCATTTACTTTGATTTTAATGTTAGCAGGCTTACTCTTGACAAATACAAATTTTCATAAGCGTATGCAAATCAATGTTCTTGAATATTCATTTTTGTTTTCTACTGTTACAGATAGCGACAGCCACACTACCTTGGGTCAGAAGAAGACAGATGGAAGACAACAGGTGGACACCATCGGACACCAGGTGCAGTTTATCATCTGGAGAATGGTCACATACAGGTATGTGCCAGCTTTTCCCATTGTATCCTGCTAGCTTTAGAAGTGTTATCATTTACCAGTTTGTTTGTTTGTTTGTTTTTCTTTTGGTTTTTTTTTTTCATGTTGTTGTTTTGTTTTGTTATTGTTTTGGATTCAGGTTTTTGATATTGCTTGACTGTGTGAAATGAATCAAATTGTAATTTGTTTTGCAGGCAAATGGACCATTCCGGAGAGGCAGGCAGAGTCCAAAGAGATGGATCCAACTCAAGGTTTACCTCAACCCTGCCACGGACAGATTGCATCCCGCTTTTTACTGGCTACTCTGCACAGTCAGTTCCAGCATCAACAACAGATGGACGGAAACAGCCAGCAGAACTCCCGCATTTTACTGGCTACTCGGCACAGTCAGTTCCAGCTTCAACAACAGATGGACGGAAACAGCCAGCAGAACCATATCCCCCTTTTTACTGGCTACTCTACAGTCGGTTCCAGCTTCAACAACAGATGGACGGAAACAGCCAGCAGAACTCCCGCTTTTTACTGGCTACTCACACAGTCAGTCAGTTCCAGCATCAACAACAGGTGGACGGAAACAGCCAGCAGAACTCCCGCATTTTACTGGCTACTCTGCACAGTCAGTCAGTTCCAGCATCAACAGATGGACGGAAACAGCCAGCAGAACTCCCGCATTTTTCTGGCTACTCTGCACAGTCAGTCAGTTCCAGCATCAACAACAGATGGACGGAAACAGCCAGCAGAACTATATCCCTCTTTTTACTGGCTACTCTGCAGTCAGTTCCAACATCAACAACAGGTGGACGAAAACAGCCAAGCCAGCAGAACCATATCTACAGCGGTCCCATCTTGAAGACCAGCAGGATCAACTGATTACAGCTAGGGTAGGCATGCTCTACACTGATAAAATACCATTGCTTATAATAGTAATCATGATTGTTTTCTGTCACTGTTTGCATGTAAGCTTTAGATGTAATACGAATGAGACTTCCGTATCTTGTTGTGACTGTCACTGTTCTTGAAATGTTGGTCATTACCTGTACTTCATTTGGCATTTGTTTTTTTTCCTTCAGAAATACCTGCCCTAGATCAGCGTTCAACAACAAGCAGATGCTACAGAAAGTTTTGAGAGCATGGATCCAGCCTTCCCTTCTGCCTGGACCAAAACAAGTGCATGGATAAACTGCGCTGGTCTCTACACCTCTCTTCCAAGGCGTCAGCAGCTGAACCTCTGCAGGGCCACCTCCACGTCCCCTGTAAATATCACTACACCATATGGACATTGCCACTAACGTAATGGCCTACACCTACATCTGTTTGGCTATATCGAGTCCTGTTTAAACATCTGTCACGCGCGGTGAATCTGCAGGCCTACCAGCGGCAAAATGCACTCCCAGCCAATTAAATCCGCTTGTAGCTGACACTCCCCTGGGACGCCGTCACCACGCCTATGGTTAGAACACTCTTCTTTTTTTTTTCTCGCCACGCCAGCCGGTTGCCGCTCGCGCACTGTGTGTCTTGTTTAGCGCAATGCCGGCAGCGCAGTCGGCCCAGTGCACGCTGGTATCCTGTGAACAGAAAATCTACTGGGCGAGCGAGCAAGTTGCAGGCACTCTGCTTGTGAAAAGGCCTTAATTGTCCATTGATTGAAACCCACATACTATATACACTGTAACCAAGCTATATTCAATATCGAAATACCTCCAAGGCAAAGGTTTCACATCTGATGAATTTCCAGACTTTGCAAGACTCTAAATGACTGCAAAACCAAACAGTGTATGTATGTTAGGTATGTAAGTCATATTTGGGCTGGTGGGACACATGAATGTGAAACACACAAGAGGTCTGTCTAATGGCTGTTTGAAATGTTCTGTTGTGAGTTGATAACAGAGGAAATGTTGATTTTAGAATGAAGTTCCACTCCTGACTCCATTAGCATTTTTATCCCTCTTATTGCTCTTTTTTTTTTTTTTTGGACCTTCTTGTGTGCATGGGACTGTGTGTGTGTGTGTGTGTTGGTGTGTGTGTGTGTGTGTGTTTATTTATTTTTTTTGTTTTTGCTTTTGTTTTGGTTTGTTTCCGTTTTCTCATGAACAACAATGTATATCAAAGATACAGTACCATAACTGTTAACCAATATCATGTTCACCAGAAATGTTCGAGTGTGTCACGTTGCATTTTTGTTTCTGGATTTTTTTCTGATTTTGTTCATTATCAACCATCAGTGGTGATAACAATGCCAGTTTTGCAAATGTGTGTGTTTTACAATTCTAATTTCAAACTCTGTTTTTAATTGTTTACAGTGTGTGTCAGTTGATTTCAAATTTTGCTATGTGTGTTTTTACATACATTTTAGATTTTAATTGTTTTTAATGTGTGCGCTTTTCTTAAGTTATGCTGGAACAAAACCAAGTATTTAGTTTTTATACCTTTTCTGGGTTGTTTTTTTTTTTTTTGGTTGTTTCTGGCTTTTTTTTCTGATTTGTTTTTTCTGAATTATCAACCATTAGTGGTGATAACACCAGTTTTGCAAATACATGTACGTGTGTTTTACAAATTCAATTTCAAAGTCCGTTTTCTTCTTAATACCAGAACTTAAACTAATGCTGGAACATCATCAAGTTTTAAGCCATGTCTATAGTCTTTACATCTTTTCTGTGTTTTTAACATGCATTTTAGATTTTAACTTATTATGAATTTTGTATATGAATGTGTTTGAGTGTACATTTTAGATTTTAGTCTTACTTTTTATTTGTGTGTGTGTGTGTGCGTGTGTGCGTGTGCGTGTGTGTGTGTGTGTGTTTGTGTGTGTGTTTGTGTTTGTGTTTTACACCAGAACTTCAGGTTATGCTGGGACATCGCCAAGTTTTAAACCATGCACTCTGTTTTTCTTTTTGATTCTGAATTTTTTTTTCTGAATTATTTTTCATTATCATCCATCGGTGGTGATAACAATGCCAGTTTTCCAAATGGCACACATGTGTGTTTTTTTTTTTCTGTGGGCATTTTGTTTAATGGTCACATTTTAAGAAAAATTCTTTTTAGCGTTTGTTTGTTAAAGAGTCTTCATTTTTACTGCTTTTTCATGTGCTTGTGCGTTTATTTTAGTTGCGAAACTTAAACCACGCCTTTAGTTTTTACACCTTTACTGTTTTTTCTTTTGGTTTTTTTTTTTTTTTTTTTGGGGGGGGGGGGGGTCTGGAACACCACTGGTATTTTTAACTTTTTAAATTTTGTTTTGTTTTGATTTGTAGAAGTAATAATGAGCCTCCTAAAGTTCATCATGTATGAAAGCATGTCTGTAAGGACAATGTTATTGTACATGTTACATGATGATACAATATATGATCAGTCCCTAAACTCTTTCAGGGCGAACGGCTGCATATGCGGGCTTACAGCGCACATCAGTTTCAGACGAACAGCCACATATGTGGATCGTGATTTTTTTTTTTGGGGGGGGTACAACATGACTAACAACAAAGATATTTAAGTTTGAAAGTTGAAATTTCAGCAACAGCTGCATGAATATGTTAGTCAACTACCCTGAAAATTTCAAGTCTGTGTCTTTTTTCTTGTTTTTTGTGATTTTTTTTTTCTGAACCTCACGCCAGTCTGCAGGCATGGCTGAGGAAACATTGGCCCATCTTGAATGGGTTAAAGCTTTGCAGAAGGTGCCTGGTTTCAGAGTTTTTCTCCGGGGACTCCGGTTTCTCTGGTGCTTAGAAGCATACACATGGTCTTCAGTGTTAGTCCATGTTGGCCAGGCTTTACCGAGTGCTAGACTCGGTACACCACTGACATGCTGAAGGAATTTTAAAAGAAACTGCTTTTTTTCTCCTTTTTTTGTGTGCATATGTGAAAGTTGCGCTGTTCAAGCTGTCTTCGTATTACATGAACATGCATGTAAATGTAATGTAGTGTAAACCATATGCTGGACTCATGTAACGTGTACATGTAATGATGGTCTAAGCTTTCATATGATACATGCACTGTCAGTGGTTACCTACCTGTATTTTGAAATACCTGAAATACAAATGCAAATAATAAAAGTAAATCATGTTGATGTGAAATGCAGGCGTTAACTGTGTGATCTGCGGTGTGCTTGAGCAATTTGTACCTGAGGGGGAGTGCATGTCTTTTTTGTTTGCTTTTGTTCTTTTGTCTGCTTTTTCTGTGTGTGTGTGGAGGGGGGGGGGGGGGGACTGCATGCTATACTTGTATGTTATGGTAGTGCATGAACAACAAGTTTTTTTTGTTTTTTTTTTTTTTTGGGGGGGGGGGGGTCACAGGATAATTCAATTCAAATGGTAACTGGATTTGAAGGTTAAACCCGAACACCAAAAAATTGTAAGTTTGAAATGGGCAACATTTTTTGGTATCCAGTCAAGTCGGCCCAATTCCAACTCGGACCAGCCCTTGAGACAGGTCGGACCATGGCCTTAGTCAACTCGGACCACGTATAGGGTCATCTCGGACCAACCTCCATACCAACTCGGACCAGGAGGGTAACACTTTAATTTAAAAAAAAAAAGTTTAATTCCGACTAGGCCGAGCTGCTTATGGTCATATAAGAGGTTCAAACTTCGGCATCCCCCCCCCCCCCCTTCTCAGTTTAGTGCCTCTGCTATTTGTAGATTCTGAGAAAAGGCCAATGTTAAGGTTTACTGCCGGCGGACACACAGACCCACACGCACACAGACACACAGACAGACAGACACACACACACACACACACACACACACACACACACACACACACACACACACACACACACACACACACCAAAGTCAGTCAGACAGACAGACAGACAGACAGACATACACACTCTACAGTTTAGAGGCAACACTCCACATTCCCTCTGTGTCTTTATTGAATCTGAAACACATCTAACTTGATAATCAGAATGTGTTTGTGCGGACACACTGAGTTAGACGCAGGATATCTTTCCACTGATTGACGAATCACTTGCCCTCGCTGACCGGTTCAGCAGACATTGTACAACTGAAAACAAAGCAGTTGATAGTTGTCACTAAGGACAGAAAGATGTGAAACTGAATGAGAAATCTTCATCAATCCACCAATTCATTTAGACCGTATTGCGGATATACTGCGCACAGCGGATAACCGATTGAACTATTTACCTTTCAAACAACCACTGAAGTTATTCAGAACACATTAAAATGGATATGTACTTAATAAGAATGATGATATCGCCATAGTCATAACTATGCTTCATAAGATTAATCATCACTACATGTATCACATACGGCCGCGAAGGTGAAGAATGAAAACATTTGTCAGGTATACAACAACGCCGTGGATAATAAATAAAAAATAATAAAATATTAAATGAATTATATAAAATAAAGTAAAAAAAAAAAAAATGAATATAAGAATTGATAAATAAATGAAATAGTAAATAACCCTACAGCACGAAGGGCAATGGCGACCTAGCTAGCAACACGTACCCAGAGAAAGAATTCCGTGAACTGTTGAAAGGTGAGAGGTCCGCTGTCGGTACCTGCAAAACACACACACACACACACACACACACACACACACACACACACACACACACACACACACACACACACACACACACACACACGGACATTTCACGGTTTATCACGAAGGAAACAAAAAAAAAAAAAAAAAGATCAACAACCGATATCCCTTATATCGCATTTCGTTCTCTTAAGTACTCACTTACCTACTCGCTCACTTACTCGCCAACTCACTCACTCACTCACTCACTCACTCACTCACTCACTCACTCACTCACTCACTCACCCAGTTACTCACTTCTCGCTTAATTTTAGTCTTAATTCACTTATGTACTTAAGGGAAAATGAACTGAAAACTGGAATTTTGATGAACGTGGGCGCGGAGGCGCGGCGGAACCTTTGATCGAAGTCTCCCCAGTCACGAATGGGTCAAACACCCACGCACCCACCACGAACACCCAACGGAGTAAAACTATGATGCCACCACTCACCGGATATCCCGCGGATCTGGTCAAGCAGCCCCTCAATCTCATCAATAGTCCACCTCCCGTCGCCGTTTTCGTCGAACGCATCGAAAATTTCCTCGACAAAGTTGAGGCAGTCTCCAAACTTCGCATTCCACTTCTCCACGAAAGTGTCCCTGTAGACGCGAACTCTGAACAGTCGGCCCAGAAACAGGAGGGTGCGTTCACTCCGACTGAGAAGGTAGCTCTCAGATACAGGCACTGGAAAAAAAAAATTAGTAATAAGATGCTTTTATATCCCAGCAGACGCTGGCTTAGAGTGCTCCACAATTACGATTACACACACACACACACACACACACACACACACACACACACACACACACACACACACACACACACACACACACACACACACACACACACACACACACATATCACTTTCATAACATACAGCTGGGATCTCGATAAAATGAGCTTGGGGGGCGGGGGGGGGGGGGGGATGGATAGAGTTGCGCAAGCAACAAAGACCATTTCGCAGCTAATTAACTAAGAGGGAGAGAAGGCTGACTGGAAGAAGTGGGTTTTTAGTTTGTTTTTAAAAACTGAAAGAGGGAGACTGACGGGCATGTAGAGGGAGTGAATTCCAAACTCTCGGGACCTGGTACTGAAAGGACTTCCTGCCAAATGAAAAGAGAGGAGGAACTGACGTGTTCAAGAGTCAAGATACTGTCTTCATCCCTCATGGGAAAATTGAAGTCGCGACCGCGATACGTTTGTCAGGGATGTGGACAACTTGTCATCGAATGTGCCTAATCTGTGCACCAAGATCACCAACTAGGGTCACGATGTATAGCATCTGAGACCATTGTGGTGACTCTGGCTGGGGTACATGTGTTGTCATAATCTCTAAGCTAGACTATTTCCAGCGCAACGCGCAGTCACAAACGCAAGTTTAGGACATTTCAGGAGAACACTGCATGTCAATTTTAGGACATTTCAGGAGAACACTGCATGTCATTTTTAGGACATTTCAGGAGAACACTGCATGTCAAGTTTAGGACATTTCAGGAGAACACTGCATGTCATTTTTAGGACATTTCAGGAGAACACTGCATGTCAAGTTTAGGACATTTCAGGAGAACACTGCATGTCAATTTTAGGACATTTCAGGAGAACACTGCATGTCAAGTTTAGGACATTTCAGGACAACACTGCATGTCAATTTTAGGACATTTCAGGAGAACGATGCGTGTCAAGTTCAGGACATTTCATGAAAACGACGCCTGTCAAGTTTATAACATTATTTTCAGGAGAACGATGCGTGTCAAGTTCGGGACATTTCAGGAGAACGCCGCCTGACAAACCCAGGACATTTCAGGAGAACGACGGGTGTCAAGTTTAGGGCATTTCAGGAGAACGACGCTTTTCAAGTCCAGGACATTTCAGGAGAACGATGCGTGTCAAGTTTAGGACATTTCAAGAGAGAGCGACCCGTTTTACATTTAGGACAACGATCTCCACTCACGCGTTCTATCCAGGATTCTGTTGATGCCGACCACGACCTCATTCAGGGTGATGATCCCATCGCTTACAACGTCGAGGGTCGTCACCACCTTTTGGACGACTTGTTCTGACGTCACACCGGGTCGCTCGTTACAGTGGCATGTGCTGTGAGGTGGGTCTTGGCTTCTCGCAGAGCTGCGTGCAAACAAAGGTTTTTCATTACTTTTTTTTCCCCTGTTGTCCCAGCTCTTCGCCAGCTCCAGTGGTATTCCTCCCAGGTCATGGGTGGAACCCTCGGAAGCTGGAGCAGTTGTGTGGCACGCAGTGGGTATGAGGCTGCGTGACAGCTAGGGCTGCATTCCAAGATGCGAAAAAAGTGTGTGTGTGTGTGTGTGTGTGTGTGTGTGTGTGTGTGTGTGTGTGTGTGTGTGTGTGTGTGTGTGTGTGTGTGTGCGTGCAGAAGCGAACTGGTTGGTAGCGATACCTTTCTGAGCTTACTGTTGAGAAAATGTCACGGTCACATGTGGGCCATGAAGGCGTTAGGCGTTACCTTCTTTGTCTTTTTTTTTTTAATGGATTCAGATACATATATCAACCTACCTTGCCACAAGCAGCAGAAATACAAAAGGCAGCATCTTTGATGTTTCTTTCCCTGCCAACAAAACAAAGTAATCATGGGAAGAAATTGCGATGTAGTTGTACACTATAGCTCTGTGTGTGTGTGTGTGTGTGTGTGTGTGTGTGTGTGTGTGTGTGTGTGTGTGTGTGTGTGTGTGTGTGTGTGTGTGTGTGTGTGTGTGTGTGTGTGTGTGTGTGTGTGCATACACCATCTTGTAGTTCCTCCCCTCCCTCCCCCCCCCCCCCGGGACGACTACAACTAGGTTACCGTGTGTTGCTATTGTCAGGATGTAGTGTATGGCCGTTGAGGCGGTGCAAGCAACCCATGCAATCAATCAACCATCCACGCATACTCACACACTCATACTATGCAGGATACGAACACGAACGACATGCTAATTTCTAGTTGTTTAAGGCATCAATGAATTTTGGATGCACCGTAGGCCTAGTTAAGACGACATATCGGATTCTGCATCATCCACTCATTGAAAACAAAACATACAAGACTGTTCTCGCACCCTCAGCTTAAACAATCTCTTTAACCTTCGACAAAATTACAAGTGGTAGCTGTCAAATTGTTTCCGTTAGAAAACGAAAGCGAATGTACAACTAAACTCCCAACCGCCCCTCACTTCCTAGTTCCCTTGTCCGGGCTTCGTGGGTTAATGATCGGGAAAATTAGAAATACAAACTAAATTAGATTCATACCAAGACAACGCGTTAACCATACAAACATATTTCATGACAACAGTAGCTAGGCATCCACGTTGCTGCAACTTTTGTCTAACGAAATAGAGAAAAGGAGTCTCTGCTGAGTTTTCTCCCGTCAGAAAATTATCTCTTTTACAACGTCGAGGTTCTTTCGAATGGTGTAGTGCGCGACTGCAGATAGAGATGGAGTTTCTCTCCCGGTTGATTTTCGAAAAATCGTAAGTAAAGGATATGTTTATGTGTTGCTTTTAATCCATGCAGTTAGATCTTAGTCTCCTTTATCCCCATCTTTCTTATTTCTGTTGGATCGTTCGGATAATATGTAGTTTTTGCTGACAAAGTCGACCGGTCGGGTCTTTTTCTTCTACGACATCGGATGACGTCATTCGAATCAAAACGAAATCGAGCTGACAAATAAGCTTATGGCTTTGCCCCACAGAAAATCAATTTTCAATTCATCTGACGACATCCCAAAGGCTTCAAGAACCAAGGATGAATCATTTCAATCCAAGCAGAGACTAATACCTTTTGATTTATTTGCCCTCCCTATTTCTTTGGAAATCAACTTCGTTTGCTCTTTCGATCATGGATAAATTCTTGCTCGATGGGAAAATTTCAGTGTTTTGGGTCGGAGGTCTAGATCTAAACTTCCGAAATTTCTTTCAGATGGGTTTTGCTATTTTAAAAAAAAGCTCACAAATATACTGCGGAATGCCCATTCTACTCACTGTCATACACAAAACAGCTAGCAGTATTGATAAAACTGAAGGAAATCTAATTTTTCATCTTACTAATAACTGTAATAAGCCAGCTGTCTAGTCGTCTCCTCTAACGGAATCAACGATATTTGTTACTCAAAACTTCCGGTTTGTTAGGACGAGATCTAGTGCAGTTTGCTTCTTTAGTTTTCATAGATTTCTGGTCTAAAACTGTCCTGAGCCAGGAAGTGTCATATATTTTCTTATGTTTATTTTATGATTAAGCTTATCGTGATCTTCATTTAAAAAATACGATTAAAAAAAAAATTAGTGCCGATCTGGTACTCCTACTCTAACGTTTCCCACATTTTTAATTAGGACATGCGTAGAATACCCAGTGTGACCAACTGCTAATCTAATTCTCCTCCGTCACATCGTTGGAGAAAATGGCAACGAAATGAATAAAAAGCAAGCGGAAACATTCAGACATTCTAAAGAAACCTTTCCTCAAATGCTGTTTCATGCAGATTTAGTGGAAATACTTTTTTTTATGTGAATGAAATTTCCGTAATTTCGAAGTGGAAGGTCCAAGATCGAATGCATGCAAACAATGGCAACGAACACAATTTCGCTAGAACAGAAATGTACAGGTTAGACAACCAAAAGAAGTAGATTCTGATGGTGTCTGGTTTCGCTAAATGGCACCAGTTTTACTCTCTGACACCAAATGGAGTCGTTCCCCCTCCCTCCCCTCCCCCCCCCCCCCCCCCCCCCCCCCCGGTATAAGATGTTCGTCAAAATCACCATTTTTCAAACTTGACGTTGAACACTAAACTACGAGTTACGTACAACATAATGGTATCATAAAAGCACAAGAGATTTAAAAGAAAAAAGAAAAACAACAACAACAAACAAACATTAAAAAAATTGAGCAACATCTTGTCCTTGCTAAACTAGGAGAGAGAGAGAGAGAGAGAGAGACTTACGCTTTATGTTTGAAGTCCTTCCTTCACTGGTCTGCAGTATGCCTCGAGTCTGCTACAGGCGCCCATTTATGAACAAGATATCTCCAGTTTAATTTCCTGAGGATGGAAACGCATGGTCAGCCAACCGTCAATATTTTCGGGACAGTGGAGTTACGGGGAGAGTGTCCAGGTGTGCAGTGTCCGGCTCTGCAGTCACTGACCCTTACGGTCCCGATTTCCGTTAGCAACACTGAGTAATACACTCATCTGCAAGGTCAGCCACGGTCAGTCATTTCCCCCCGCCTTTGTGTCGCATTGTTATGTACAGGTGGCACAAACACTGAGGGTGTCGCGTCAGCAGTCTGGTCAACCGCGTCGGTAGCATCGTTAACAACGCTGACGCCATGCGTTGGTCTTTAAAGATTGTTGTTGTCGTCTGGCCTGACGCCGTATTTTCCTTGAGGTTGATGCCCGTTCTGTTATGGTTGATAAGTACAGAACAAATGGACAGGTGTTTGGAAATAATGATAATAATCAATCATAATAATAATAATAATAATAATAATACATGTAATGATAAAATATCGTAGTATTTAATAACAATTACAAAAATAATAATCACACGAACGGCCGAAAAATAGTGTTTTAGCAGATGTTCTCTTGTAGCTATTCACTGACGTGGAAGGTTAACAGGCGGTATAATTTGTAACAGTTACAGTACTCCTCGCTTAAGGTGACCCCCCCACGGGACCAAAATTTTTTTTGATCTTATCCGAGGGGCACGCTAAACAGTCCTCTGATAAGATCAACTACCAGTTTAAAACTTGATCTTATCCGAGGAGCTCAATATTTGGCGATTATGTCATTTTTCACATTTTAGACCGAAAGACTTTCCGCCAAAAAATGTAATTCTACACACACACACACGCGCGCGCACGCAAGCACAAACGAACGCCAATGCATATACCCCCCCCTCCCCTTTTTAATTTTTTTCCGAACCCTGTGGATCGCTCCTCCCCCTCCCCCCCCCCCCCCCCCCCCCCCAGCCGCTGATGTCAAGCCCCCTCCAAACATCTTGCCCCTGTTACGTGGTTGAGGGATGGTTGCACTGATGTTTCGTGACCTGCAAACTGAAAGTACTTCAACTTGCCTTCCGACTAAGCCTAGAAATTAACCAGATCTCTCGTTCTCTCCCCCCCCCCTCCCTCTCTAACAACATAAGTATTACCACCACCACCATCATATCGCCACATTGCTCCCTGCATTGCAGCTCTTATCTCTTTCACAAAGATTGTACCAATTTCTAGATCTAAAAGGACCCTGAACGAAATAAGAATTTTTTTTAACTTAAGTATACTCATCTGCGGTAAACTATCTTTATCGTCAGTTCATCAAAAACAAGCCCCCCCCCCCCCCCTTCCAGTTTCCATTTTCAGTCTTTGGGTATCATCTCATGGAATAAAAATAAAATTTCGCCTGTTTCGTCTTCACATCGCAGTGCAAATCCGGGTGTTGTTTCAGTCCAAGGGAAGCCACTCTCATCACATGGATTTCATCTTAAGCGGTAGTCTTCTCCATTTGGGAACCAAAACGGGGGTGACGTAATCCGAGGTTTTCCCTTATCCGAGGTGACGCTAAGCGAGGAATTGTAAATGGTACAAAGAAGGCTTTTGGCCGGGACCAACAACCTGATTGATCTTATCAGAGGTGTGACCTTAAACGGTAGTGACGTTAAGCGAGGAGTACTGTATAAAGCAAGAAAGCCTTGTGTCAAGTGTGTTCTCTCAGAAAAAAAATGGAATGTTATATTTCTACGGTATAAAGAGACTTCCGTTTTGGAACAGCTGTGCTTGTGACTGCGCCTCTGTGTAATAGTCTATCTGAGAGTTAGAGAATAGTAAAGCTCCAAATGCAATACACCGTAGTCCAAATACCGTGCAAAAGAAAAAGGAAAACCTCAGCTACAAAGTCGAGTGTCGTACACGACACCGTCCATCACCGGCCACTGCTGTCACTGGCTTCAATCTGCTGAACGCAAGCCTGTGTGTGCACGATTCTGTCTTAGTGGTGTGATGCTAGTCACCACAGGACAGGGCTGTAGTACCCGGGTTCGGCGGTCCGGCGAGCGCCGGACCAATAATTCCGTTAAAAAAAAAAAAAAAGAGAGTGGGGGGGGGGGATAGGGGGGGGGGGGGGCGAAGAACATATTTCGTCACATTTCGCCTGTTCTTCGTTTATCGTCCTTTTGAGACGACCTCATATATTTTTTTATTAACATGTTGCGCGACCATACTTTTTGTTCCTTCCATTTTGTATGCTGCTTCTATTATTTTGGCTCATTTTTTTTTTTTCTACAAGTGTCTTTGCAAGGAACGATTGTCATTTGGAGGAGGAGTTGGGTATGGGAGGGAGTGTGGGTTGCCGCCGGACCAATCCTGAGGAGCCTGCTACGGCCCTGCAGGAACAGCTCAGAACGACCCGTGGGTCTAAACATCTTAAAACTCGAGCACTTAAGTTGTGCGGCCGTTTCTGACAAAATTGATCCGAGCATTTTCCAATGTATATATATGTATATGCATATATACATGTATGTGCGCGTGAGTGTGTTTAAGACTTGTGTACTAGTATTTGAGTGTTTTTTGGTTTTTTTTATTTTAGGTGTGTGAGTACACAAGACTTTCATTTGTGTGTGCGAGAGTAAGTTTAAGATTTTCATAGGTGTATGAGTACGCAAGACTTTTTTTATATGTGTTTGTGAGATATTTATTTATGAGTGCGGTGTTTCAAATTTAATTGTGAGTTGTTTTATATTTTAAGAGCGTGAGTGCTTTGGACTTATACGGATGTTACATGACCGCGGCTTCTGTTAGTGCAAGTTTTATTTGTTATTACCGATATTATTTTTTATGGTGGCCTATAATTTCCCTTCTGGGATTAATAAGGTAATTTGAATTGAATTGAATATTATACCCTTCTGGCCACTGGTCGAGACTATGACACACCCATAACACACACACACACACACACAAAGTAAACATGACTGAAAAAGTCTGTATTCTCGACATAAACATGATAAATGTATACTTGTAACATAGCAATTCCCTTCATTTTCACAAATATGTACGCAACACTGTCAAATACAGCAGCATCCGTGGAGATGCCAAAGTCCGCACCACATAACGACTGCATGTTACATGCCATTCTGGATCTAAATAATATTTTTATATACATGTCGTTTTCTTTTCTAGTTACGCTTGGCCTCGTCTGCCTTAAAATCACTGTACACTGCTGTGGCATCATTCAAAGAGTTTCTTTTTTCTTTTCTTTGGAGTCTTGCATCTCGCCCAATATAAATTTTCTGATTCTTTCATAAATCTTGATACTGTCAATTTGGTTTTTTTTTTTAGAGAATAACTGATACTGTACAGTACCGGTAAAATCATAAACTAAGTCAAGTTTCAAGTCTGATAACAAGTACAGCAAGTTCTCCAAAAAACATTGTCAGGCCACTGCGTATGTAGGGTTCAACACATCTGTATGTGTGTGGTTTCCACAGGAGACAGGGGGAGGGAGAAGGGGGACATTGGATGGGGGTTGCGGTAACATCGACCACCAAAGGACTAAATAACTGAATCTTCTTCACAATAGCATTTCTTCCCAAGATTGTCATTGCAAATACATGTTCTAAACTACATGTGCAGTATATGTCATCAGGTACATGTATTCTGCACTCCATGCAGCAAGTGCCATGTAATTATTGCAATCGGTGTGAAATTCTGGCAAACTTACTTACTTAGGCCCCTGGGTCCACGTGGAGCATAGGCCATCGACAACCCTTCGCCACCGCACTCTGTTCTGGGCTATTCTCTCCACTACAGTCCAGTTGGTCCCCTGCTTACATAGCTCTGCCTCAGTGTCCCACCTCCAGCTGTTGCGAGGCCGGCCTCTCTTCCTTTTCCCCTGCGGGTTCCATGTCAGGGCTTGGCGTGTGGTGCTGGACGCTGGCTTCCTGAGGGTGTGTCCAATCCAGCCCCACTTCCTCCGCAGGATCAAATTCTGGCAAAACTTGATTCTCAAAATGTCGCAAGCGAAGCAGAAAATGTGTTCCTGTGAATTTCCCTCCAACGTGCAAACAACACGAAACTGAAAACTTATTTTGCAGATACAGTTTCCAAGTACAAATAACAGTAGCCAGTGCAATATGGAATGAAAATGCAGGGGATGTTTTAGGCACACACCTTGACAGCGGATGATTCTATTCAACATTTTTCTCTGTGTGTATGAACAAACTGAACAGCACAGTTTTACAGTAGATGTAGTATCACAAGAACAGTCCTTATTAGTGAATCACAGACAACAAAAAACTGAAAAGAAAGGCAAGGTCATCATAATGAAAACAACAACAACAACAAAAGGCGAGACCAGCATTAGAACAAGCCAGATTGATGCCCCTGTCTGAACGGCTCCGTGACATTTTTCACATGTAAAGGAATGATCTGGTTCCTGCCGACAAGAGCATGATGTACAGTTTAAAATCCAAACAATGCAAGGTGAATGCAAAAATTCAGAGCTCATCGCACAACACCTTAACATGCTTTTTTGAAGGAACTCTTCCGGACTACCTCTCAAATGCCCTTACAGTCCACCAAACAGCACACACTCTTCGTTCTTCTTCTGAAAAACTGTTGAAAGTTCCTCGTCGAAACCTTAAAACAGTTGGCGAGCGCACATTTAGCTCTGCTGCCCCGTCACTCTGGAACACACTACCTGCCGGCCTTAGAGACCAGTCGGACATAGATCGTTTCAAGTCTGACTGTTCCGGCTGGCTTTCGACTAGGCCCACTTCAGCTGCTCTGTGTGTGTGTGTGTGTGTGTGTGTGTGTGTGTGTGTGTGTGTTTGCGTATTTGTTGGTATGAGTGCGAGAGTATGTGCATTTTGTCACTTTGAGTCACTTTGTGAGAATTTTGCGCTATATACGTACAATTCATTATGATTATTATTCATCATTAACACATCTGCAAAACTCGTAACAATGCCGTTTCCTCCAGCCTTCCAGTTTCAATTTAATACAGGTCTCCTCTCGGACTTATCACAGGAGCTGAGCAGAGTATGCACCACACCGCAGACTCCATCATACAGAGGTAAACAAGAAAACTGACTCGGCTGTCAATCTGCTCATGGCATATTTACAACAGATGCCAGGGTAAAATCACGATATCACAAACTGTCAGTCTGAACACATCGTTTGCAAAAGCTCAGGCAGAAGTCATTTGCGTTTTTTGCGGCCACGCCTGGCTGAACTGGAGGGAGATGAGGCAGCGGCGCCGACGATGACCTGACCGTCCTGAATCTCTTCCTGTGACACGTCGGCTGTGTTGGCAAGTTTGTCCTGGGCCTCCAGATAGAACATCACATCGCGGAGCTGATCCCGCAGCTCAGATATCTCCTGAAATCACACCAAAGATGGACACTTTGAGATTAATCATCTGTCCATGATTTTGTTTTACAGGTTTTAGGATATTCAAAAAATCAATAATGCATGATGAAGCACTCAAACGATGTGCTTTTGACACATGCTGACTTGGTGCAACATGTACCACTGGCACTGAAAGCATTCCAAATTATGTACGAAATGGTTCATAAACTGATTTTTTTAAATCATGTATGAGATGCAAACATGTTTTACTCTAGCAAATATACCATTGCTGGGGAAAAGTTTGTGTTTTGTTTTGTCTTTTGTGGAAGACGGTAGGAGGGTTTGTTTATGTTTTTTTTTGTTTTTTGTTGTTGTTACAGTATATATCTTTTATTTTATTTATTTATTTATTTATTTTTTTTTTTGGAGGGGGGTTGGGGGGGGGGGGGGGGGGGGGGGTCCTGATCCTGCGGAGGAAGTGGGGCTGGATTGGACACACCTTTAGGAAGCCAGCATCCAGCACCACACGCCAAGCCCTGACATGGAACCCGCAGGGGAAAAGGAAGACAGGCCGGCCTCGCAACAGCTAGAGGCGGGACACTGAGGCAGAGCTATGTAAGCAGGGGGCCAACTGGACTGGTGTGGCAAGAATAGCCCAGAACAGAGTGCGATGGCGAAGGGTTGTCGATGGCCTATGCTCCACGTGGAGCCAGTGGCCTAAGTAAGTAAGTGGGGGGGGGGGGGAGAAGAGATGGGATTACAGCATAATTTTGTACAGGTAACTTTACCTTTTAGCTGTTTCCTCTGCAGGTTAGGGACAACATTCATGATAAAATGCACAAAGCTACTTACTTTATCTTTCGACTCCGAGAGGTCCTTGACAGTAGTCTCCAGTGAAGTGACCCGCTTCTGCCAGAGTTGCTGATTCTCCAGCAGACTCTTGTTTATGTCTCTCTCCTCCTGCAGCTCCCCTAGAACTTTAGAAAGCCGCCCCTGCAACTGAAAATACCAAGGAAACGGCGTAAGAAACACAAACTGAATGACTGATTAGTTTGTGAAGTCAAAGCTAAAACTGTTCATGTTCAACTGGTCTTGAAGGAACTTCCCCTGGTGTCAGTTGTAATCCTACTATTGTCTATTGTAATACCTGTTATGTTCAAACACACACGCTAGCTAAGGGATGCGCACTTCAAGTTCAATGCACTGTAGCGGCTAAACAGGCAGCAATACAGGCAGTTAAACAGCAGTAGATCACTCTGAATCAAACAGTTTTTCTAACAAGGGACCAAACAAAGACTTTGTGCCTCTTAGTCTTACTGTTTGTGATCCCATGGTTGCCTGCTGATTTTGGGAGACCCCGTTTACCTGCAGAGGAGGCACCCTTCCTAAAACTGTGAAGAACGTGCTTTGCTTGCTAGTCTGTCTGAGGATTTGACTGCAGCACACTGCTCCTTCATTTCTACCTTCATTTGGTGAATGATCTATGGATCTGATCAGCGCTTGGCTCTTTCACCATTTGATGGTACACCTCCTACAAACTACAACTGGCCAAAATAAGTAAAACACACAAACAAAGAAAAAAAAATTTAAAAGACCAAAAACTGGGGGGGAGGGGACTATGGGCTAAACACTAGCCTAACAGCAGCTTACTTGCGAGCATTTCTTGTCCAAGACATGCTTCTCCTTTGTGACTTCTGATAACCTTTCCACCATCTTATGCTTGTCGTCTCTCTCTTCCTTCAGTTGGTCTTCCAGTTCTATCACCTGTGCGAGAAAGTATAGCAATGTGAATGATGCTTCACATTTTAATGCCTGATATCAATGTAGATTTGTTTAATGCATCTAACACCATGATCAACAAACATACGACAGAAAATCATGTCTACAACCTCTAGCTATGGACTGAAGATTACAGGAGGGAGGTAACCTTTTCTAGAACCCAACTGCCGCCATTTAATCCCTTTTCCAGACTGAAGGAGGAGTGGACCAGCATGAGAAAATACTTTATTTACTATTACACAAGACAGACTAATAATAATAATGATAATAATAATAATATTTATATCCCCGGGGAACGAGCTCTAGGCGCATTACAATATAAAACCGAAGTAAAAAAACAACAAAAAACTGATACAAACGTACCCGTCGGTTGGCATCTTCTGTTGCCTCAATGATTTTCTCTTCAAAATACCGCCTCTGAGATTCCAACTGCGTTGTCAGCAAATAGGTATACTGAAGCATAACACAAACACCAATTTAGATTTCACAACCTCTTTTCGAAGCAGGTATGTCTGTATGTGCGAACAAACAGTAACACTGATACTAAGAACATTATACATTATACAACAACCACCTATATTATGAAGATTGACATGCTTTCGGTGTTCTGAAGAAAACACTGACCGCTTGAAAACCCAAAATTTGATGATTTTGTAAAACAAAATGTTTTAGCTACTCCATGAAGACATGCACATCAGCTCTGATTTTTTTCTCTCTCATAAATAGTGAGGCTGGAGATTATTTTTCTAATTTGAACTGCTGCATTTAGATGCATGATTGTTTTATTTTTCAGGAAGCATTGCAGTCTCACATTTATGTTGAGCCACACAAAACCTCTTTAAAAAAAGAAAAAAAAAGGTAGAGCGGGCACTGTGGCACAGTAGACAGGATGTAACTGCATACCTCTAGAGTAATGGAGTCCAGTTTTTCCTCCTGCACTACGTTGCCGCCCTCATCCACCTGCACCAGCTTGCCGTCCGATTTGTTCTGCGCCAGGCGATGCACATAGTTGTCACCGGCATAGTCCCATACTCGGTTGGACCCCAGCTGCATCGCATACGTGTGGTTTGTCTCCTGGAAATGCCTGTAACCAGAAGCTTGTCAGTGAAGTATCAAGTGTGAACACAACTAAGCGTATGCTATTCATTGAAAGTGAAAAAACATGAAAAAGAGACGCAGAATTCACGGCTCAGCTTGTCAAACTTGCTACCTTTATTTATCTATTCCACGAGGAAAAAAGAGAATTGAAAATAAAAATACTCCTCTGTGCCTATGTGTCCGGGGGATGGGGGGGGGGGGGGGTGTTACCATGAATGTAAAAGTACATCTACAAGGATTCAGGTTGTAGCTGCTGACAACACTTACCTATAAGCATGGAGACCAACATAGCGTCCACAGCCGACACTCCCACATATCAAGCAGATCCACAGACTCTGCATGATATTGAAGATAATTAAAAATTACAAAAATCAGTCAAAATACACAATAAACCCCAATCCACAACTCCATAAGTTTCCACTGTACTATACAAGTAGAATAAAAATATAAATATGCCGACAGAGAGACAATCCATACAAAGTGAACAGAAAGACTACTGGTATCAAAGGGGGCTAAATGCTACCCTTCTCATCCTCACTGAACGTTCTTAGCTGTTTTTTGTGGTATCTATCACCACACCACCTAGACACCTGGACAGTGATAGCATCTGTAATGCAGGCACTCAGCCGACAAAAGCCTACTCGATGACACTGCAACCACACTGAGCGCTCCAGTAGTGTAACAGCAGGCACAGAATTTAAATGTTTAACTGCTTGTGCAAAGTGTAAACGACACTGTATTGAATTCAGAGCTGTACTAATCATCAAGATAGAGTATTTTGACCATACAGGCACACTGATGAGCAAAACTGTTTCAAAACATAAAACGGCTTAGGAAAGATGGAATTAGACGGTTTAAATCAGGACAAGTTACAGAATAGGAAGAAAAGAAGAAACTGTCTAAAGTATCTCACCTCCTGAGACCCACACTCCATGCATCGCTGGTCTGGAACTTCTTCAGGAGTCTGGCAGTAACGACACACTGGGCAGCTGCACATTTCAGAAGAAACAACATGGACATCAATGACAACAAAACGGAAAAGCAGGATTCTGTCTTTGTACAGGATACAATTAAAATGTACACATAACACCAAACCGTTTTCTTCTGCAGCTAGACATTATTAAAAAAAAAGCTGAACTCCTACCAGTTCAGCCATTTAGAACAAAAGTGCTCCCAGATACCACCAGTCCACCACTCAACATTCCTAGCTGATGTTTTGTCATTTTTACTCAAACTAACAGTTTTGCTGGTATTTTGCATGTATCTTAGTGCAGTGAAACAGTATACTTCAAGAATTATACAGTAATTCTTTGTCAGGGACTGGGGATGAACCCTCCGACTTCAGTCATCAGAGTCCGATATTAAAGATCTAAGCTCCCAACAAAAAGCTTTCCGAAGTGTGAAAAAATTTTACACAGTCGACCGTGCAAGCACACTTAACTCTGTCACAGTTGCAGAGTTTTCAGCGTCCCTGAAACCCCAATAAAAGCCAAAGGGCAGCCTGATTTCACAGCTCAGTTTGCGTTTTGACACTGAGCGAGAAAGGTCGTGCAGCACTCAACATCCGCTACACACTGTAGCGATGTGTCTCGCTCACTGACCAAAAGCCAAATGATGTCACGGCAAACTCGTGCTCTGGTGTTATAAGGGTCCCCGAAGCGCTGAAAACTCTGCAACTGTGACAGAGTTGACTGTGCTTGCATGGTCGACTCTGTAAATTTTTTCACACTTCGGAAAGCTTTTTGTTGGGAGCTTAGACCTTTAAGGGGAGTCAAATGGCAACTGACGCTCGTGACAGGAGGTAACACCAACATGTAATTTTGCATCAGTCTTTAACAGCATCAGCATTTGAGTGCTCATATGCAGCTCAGGCTTATCTGTGAACTTAAAAGTGTTTCCTGGCGCCTCTTTAACAACAGCCACACCAGTAGGAAAAGCTTTTAAAGGAGAGTAACGTACGTTGTGTCCCCCCACTGAGCAAGACAGGACATGTGGAATGAATGATTGCACAACACAGTCAGTACTCCATCTACTGACTCCTCCTGCGAACAAAATACAGATCAAAGGATTAAGGAAACTGAATACATGTGCAATGACCAATGTGAACACACTCAGACAAGTTTGATCTCCAACTTCTTAACCAAAAGACACCTAACAATACACGATGGTAACCACTTGTCCAAGTAAAAATTTCCAAGGACTGTGGATTTAAATGACCCTGTATAAAGTGTTTGCTCACAAGTCTTAAAGAAAAAAGACCATTTTTGTATAGGGACTAGTATCAAAACTCAAAATAAAATAATGAAGATTCCATGAAAATCTTTAAAAAGATCAAGCATACAAAGATGATGCCCTTACACTGATTAACGTTTGCAAAACAATGGACACTTGGCATAACGTGTGTCAGATTTGAAAGACAAAACAATATGTTGTTCACTTTTACTTCTTTTTTTTTTTTTAACTCTACAGCACAAGACGGAAAAGATTTTCTGTTTCATGTACACACAAAAACAGACTGTAGGATTATTATTATTATTATTGTTACTCACCATGCGCTCCAGACAGACAGGGCAATGGGGCAACTCCGTAAGACCTGGCATGGGTAGACTGCCGCCCTACACAAACATACATCAACTTTGTCTTTATGACACAAAAGTCTGTCCTCACCAGTGACGAATCTAAATGATGTTTTCTACAACACACACACACACACACGCACGCACGCACGCACAAACACACACACACACATATACACACAGACACAGAGTGTAGTACATACCTCTGACTCCTTGATGATCTCAACCTTAGCTACATATACCAGCTGACAGAGGTCTGACTCTATAGAGTTGAAGGGTCGGCTGTTGAAGTATGAGTAGAACTCATCAGCTGCCTCCTGCAACACAACAAAGAGAGCCATAGTACTACTAGTAAAACAGATGACAATTACTAACAGAAATCCTTTTTTAATGGGTGGGGGGGGGGGGGGGGGGGTAAGGTGGCTGGTTAGAAAACAAAAATTTTTTCAGGTGCTTAAAAATCAATTCAAAGGATACTTCTTTTAAACGTCATGAAGTCCTGAAACTACTCCTTTGACATTTGCTTGCATGTGGTGTGTGTGTGTGTGTGTGTGTGTGTGTGTGTGTGTGTGTGTGTGTGTGTGTGTGTGTGTACATCATGTGCGCATGTACGTGCATTATTCTGAGCTCCTCGACTGTACATGTAAGACCCTATATTGTGCTGTCTTTATGCCCCTTTGAAAAGTCAATGATCACAGTGGTAAATGTTTTCACTAATTCCAGATGCACATACATGTACATAAAACACTGAGAGAGAAAAGCAGCTCTAGACAACTACTTAGGAACACATACCTGGTCTTTGAATTTGATGAGCAGCATGTACTGGTTGCGAACGGCTCCCCTCAACACTTGCATGTGCTCCATAGTTCCACTGGGCAGACAATCAAAAAAGTAATAACTAGCAAAGCTACACTGATCAAAACACACTGGTAACTGATCATAGCCTTAAGATTACATGCTAAAACTACGTGCAAAGATGAGAGTAACCGTTATTTAGTCATCTGACTTTAGAGCCTCCTGAATTACAATTTCAATGAAAATCAGACGAAAACTTTGAAATACTGACTTGAGGGGCGCAGTGAACTTGATCAGATCATGGATGGTGTATGCAGCAGGAATGGCCATCATACACAACATCTCACTGCGCGCGACGTCCTTCTCCAGCGACGTCATCTGACTGTAACAAGTATCATACATTCATACATGTGCACTGATTCTATCAACAGTTAAAGTCCTCTTCTGATGTAAGAGCTTAATTTTACAAAATATAATCCAAGGAAAAAAACACACAGGTGTTAAAATGTATAACAAAGCTTGCATTCACTCATAATTACCACAACAATGTACACACTTTATCATTAATATTGAATATTACTATAAAAGTAGTGGACATAATTGTTTGGGTTAACTGTTGCAGGAAAACACATCAGTTGACTTGTAACGATGCTATTAATCAAAGTACCCTATACTGCAAAATGTATGTAGTTTTCTTTTTCATTCTAGAATTTAAGATCATTAGATGTTTTGAATTAAAAACACAAATCATCCAAAACAAAAATGCACTTGTCTCAGCTACCAAACTACTTGGCTGGTTTGCCCATAGCACTTCATATGGTATCCATAACCTGAAACGTATCCTTACAATACATTGTGCACACTTTCGATTGCTTAAGTAGGGCTGAGATTTAGCAAGCCCAACTAAGGAGCCAGTCGGGCTCCCAACCAGGGAGGTTGAGGGAGCCCAACAATTTTTCAAGAAGCCCAACTCATTGATGAGAAATTTTACTGTATCTGCGCTAATTTTAGACCAGTCTGCGCGATGTTGAAATGAGAGCTCTGGACGCTGAGGCGGTCAGCGGGTTAAGCGACGGCGTACGTGTGTATTGCCGCGTATTACCAGTCCAGTGCAGGTGTGTCAATAAGCGGAATCAACCGATTGGGCTGGGAAATATCAAGGTGCCAGCCGGGCGATTGAAACTGTGATCCGAGGGAGCCCGACGTGATTTTTAGGCGCCTCGGGCGCCCGCTAAAGCTCAGCCATGCTTAAGTGTTTCTCATTAACCATACCTGTCTTTGTAGAGATGCAGAACCCCTTTCACAAGTTCCACACATGGGTTGCCACTGACAAAGTGAACGGCTGACGGAAGCCTGCCTGTGGGGCTGTGACTCTTAGGTCGCGTTCCTGCATTCTCTGGAGTCGGGCCAGGCCCGTCGTCGTTTGAATCGGTGAAGGACTCGCTCCTCCGAATTGGCCGGAAACTGCGGTGGGGAAGTTCAGATGCGGGCTCTGGGGTTTGCGATTTCTTCCTGTCGGGTTTCTTGGGTTCTTCAGGGCTTTTCTGTGACGCTACTGTTTCTTCTGCCTCTTTTTCCATCCTTTGAATGTCTAGAACATTATCACGTTCCATGATATGTTAACTTGTGTTAGCCTTTTTCTATAATATACATTTCAAATTTAACAAGCAAAATAATCACATAAAGTAAAATTAAAAGACCCATAATGACCATTACAACACAATGAAATGTATACAAATCACTGCTATTCTGCTAACATTTTTACCACTGTCAGCAACAGCATTTTAAAGGATAAACACCATATAAATGCAAAAATACTTTATTTGCCTCGAAACTGAATACTTGGTTGCTTACTCCCTAACTTTTCTCAAACCAGCATGCACACCAAATTGCTGTCAAAACACGATGTATATCCAAGAACTGGTGGTATGGAACTTTTCAAACTTTTCATTTTTTCAACACACAAAATCAACAGACACTTACCCTTAGCTGACAGTAGCTCTATGCCTATTTCTAAATCTTCACGCAGACCACGAAACTCCTTAAGCTCCTCTCTCGTGTAATGAGTTTTGGGAGGTGTGTTCTCTTTGCTGGTTGAAGGGTGCTTTGTGGCATGTGCATAAGATGGCTTCAAGTCTTTGCTTGCAGTTGGCACAATGCCTTTGTCAAACTTAGGTGCTGAAATACAGAAGTCTGAAGTATGAGCTGTACTATATGTCTATACGTATACATGTATGCAAAAAAAAAAGAAGAAAAATCTTTATTTTTTAAAAGCCTGGTAAAAAGTGGTGGTACAATCAGTGTGAAAATATTTTTGATTGTGGATTTGAAGGAGTTCTTTCCATTGTACACATGGCGTTTGTTAACAACTTATCTACCACAGTCAATGTAGCCAGCTTGGCATTTCTACAGTAACATTTGAATAGATCTGGTGCTCCTTCTGGTGGAAGCAGCCTGTCTGAACTGAATGTTAAGAGTTCAGCTGGCCCGTTCAGATATTCAGGCTACTTATCCATGCCCTAAGAAATCATCTTAAATCATTCAGGTGGCGAAGACGATAAAAAATCAGTTACATGTATCACCAATGTGCTTTGTGCTTTGTGACATAACGATAATACAAGCTCTACTTACCACAGTAGGTGTGAAAATGAGAAGGAATCTCACTACTGTCGGCGATTTCAAGCCGAATTACAACTAAACTTATCAACATTGGTCCCAGCCAAGTAACAGAAAGTCAGGAAAACCAGATTTTCGCACTGGTGACTACGCACTTTCCTGCTCTGGAAATAATCATTTGAGAATGTTTTCCTTTAGACCGGAAGAACTCTTTCGTAGAAGAAATGAAAAACGTCATCAGGCCAAATCGGCCGAAATCAAACTCGGCCCACCAACTCGGCCCAAGGTAGAAGTCAAATCTGCCCATACGCAACACCAACTCGGCCCCGTTCTGCTGGCGTGAACGTCCACTTGTGGTCCTCCTGACAAGGGCCAGCCAATACCCCGCTATATGCGGCCAAAATCTTAAAAACTTACTGATTTTACTGAGTCACTGAGTGCCACCCGCCGTGTCACTGTGTGTGTGTCACGGTGTGTGTGCACGGTGTGTGTGTGTGTGTGTGTGTGTGTGTGTGTGTGTGTGTGTGTGTGTGTGTGTGTGTGTGTGTGTGTGTGTGTGTATGTGTGTGTGTGAGGGGTGTCCACGGATCTCAGGCCGGAAACATAAATTCAGCCTGCAGCTTTTCAAAGTCAAAGAGGCATATGGGCAATGGGACAAAATGATGCTGACATACCACACACAGTAAAACTGGAAAAAAAAAAAAAATTAAAAATTTAATACACCATGCACTGAAGCAGCAGTTCTTGACATTGCTGAGCAAAATCATTATGATTACTGTAGCACATGTGAAACCCATGCTTACTGGCTCTGCCGCTAGACTGTACTGATATGCGGCAGTGTTTCAGTGTTTATTTTTGTTGTTGGTCGTGTTTGTTTGTTTGTTATTGCCGTCATAAACAGGCTGAACGATCACTACTGATTGTCTCCATCAGTGCAAAATTACACTGAGAACTCTGTGTGTTCAGCTTTACTGTCACTGAATAAGCACATCCCTGCCCGACCAGCGTGCAAAAAGCAGATGAAAGTTTCTCTCCTATGTGAAGGTGTATCTCTTTAGTTGTCATCTTAGACTTTTTTTCTCACTTTTTTTCTCACTGAGTTTCTGACTGGGCCGAGTTGGTTATGCCGTCATACAGGAGGTTCAGATTTAAACGCCTTTTTTTTTTCTTTCCAGCTGGGCAGAGTTGGTCACTGAGTTATGAAGATTGCAAAGTTCAGACTTACACAATTGTTTCTCAGTTTCCGTCTGGTCCGAGTTGGTTGTGGTTCAGATCAACGCCAGTAAAATCACCCCTTTTCCTAAAATGTCGTCATGGTCTTTATTGGGCCGAGCTTGCCATGGCCTTGGTCCGAGCTGACTATGAGGTGGCTCGAGTCGAAAGTGGGCCGAGTTGGCAATGGGCCGAGTTGACTTCTTGCGCAGGCGCACTCGATTGAGGCAGACGACGCAGTGGAAGGACAACAAGGTGTGCACTGTGTAATTTTACATTCATTTTGAAGTCATTTGCAAGTGCGCAATGGCGAACGAAAACGGAGTGTTAGATAGAATTTACAATCCTAATGTTGCCCATGTGCTGAGTCCTGCATCTCTGCGCCATCTGGCCCGAGAATGGCTAAAAGAAGACACGCCGAGTTTCGACTTTGCAGGATTTGTTGTTGGTGAACGCGATGAAAGTGCAGTTATTCTCATCAAAAGTCCTGGAGTTCTTGCGGGTTGCCCGTTTGTTGAAGCGATCTTCAAAGAACTGGACTGTAAGGTAGAATGGTATGAAAAAGAAGGCACGTGGCTGGAGCCGACAAAAACAGTTGCCACTGTGACAGGAAAAGTCCGACACTTGTTGCTCGGGGAAAGGGTAGCCTTGAACTGTCTTTGCAGAGCAAGCGGCATAGCAACGTACGCCAAAAAGTTGTTGAAAATCGCCGAAAGTAGTGGCTGGGGTGGTGAGATCGCAGGGACACGCAAGACAACACCAGGTTTCCGCATGGTGGAGAAATATGCACTGCTTGTTGGTGGAGTTTCAACCCATCGCTATGACCTGTCGTCCATGATCATGTTGAAAGACAATCATATATGGACGGCAGGGAGCATTGCTCAGGTGTGTATGATGTGGCGAATTTTCAACAACTCATGTTTATAAATAATCATGGTTAGAAATTCTTGACATACCTTAAATTTTCCACATACATACATGTATACATACAGTGTCTTACACACACACACACACACACACACACACACACACACACACACACACACACACACACACACACAAAAGCAAGAACAAAAACAAACAACAACAAACGGTTTTTGACTTTCAGACTTTTTATACCAAAAGACCATGGACCCACAAAATTTACAAAAGGACCCTCAAAAATATGGAAAAGTCTAGCTGACACTTGTTGCTCGGGGAAAGGGTCTCAAGGACCCTTGTATTTTTTAATCACAGGGAACACTGGTGTTGGCGTGTGACAGGTTATTTTGTATGTTTTACAGGTGTGGACGGTTTATCAGTTGCCATTGAGCACCAGTAATATCTTGCCAATATAGTTTTACATTGTACTTTGCATTCCTTACTGTATGGTGTTTGTTCTGTACTAGCAGGTGTTATAGCTGTTTTTCTTTCTTAGTGCAGATGTTCAGTTGTAGGGAGTGGTTGGAAGTCTGCTTTAGAATGTCATTTGTTGCATAGGAATGACTAGTTCTTTTCAGTGTTGGCACGCGCATATGTTTGCGGACTGAATGCAGTTTAGGCTGCAAGTACATGTATTTGTGTAGCAATAGCCTGTATTGTGAGCAGACATGAATTGCACTGTGCTTGCTGGGTTGTGTGTGTCAATGGTAAAAAGCTTGAATACCGGTAGACAGTATCATCAAGCCTGCTGTTTGGAGAAAGAAACAGAGCTGAATGTGGCTATGAAAATAAAACGGGTGGATTGAATTAAGTGTTTACATCTTCCGTTGCATGCATTGAGACACACAAATTTGGAAATTTGGCTCTGTGGGAAGCATAAACCTCCTGAACACTTCACTACCACCCCTTCCCTCACACACTGTCTCACCTGCCCAACAGTTTGGCATTTTCTTCTTCTTGTCCGGGCTTAGAACCATCCACCTCTTGGTGGACTTTCAGCTTTGGCGAAAAGTTGTTCTCCTCTCAGAAAGTGTTTCCTCCTCAGAAGCACGGAAAGTCATTCCAAAATGAAGCAATTTACACAGATTGTAGTCCAGTACTAAGACTTTTCCTTAAAAAAAAGTTTCCTCCTCTGAAACACTTACAATCACGTCAAAATGCACCAATTTACACAGATTTTAATAAAAGAAATTCTTGCATCAAGCTTGTATTAGAATTTATCTTTCACGTGCTCAGGGGTGTTAACAATTATTGCATCAAGTTTGTAATACTATTAGAATTCACCTTTCATGTGCTCATGGGTGTTCATATCAGACAGGGAAATAACCTGTTTTAACTCCTGTAAGCCTATGTGAATGCCTCTCTTTGCTTTGCAATCATGCAAGTTGAACTGCCCTAGCGAACAACAACAAAAGTGCAAGGGAACATGCCCCTGGACACCCCTAGCATTATGTGTCTGATTTCCAGACATCCACTCCTGGCTTTGCCACTTCGTCACTAAATGCTACACATTTTTCCTCCTTTTGAACCATGGACCATTTTAAACCCTGTCTCTTTGTTTGTAACTGCGCAGCCCTAGGTTTTTCCATTCATGCTTTGGAAACAAAACGAGCGTCTGAAGGCAGGGTCATAGTTTGTTAGGATAAATTGATACTTCTTACACCTCCTAGGCAGTTTAAGGGAGGGTCAAAACATGGGGGAGGGGGTGGAGCTATGAGAAGAGAAAAGTTAATACCAGCCTGCTTACCGGTATGCTGATTTTTGGAATGGTGAAAACAGAAACAGAATTTTTCTGATTAGTTTGGCCTGATGGTGCCCATGCTCTTTTGTTCTAGGCCGTAAAGGATGTACGTGTCGTGGGCGGCTTCTCAACCAAGATTGAGGTGGAGTGTCGCAGCCTGGAGGAGGCAGTGGAAGCAGTTGAAGCAGGAAGTGATGTTATCATGCTGGACAACTTCGCGCCACAGGTCCGTCTTGACTTGGAGTGGATTGGTCAAATTAATTTTTAGAGCTATAAACAGTGGAAGGAAGAGCGCAGGGAGGTATAATTGTCCTGTTTGGGCATTTGCACAAGAGTGAGACTCCTGGAGGTGACTTTCATGTAGCTGTCTACAGTTGTAAGAAACAAATTTTAAAGCCAGTAGCATGTGTGCTTGCTAGGGCAATTCAACTTGCATGATTGCAAAGCAAAGAGAGGTATTCACATAAGGTTACAAGAGTTAAAACAGGTTATTTCCCTGTCTGATAGGAACACCCATGAGCACACGAAAGGTGAATTCTAAGACTAACTTGATGCAATAATTGTTAACTCCCTTGAGCATGTGAAAAATAAATGCTAATACAAGCTTGATGCAAGAATTTTTGATTAACTGCCATTTTTTGTGTGTTCCCAGGCCCTTGCAAAAACTGCTGCTGATCTCAAAGAGCGATACCCAAAGGTGATCATCGAGGCCAGTGGGGGGATAACTGAGGACAACCTTGCACAGTATTGTATCAGTAATGTGGACGTGATCTCCCTTAGCAGACTTGTACAGGGCTACACAACAGTTGACCTTTCCATGAAGATACAGAAGGAGGGCAAAGATCCACAAAATCCAACAGTCAAGTTGTAGCAAGACAGTTGGGGAGAGCATGAATTGACTTAAAGGGAATTACCTTTGTCTTTGTCTCTCTCTCTCTCTCTATCTCTCTTGCTCTTTTGTATGATGCATTTTCAGCAGATGAAATGAGAAACTTTTTTTTTTTTTTTGTCAACTAAAATAATGCAGACCCCTGTATCATGTAGTTTGGTTACAGCCGATTATGCCGTAACTACATGTATGAATTGGCTAAATATAAAGGCCAGTTTATAAGTATTTGATTATTTATTGATAGTGCTCATAGATAGAAATATGGTATTATGATATAATTGTTATTATTATTATTAATATGTGAATGACAGCTGTAGATATCTTTCATGATCGTCTGCAATTTTGTGTGTGTTGACCCAGTTGTACATACCTCATAACCAAAACCAAAGCACTTGGCTCAACTGTTCTGGTGATGTATGTAAACGTCTGTGTGATTAGAAAGTGTGTGTGTGTGTGTGTTCTCTCGTGTGCATTTTGTAAATGCATTTAACACGATGTCTCAGTACATTAAGAAAAAATTGCCTGTTTTTTAACTCCCAAGTTTTGTTACAGTACAACTGAAAAAAGATAAGAATGTCATAATTGTGTAGAAATTTTAGATGTATATATGTGAAATTGGGTGGAATTTTTTAAGTACGCAATATGAAAAAGGGCAGTTGTTGTAATAATTATTTGCAATTTTCTTGGTGCCTGTTATCTTTTCTAACTGCACATAACTTTTTTCTCTCTTTTTCCTATGACTGTGTAATTAGATGTGCAAAGAAATGTACATGTGAGTCGCAATCAACTTTTGCAATAGCTTTTTCTTTTCCCTCTGTTTATCTGTCAGTCCATCATATCAGAACACATTGGTTCTTGTTGACTGATGCACATCAGGTATTCAAGCAGTTTGTGATATCAGCATCATGTTCAGTCATTCCAACAATCACTCGTTTCCTGCATATTCCCACACGGGGAGCTGGGGTGGCTGAATGGTAGAGCGTTGGACTTTCAATGTTCAGGTTGTGAGTTCGAATCCCGGCTGGGGCCAAATATTTGTGCTGGCTTTTTCATTGTTGCCCCGTCTTTGATATCACCCATATGTGGTGGAAAAAGGACGTTAAACTCCCACACACACACACACACACACACACACACACACACACACACACACCCTGCATATTCCTGCACAGTGGGCCGTCTACATCTCCTAAATTCCCTCTCCCTGCCCACTCAGGCACTGCAACCTTGATGAACACTTTAATCACACTCACACTAACAATTGATCAGTAGGAATCGGCTGGATACATATTTCATGGTGGAGTTCTCTGAAATGTTGTCTGAGTAACACGGGTGCTGCATTATATTTACCCCTCGTCTTGCTGAATTAATCCTATGCTGAAAAAGCCACTGAGGTAGTCCAGAATGTTCTGTTTTCAGCGTGACCAGGGTTAAAAGAAATGGCAATATTTACTGACTGTCCCTGTATGCTGACTTTCATCTTGAACTACACATACCTCAGAATATCTTTTAAGTTCTCATGTATTTTTATACGGATGTGAATTTTGATACTTTTGTTTAAAGGTGTGTATTTGGATGTTTCGTGGAGAGAGGGTGACTGGTGTAACCTTAAACATGGCAGTCCTCTGTGGTCTACACTTGAGAAATCCTTCTTTTAATCCCTGTCAGGAATTTTCCTTGATGGGGGGTGGGGGGAGGGCAATTGGGAGTGGGATATTTTTGTTTCTTCAGGGTTCGCGTTAACTGGCAATGACGAGTAAATTACTGGTTATAAAGAGGAAATACTGGAAATTGTTTTAGCTGTCAGTCCCAGGGACTGGTTTTATTTTGCTGGGACTGGTTACAGATTTATGGGAGAAAAAATAAAAATGAACAGGCTGTTCGTAAAAAGAAAGAAAAAAAAAGAAGAAAAAAATGTTGATCGTTCATACAAATTTTGTGGCCCAGGCTTGACTAGCGGCACTTGCCTTATCTCTCTGAATTGTGCTTGCAAACATTTACATCATTATTTGCAGTGTTACCGGAAGTTTTTCACAGGGACTGGTTTTGCTTAGAGTCGCTAAAAAACGGTCGGGGTAGGAGGCGAGGGGACTGGTTTTGAAAAATCCTAGCGCGAACCCTGTTCTTTCTTACTTTATGTTTATTTTTTAAAATTTATATATGTATTTGTTTTATAATGGAAGCAAGTGTAACCTATAACCAAATGTATCTACAATCTTTGATGCAACAGTTTTGGGTGGCACTTTTTGAGGGCTTTCTTTCAATTACATTTGTGTGATCTGTATCAGAACTAACTTGAGCAGAGTGATCAATAAAAAGAAAGCTGTACTTGAAATCAACTACCCTCGGTTTATATATATGTCTATATATATATAGTATAGGAACAAAGGTGTCGCTAAAGCGCTCAGTCAGGTCAATTTGAAAGTAGGGGAAGTAAGTAAAGCTGAGAGCGCTAACTCGATCTAGGGGATGTGTAGGATGTTTCAGTGGTAGGATGGTAGATCCCCCCCCCCCCTCTCTCTCTCTCTCTCTCCACTGTGGCTTGTGTCCAGTGGTATACAAAGCACACATCTCCTTGATCTAGGTAGCTCTCTCAGCTTTACTTACTTCACCTAAGAATATGTGTGTGTGTGTGTGTGTGTGTGTGCGCGCGCGTGCTCCTAGCTCTCCGCATTTTGAGCTGACTAAACCCTTCACCACGGAGAAAATCAAACGCAAACGGACACACAGCTGGAGCAAAGACCGTAGCAACGGTCTTTGGCTGGAGGTTCTTCAATGTGTAACCCACTCGCTCGGTTCCGAAGCATTTCTTACAGCTTACAACAAGTTGTGCGCAGGAATTTCTGTAAGCCGTAAGTGATCCATAATTCAATTATTAACAATTCAAATTAACAGTTTATCTCTGGTAAATCCTCGCAATATTGTATCGTTGAATAGGGGCAGGTCGAACATACGTTGGACCATGAATTTTTCATCGCGGTAATGTGCATGGCTTCAGGCCATGCGAAGCAAAACCAACAGCAGGTAATATCTTCTGTCTGTCACTTCTGCGAACTGTACGCTATAGCTTTGCTTGCCAAATCGTTCCATATTACTTGTTTTAAAAGAAAAGAAAAAAAAGAGGGCCTTTTTTTGTCCAGTTCGTGCCTCGATTTATTATGAACTAATTCCATTATTCCATAACACTGCGCATGACTCAAATACACACAATGTTTTATTTGGACAGCGCATTATAGGTCAATGACTTTGTGAATCTTCACATTTCAGTTGAGCAAAAAATCAAACCAAAACACTCACACACACACACACACACACACACACACACACCACAAACAAACAAAGTCAGTGTTATGACAGAATTTATCGAGGAAAACATAAGTAAAAACCCGTTTACCCCGCGGTCAGTGCCGCAACCGAAGTTAATGCAATCGGGTTTTTTTTTTTTTTTCATTTATTGTTTGTAATTGACTTGTTTGTTTACGATGCTGGGACATGATCAAAATCACACAGGTTTTGGTGAGCTCTTCCCCAATAGTCTTATTGACAAGGTCATGAAGTTTCGTGGATCCATCGGGAAAATGAACTAAGCTACGGACGTTTGAATGAAAGTGTTGGTGCTATTGTACCCACGATGTACAACGAACGCTGTGACTTGTTCACTTATTGTCGCAAAACAGGACCGTTTTTCTAGTCATCCTTTTTTCCCTTTAAGTGAAACTCCCCGTTCCCCTATCCGATATACCTGCTGTTGTGCTAAAGGGTGGGGGGGGGGGGGATAAGTTAGTTAGTTAGTTAGTTATTTAGGGCTTAACGCCGCGCAAGCAACAGAGGCTAATTCGCGGCAAAGGGGGGGGGGGGGGATAAAAGAAATCCCATCTGAGTGACTAGGTTGGATTTTTTAATGTACACTGACACAACCTTGACTTTGTGACGGGGCCGACATTTAAGCCGGGAAACCAGAATGCACTAGGACTGTAAACACTGCACCCTATACATGTAATTCAGTATGGCCCATTTGGTGTAGTTCGTCCGTTAAGGGGTGCAAATGTATACCAGTCAATTCCGTCGATGTTTTGCATAAAGTAAAGTCGTACAACGAAGTCAGCGGCCACGTGACCTCACCTCGTCAGACCCCCGGAATACATTTGCACCCTCTCCCGCGTTGCGGGGATACGGTCGCCCCCGTTAGTGGACGGTTGGAGTTTATTTGCCCCTCCTGCACATGACTGCTATACATTTGCACCCCCCCCCCCCCCCCCCTTAACGGGCGAACTATACCATCCGAGCACAGTTATGCTCTTCAAGTCAGCTTGGGCACCCAGAACACACGCGATATAGTCACCCGAAAAGAGGCGCTTTCTTGTGCAGCGAGGTACGAATCTGACTATTCCCCCAAGGAGACCAACCACTGATTCTCCGTGCAGACTGATGCAAGCAAGCCGGCGTCATAAAGTTCTGGCCCCTATAGTACTTGGACACCCCCGCCCACCCCGTCCGTTACCTTTAATATTTTTGAAAACCCCTCCATCTGTTTTGGATTCTGGCCAACAAACAATCAACCAAAACAACTTTTCACAATCCGTTGTTCACCAAGTGAAATCACATCTCACAAGGAATACAACAAGTTTTTTTTTTTTATTTTCCAATAAAAGACCTGGCAAGGGCACATGGACATGAAAAGAAAGGATAAAACAACAAAGCTTAGTGTCTGCGATCACGTGAAAAGTCACGAGAACCTCGCAGGCTCTACTGCTCTGTGTCGGTGCTCGGCGAGGTGAAGCAAGCCGCGGAACGTGCTGGCCACTGCTGTATGGTTTGGGAACACCTGAATATATCTCCATACGAAACTCGTCACCTCCGCACCACCTGACTGTAATTACCCGGGTCACGGTTCAACCATCCTCGGCAAGGAGACACTGAAGTGCTTCTCAGTCTTTCAGTGCGCGGTGTACTGAGGTATTTTCGTGCAGCACAGACAAGCAAGGTGCGTCTCAGTTTCACCAAAATTCGGATACAGTGTTTCCAAGGTCTTTGGCGCCATTTTGTCCTTTCAGGATTTACTATGTTAGAAAATCAAAGCTGACCAGAGCCTACAGAGGTATGAAATTGCACTTTTCTGGCTTTCAATGCATGAAAGTTTTGTACCCTGTTCTGTCAGTCGTGTTCTGAATATTAAGTACTTGTAAGTCAAGATGTAATCACGTCTCTGTAATGAGGTATGTACAATGCACGGAGACAGCCGAATGGTAACGTTGTGTTGAAAGTGACTTTGCCTGAAGCGCAGATAGTCTTCGCATACGACTCTTCCAAAACAACAACAACAACAACAACAGCAAATTGAAACTGCAGCAAACATTTACTGGAAGTTTCGTGCTGTGTGACTGCGAGGTAACTTGACTCACAAGTATTACTTTTCAGAGTGATGACAGACTTTCGGCATACAGGACTCTTCAAACTTCAGCAAACTTCAGAAGAAAAACTTTTGTGTGGCGGTGTAACATGCGGGGTGTGCTAGCCCACTTCCCGCTTGAAGCTGGTAGCCTCCCTCTAGTCAAGCCTCATGCAGATTAACAATCTGTTTGATTAGAGCAGTGTTTCCAGCTTGAGAGTAAATCTGGCGTTTGAGGGTGGAGTATGGATGGCTAAGACTCAGTGGAGGGAATACATCCAGTTTTAAGCGGGAAGTGCGCCGGTATATATACCATATATATATGGAGCTGAGGAGTACATCCCGGGTATGACACCGGACAGGTAACTTACAAATTCTTCAAGAACCTATGGAAATCGATATTTTCTTATGATCGGTACTCACCGGCAAAACGGACAGCGTTAATTTCTAGAACGTCGCTCCGCGGCGGAAGCTTTGCGTGAAATAATCATAATCATGATAATGGCGGTGGGTAGAAATATAAGAATATTAAATGTTACAGAATACAAATATTTAACCATCCCTGTAAAAAATATACAGAACGATTTCCTTTCCATTTCAATGCTCTTAAAAAAAATATTTTACCTGCGTAGGATTTTTACAGCCAGACACGTGACATGTGTGTAGGTATGGACTAAATCTGACGCAACGGGTCGTTAATTTCATAAACACGTAGAAGCGTACGTGTATGAATCTGGGCGCTGAATGCAAATTAGGCCTAATGGCCTAATGACCTGTCCTCGATTCGTGTATGTGTCTCTTGCAGTATAGATCACAAGCACAGCTCAGGCAAATATTAATTTCACGTTAATTACGTTTCGACTTTTCCCCCTCAAGAAATCTTTCGTTTGACTGCTAGAATACAAACATACTGTGTTAATTTGACTGCGTGTTTTACTGAATGCGTATCAAGAATCGAAACAAACAAGACCCTGCAGGACATAGGGGGAAAGTCAACGCCTAGGACCCTCCAGCGGTTGCCCCATGTGACTGGGTGATAACGTTAGAGCTTGAATAAAATTAACATCCGATCAACGCATCCGTTGCCTCTGATAACGATTAAGAGGAGCAAGACAGGGAGAACATCGCAGGAGATGTGCGCGTGAAACTGTGAGACGTAACTGGCTTGTTTTGGCAGCTACATCGTGTGGATTTATGAGAAGTTAGTTGAACGAGCTTCGTGAAGGACCCTCCGTTTGAAAGGAACGATAGTTCACCTTTTTATCTTTTCTTTGGACATTTCTTTGATAAGGGAGCTCGCTTGGAAGATATTAAACGGCTGTCAAGTGGGAAGTAATCTTTCGCTGCATTGTGAATTTATTGTCACACACAGGGGAGAAAACACGCAACCACCTTTGTTTTTGTTGTTGTTGTTTTTTTCCAGAAGCACGGCTATTCCATTTTCTTCCTGTCCTGGTTTGACGTCGGATCAAATTTCGGAAGAATTTCAAGAACTGAATCGAAAAAGACGCCATACATCTGCCCACAATTGAAAATGAAACTCTATCTTCAAACCTCCAGATCAGTTTACCCTTTGCGAAACACAAACGGTACACAAACAGAAAAACCAGCCGGCTTCGGCGAGAGAATGTGGCGGTAAACACCAGCTAGGATAGTTTTAAAACTGACCATCCACCAGTTGTTGAATGCTGTCCCAATTCGTCCACTTGGCGGGTACGTCACACTTTGAAGAAGACATAACAAGACAGGGCTGTTGAACGCTAAACCGAAACAGTTCAGACCAGACCCTTGCAGACTTCAGTTCAGTCGAAGTTTTCACGATGGACGAGCACCATTCGCTCGCTCAGCACCTGGAAGTGAGCGGTGTGTCCGCGGGAGACAGCGAACACGTCCTGAGTCAGTCCCGGCCCCACACCCCGTCCCCTGGGGGTGAGAACTGGTGGAACAGTCGCTACGACTTCGCTGCCAAGATCATCATCCTGGGAAACTACGGGGTGGGCAAGACCACCCTGCTGAACACCCTCGGCAACCTGGAGGAGCCTGAAGATTCCGCTGGGTGCCGGTGTACCGCCTTCAGGCCGGGAGAGTACGTGGAGATGGAGGCCGTCCGCAACAACAAGAGGGTGCTCATTAGGATCATGGATACTGGAGGTAAGATCAGTTTAAACGGGCTAATTCCATCTTTGATAAGGCAGCTTTTGTTTTGGCACAGTTTCGCACGTGGGTGTGCCTGTACGCTCAAAATGCTCTATCTTGATGATGAGTACAGCTCTTAATGCGATACAATGTTGTTTACACTTTGCGCGAGCGGTCGAACATGCAAATTCTACGACTGTTGTTATACTACTGGAGCGCTCAGTGTGGGTCGTCGGGTAACGTGATTGAGGACGCTTCTCTTGTCTGAGTGACAGCATTACAGATGGCACTGCCCAGGTGTCAAAGTGGTGTATACACCCTCGAAAAACAGCTAACACGATAAGACTGTTAAGTCTGTCTGTGTGCATCATAGTTCGTTGCACTGCCAATTGCATGTATGCTGAGGGGATGTAAATAGTGTGTGTGTGTGTGTGTGTGTGTGTGTGTGTGTGTGTGTGTGTGTGTGTGTGTGTGTGTGTGTGGTGTGTTGCTTTAACGGGCGCAGCGAGTCCTTGAAGTTGGAGAACGGCGCTCTATAAGAGCTATGTATTATTATTATTATTATTATTATTACGATCTGTGAGCATAAAAATAGCATTAAACCCTTTAAGATGATGTTCGTGTTGGTGGTGGTGTGCTGCGGGATACAGTGGTGTGGTGTTGTTTGGTGTAGCACGACTGGTTGTGATGTGATAACCATACCGTATAACACAGTGTGGTAAAGTGCTGTAGTGTCTGTAGTGTGGTGCGGTGCGTAAGCTGTGTCGTGATGTCGTGTAGTGCTGATGTGGTGGTGTGGTGTGGTGTTGTGGCAGCGTTGTGCAGTGTGTGTGGGGCTGATGACGTGATGGCGTGTGCATGTGATTACAGTGTGTTGTGTGTGTGTGTGTGTGTGTGTGTGTGTGTGTGTGTGTGTGTGTGTGTGTGGTGTTCTCGAAGCGCTGCAAAGGCCTTCCGACTTCACCCCAAATTGCCTCTCTTTTTTTCCTTTTTTTTTTGTCTATTTTTTTTTTTTTTTTTGGGGGGGGGGGGGGGGGGGAGCAAAAAGATCATGGCAGACGCTCCACGTTACGTTCCGCATTGTTATTTTCGGTGTCGGCCTGTCTCGTGCACCCAAAGCACAGCCTAGAACCATTACCCGCATGTGACTCTATTCAGTTGTGAAATTGCAGTGCGCCGAACTATTCGGCTTGTGACAAAGGCTAGGGGTCAGGGCCGAGAGGGGTGAGGGGTCGGTGGTGGTGGTAAAAAAAACAACAACAACAAAATCCAACAACAACCACTTCCCACAATAGGGTCGCAATGACGTCTACACTGAGATTTGAAGACCCGAGAAGCTCGCTTCCTTTGATGACGATTTTAAATAGATGCACACAAACCTCTACAACAGTGTCTTGTGTGTGCGTGCATTAATAGCATTTGATTTCTTTTTCTCAGGGCAGCTTACCAAATTACGTAGAACCTTACTGTAAGTCATTCTTCGCTGAGTCACAGAACACCTGTTCAGGTCGTACGTCTTCCACGTGTTTCGTCATTATCATCGGGTCATGTGCTCTCTCTAGCTCTCCTCACACACACACACGCACACACACACACACACACACACACACACACACACACACACACACACACGCACACACACACACACACACACACACACGCACGCACGCACGCACGCACACACGCACTCTCTCTCGCTCTCTCTCTCTCCGGCTCTCCAAGTGTCGGGGGGGGGGGGGAGGGAACAGGAAGCAGCAGTGTTCGTGTGTGTGTGTGTGTGTGTGTGTGTGTGTGTGTGTGTGTGTGTGTGTGTGCTGGACAAAGAGGAATTTGTTTCTTATCTTTTCCTCTTCTTCTTCTATTTTCTATTACGCAAGCATGAGTTGTTTTTTAGCCGTTCGGTGGAATTCAGCCGCCCCTATCCCAATTTCCACCATTTTCGTTTTTTTCCGCTGTTCCGCCTCCGAGGAAAAGACAACAACAAAAAAAGAAAAGAAAAAAAAAAAGTGGGACAAGCAGACAAGCAGGACAATTTATCAGTATCACGTATTCTAATTTTTTTTTTTATGTAAATGAATTATGCATTTCATATAAAATATTATAATCACCTCTCTTCCAGGCCAGGAAAGATTCCGCAGTATAACGTCGTCCTACTTCAGAGGTGCGCACGGGTGTCTCCTGATGTTTGACGTCACCAACGAGGAGTCATTTGACAGTATGATGAACTGGTGGGTCACTGTCTTGACACGCAATTGAAATGCCGTACTCACACTGCGCAATTAAACTATCTCACTCCCTGTTTCCTTCTTGGACTTGGGGTGAAACACTGCGCGTGTATTTTTATGGTCATTTATAAGTGTAATAACTGTTTGCAATTTAATAATAATGTATGATTTTGATTTAAAAGTCGTCTCCTGTGCTATCTGACGACTCTACTCGGCAAAAAGCCAGCCCCTTTACTCTGCTGTGTATTGAAAAAAAGAACACACACCACACACACACACACACACACACACACACACACGCACACACACACACACACACACACCAGTACGACCATGGCGCGATTTCCGACAGGACCACGTGTGGATTCTTCTCCTCTGGATCACGTGGAAGCCCACGTGGACGTCGCTGTGGACAGTGGTTACAACACCAAGGTCAAGACGTTGGCGAATTAATTATGCTGATTGTGCTAACGACATGCGGCTCTTTCTTACGTCACACTCGTCACGTGTCAGGCCACGCAGCTGCCAAGTCTGACGGGGAGCCGCAATAGTCGAGATGGTAGAGAGTGGGATTGTTAATGCTCTGGTCGAGGGTTCCCCAAAAATTGGCTTCAGTGGTCGCTGTCGCATAGTTTTGATTATTTTGTAATAATAATAATAATAATAATATGGGTATTTAAAGGACGCCCTCCCTCCCGCAGGAGCTCAGGGCGCCTTACCGTCAGCACGCACTCACTCACACAGAAACACACACAACATACCTCAACACGTACATTTAACTACAAACACAGAATGTGCAGCATCATACACGGCCCCCCATTCCCTCGGCTTCTACACACACACACACACACACACACACACACACACACACACACACACACACACACACGCGCGCGCGCGCGCGCGCCTAGAAGACAACGTGATGTGGCAACAGCTATTGGTTGAAGGCAATGAAGAATACCCTGCATACACAGTTCAGAACTCAGCCCGAAACACCCACCTCAACCCTGAAGCGCCCGGCGTGCTGCGCACCAGAGAGTACGTGGTTTTTCGCTGGGCTGAGTCAGTTCTAAACTGTGCGATGTCGCCCGCGGGTTCCAAAATCTCATCACATTACTGAGTCACGTGACTACTACTAGTCGTGTTCATCATAAACGTCGAGGATAAACAAACAAGCAGTTGGGGAAGTCGGTGGCTCAACGGTTTCAGCGTTGTTGGACTCGAGATCGAAAGGTTCCGGGTTCGAATCCCGACAGGGCCAAAATTTGTACAGGCCTTTTACACGTTGCTCCGCTTCCACTGACTGTGAACTGGATCCGTGTGTGTAACTTGTGATTTGTAACTTGTCCATTACAGCCAAGGATACATAAAATGTGGCCGAACTGGCAGTCTGACTGAATGGAATAAGTGTTCAGCTGGACTGTTCAGTTAGGGCAGCTATCCCCTTCCCGTAACCCGCAACCTACCCCTTCGGGTCGTCTCCAGTGACCTCGTTGTGGCGGGGACGATAAACCCCAGCTAACAAAACAAGCAGTTGTCCCCCTTATCTCCCCTGGAGGCGGGAACGTTCAAATTTGAAATCATCATCATCACACAAGCAGTAGTATAAATCATGTTACCTAGACGCACGTGATCTTCTCCTGCTTGTTTCAGGTATAACGATCTGAACGTCTACGCCGCGGCAGATCACATCAACGCACTGCTGGTGGGTACCACTACGTCACACCGGGAGCGGCGAGTCTCGGCAGAACGCGCCTTCAAGCTGGCCGAGCAGCTTCAGATTACCTACGCCGAGACCAACGTACGTCACTCGTTGTATCAAGATAACGACGCACAGTCTTCATTTGCATGATACAAACCCTCAAACATACACACACACACACACACACACACACTGACACACACACACACACACACACACACACACACACACACACACACACACACACACACACATGCAGAGACTTTTGTGTCGCTGAAATTCTTCTTGAAGTTGTTTCGCTTCTTGTCATTACGTGGTCAGCAGTCCCTCTAAACATTTTAATTTTCATACGATTTAGTCGGCGTACTTTCGCGGATTCCCGAAGGCGTGAAGTCGCGTATGCCTACATATTTTCCATATGTCTCCGGCGACTCTAAAATCATCTTTCTGATTGTCAAATGACGTTTAAAACCTGCAGAGGCTTTGGTCTATACTTCGAAAAAAAGGACAGCACAAGATTGCAGTTCGGAGGGGAATTATGTCCAAAGAAGGACTAGACATGGCGGGCGGAGAGAGGGGCTTAGAGACGGGTACAGTTTGTGGGTGACTTTCACATTTGTATAAATTTCTATACACCGTTCTCATATACATATAACAAATCGTTAGTACCTGGGGTGATTTTCCAAAAAGAATCCAAGTACTAAACCCAGCAAAAAAAAAAAAAAAAAAAAAAAGGGGGGTGGGGGGTGGGGTGGCGGCAGTCGCGGTGGAAGTGTAAACTCAACTTCCGTCATCAAAAAAATTGGATTGTCGCTTTTGCATGAAAACAAAACAAACAAAACAACCACGAAAAACAACAACACACAAACAAACATACACACGGCACGCAAACACACCACCACCCAAAAAACAAAACAAATAAACAACAACAAGAAAACCCAAAAACTTCTTTTTAAAAAAAAAGGACAACTCTCAATACGGAATTTCGTAAAAGTGATACGGAAGGACAATCAGTCAATACGAATTTCCGTTATAAAACGGAAGGAAAAACCACCCTTGTAGTACGTTTCCATTTCTCTCAGAACTTTCTCTTCCTTTCTATGTCCGCTCAGGTACGGGACCAGCAGACAGTGCTGTGGATTCTCCAGCGACTGGTGAACAGCGTGATCGTCAGCCGGGCCAGACGCCAGTCTCTGGCCATCACCATCATGCCCACACTCAGGGAACGGCCTGCCAAGAAGAAGAAAATCAAGTGCTGCGTCTTCTGATGTCACTGACCTGACGTGCGTCAGAAAACGGCGACCAGGGATCTAGCGGATGTAGCGGATCCAGAGTCCTTGGGCCCAAAGGCGAGAGTCAAGAGAGTGCGTTCTGAAGCCAAGGCATGTGGCCTGATATACGTCAGGGAAAGGCCAGCCGAGAGGACGAAAATCAATGCTGTGTCTGCTGTTGACGAGTGGGTAATCACCTTTGGAGAGTGGCCTCTATGACGGCAACTACATAGGCAATAGTTTTGGGAAACGGCTGGCCAAGTGGAAAATCAAATGCTGCGTCTCTCTATTCGACACGTGACTCAAGAACATTTTGTTGTTGTTGTATGTTTTTAACATGTTCACAGAACGGATGAAAAGACAAATAAACATATCTTCTGTTTCAAAACAGCTTGGAGCGGAATCTGAATGCAGTTTGGCATAATACGGAGGAATGTGTTCATTTTTTTTATGACGTGTGTACAACAACAACGAACAAACACTTGCAACGTAATATTCCAGAGCAGAAACAAAAGGCGAGTGGCAAAGTGCATTCTCAGTCTCCACTGAGACAAATTAATCGTGGGAAGAGCTAAAGGGACATGCTCCACCTTCGACCAGCAGCTTTGATGGTCATCGTGACATTTATCAGTTATGATGAAAAGACTGACATGGTGCTGATCATTACTGGTGGACGGGTTTAAGTAAGTGACTTGGAATCGCCGTTTAGGCGTCGCCATTAGTTTTTCTTGTGTTCCGCGTAGTATCCGCAGTTTTCGACTGTTTCGTGATGATGATGATGACGATGATGACGACGACGACGATGATGATGATTTGATACAGTACACACACACAAACAAAATCATGTTCTGTGTTCAATTTGCATGTGTCGGCGGAGACACGCATCTTTGTCCTGACGTCATTCTGATTCCAAGGTCTTTGATTGACTTCACACTTGACTGTGTGGATGGCACTGTAAATAGTGTGATAAAGACTTCGTATGAAGACAGTAACAATTTGTTGCTTTCATTTATTTTTATTTACTTGCTTGTTTGTTTGTTTGTTTGATTGGCGAAAAGACCATGACATTCTCAGTTAACTGAAATTCCGTCAAAATACACCCAGATCAGAGATGTATTTGCTGCTCAAAATGCAAATGTGCGTGTAAACACTCAACCTAAATTTTGTCGCACTGCTTTTGCCGGTGCGCTCATGTGATACACAGACGCACTCCACAGCAGCGTAAAATAATCAGACTGTCCTTTTTTAAGGTCAGGTCACTGACCGCACTACTTGGCGACACTGGAGCCGACACACTGTAGCTCATACCAAGGCTAGTGTCCAACGCAACTGATCAGTTCCAGCTATAAATAGCAGCTGTTTAGTATGCACAAGCATGCCCGGCACCACACCATGGCTTTGATGACAAAGAAAAGGCAGCTGACACCTGTCTTACTTACAACGCACTTTAAATTATAGTATGTACAGAAAGTTCAAAGCTGACTTCTGCGCAGATTTGTTTGACTCTCACTGAAGTCTCACTTGGGTGTACGAACATAAAAACACGAAACAAATGATAAGCTGGAATGGTGATTTATTTTCGATGATTAGGTGATTTCAGTCCCTGATTTGAAATCTGATACTTTATTAAATCTCTCTCTCTCTCTGTTGATGCATGACAATCAATCCATGCATCAGTGTTTCTCAACGATGGTTCATGATCGTATGACAATTTATCTTGAGGATACCAGGAAAACATCATTCTGCACTATCTTCAGTACAAGTATACAATCACTGAAATTTCGTCAAACTGATAGACCCAGATGTGTTTGCTTCTCGAAATGCAACTGTACATGTAAACACTCAACTAAAATTTTGTCGCACGTCTTTTGCCAGTGTGCTTATGTGATCACAGACTCAGTCTCATTACAATCATTGCGGGTGGGTGGGTGTTTGGCAGTTTAACGTCCGTTTTAATCACCGTATGGGTGATATCGAAGATGGGGCAATGAGAAAAAAGGCCAGCACGACTATTCAGATACGGATTACAATCATTGCATACTCCACGAAAATGACACTCACTCACTCACACTATATATCATTACAAAGAAATTTGAAGAAATTCAATAATGAGCAGTTTCAAAGTTCGCACAGAACAGACTTTTTGTCTGCAGGCGGATCAGCGGACGCACCAGCGGCCTTGACTTTTCAGCAGCTCTGCGCTGTGGCCTTCACCTTAACCTTGACCTTCTAAGACAGCTGCGCGAGGATGGCTTTGCAGAAGTCCGGAAGGTCGCTGGGTGTACGTGAGGTGATCATATTGCCATCGATAACCACAGGGGCGTCCTCGTATATGGCCCTGCACAATAAATAAATACTAGTAAATACATAAATAAATCAGCAAACAAACAAATAAATCAACAAATAAATAAATAAATAAGCAAAAAGACACAATGCAAAGACATGACATCAGCACGAACGGCTAAGCCGATCGAACGAAGTATGTGAAACCGTCTTCCTATACTTGTCACCACCATACTCTCTCTCTCTCTCTCTCTATCACTATCTCTCTCTCTCTCCCTTCCTTTGCTCATATTTTCGTAGCTTAGCAACGACAAGTTTGAACATGGTATCTCTGCCAAAACTTTTGCCGTTGGAAAATAAAGATTATTCTCTCTCTCTCTCTCTCACACACACACACACACACACACACACACACACACAGAGAGAGAGAGAGAGAGACAACAACACAATCTCACCAAGGAAAAGGCTGTTGTGACTGCAAGCGACGACGTCCACAGAGAGTCAGGAACCCACTTGGAACAACGCCGACAAATCATACAGATAAGACATTTCGGCGTAGGACTAGAAGCCTTTTCGTTCGTCTACGTTGTTCCAAAGGGGTTCCTGACCCATTTCCTCATGTGTTACCTTCTTTCTATCTCGCCGAGGTCATGCGGGTCCGTTCCCTCCGCGTGCACCCTGCGTACCCCGACGAGCTGCACGCGCCTGTGCCCGACCTCTACGCACTTCCCTCACAAGCACAAGTCACAGAGCTAAAAATGTCTCTAGGATAGGTCTGTGGACATACCCAGCGTTCTCCATGTCGTCCTTGATGGCGACGAAGCAGGTGGCGCGTTTCCCCTTCAGCAGGCGGGCTGAGCAGAACATCCACGGGCCGTGACAAATGGCGGCCACCGGTCGACCTGCAAACAGTGAACAGGACGATCGTGAGCGGCTGACGTCCCCACATGTTTTAAGGAAACACCAGTGTCCTGGTGTAACACGCGGGATCTACTCCCCAGCTCCATATACTCCGGGGCACTCCGGGAAGCTGGATGTACTCCCTCTAGTCTAAGCTAGACATACTCCACCCTCACACGCCAGATTTACTCCCAAGCTGGAAACACTCCATTAATGAAACACACCGTTAGTCTCCGTGTAACTTTGAATAATAATAACATAAATAATAATAATAATAATAATAATAATAATAATAATAATATAATATAATCGCATTAATATAGGCGCTTTATCTCAAATATTTGGCTCAAAGCGCCGCGAGCTAAACGCAGCACGCACGCTCGCGTGAATCACAGGCATTCTTTCAGACACTGGACATGAACACATAACAATCACGTGTTGCGAAGGGCCAGCTCAGCAATTTAAGTTTCGAGATTTTAGAATTGCATTTATTTTCGAATTTTGTGGGCTGAATATTTCCAAAGCAGAGGCATAGCAGGAAGCCGGGGTACCCGGAGGGAGGGGGGGGGGAGAGAGAGAGAGAGATTTCGGAGTGTGTCTGTGTGAGAGAGACAGACACACAGAGAGACAGAGAGATTTCGGTGTGTGTGTGTGGTGTGTGTGTGTGTGTGTGTGTGTGTGTGTGTGTGTGTGTGTGTGTGTGTGTGTGTGTGCTCGCTCGCGTTTGTGCATGAGTTTTCAATGCGTGACGCGATTTTCAGATGATTTCCGGTAATCCGTTCGAACAGAGACAGGACACGATCAAAGTTAGTATGACGTGATACCCGAATAGGTCCTTGGCAGTACTCATGTTATTCATTATCTGGGGACGAGTATAACACGCTCCAAAAGTCTTGTTTACGGCGCAGTAGCATGCAATGTGACCTGGGTACACTCTGAAAAGCGAGGACACCTCAGTTCAGAAATGTCAGAGCTGAATTTAGAATGTTGGAATCCCGAATACACACACACACACACACACACACACACACACACACGAAATCTCTCTGCACACACACACACACACAACACACACACACACACACACACACACACACACACACACACACACACACACAATGTCTGAGAAATCGGGTTGCTTTACCGAGTGCAGACAGGGAATACTTACGCTGATAAGAAGTTCGAATCAATCTCACCAATAAAACCAATCATTTCTAACACAATCAAACATTAAAAAGCCTTTAATGACACGACCTTAAACTAAAATTAGGAGACAAAAAAAAAAGACAAGCAAACATAAACCAGGCGCTAACAGAATCCCTGGTCGATGTCATTAAACAAAGCAACAGTGAAACTGGTTTCAAGTCAGTGCACTCTGACCGTATCTGAGATTGTTTTTAATTTCCACTCAAAAACACACAAGACTATACCACTCACGCAAGGTGTGCCTATGTCTAGTGTTCATAGTGTGACACCTGGGCATGGCACAGTCGGTGTGTAAACTACTCACCAACGTCAGACAGACGGTGGGAAATCTTGACGGCAAAAAGACACTACATGTCATCCACATTATCTGAATAACTTTTTTTTTTTTTCAGCCACATCATCGTCAGCCCCAAATATAATTATGTACCCACGAAAACCTGTTGGGATCTCAAAAATAGATATTTTGAATTTCTTTCGCAAGCATACACTCAAACGCAATACCTATGCACAACACGAGAGGCACGGCTGAAGTGTGTGTGTGTGTGTGTGGTGTGTGTGTGTGTGTGTGTGTGTGTGTGTGTGTGTGTGTGTGCGTGATATGCAACTTAAACAACCTCCGTAAACTTTTTTTTTCCTTTTCTTTTAAAATCGCAAATAACAAATCCAGATAAACTAGGTTCATGCTTATTATTAGGGACTACCCCACCACTGATCAGTACTATCTAACATTACCTGGCACAGATATTTTCGGTGCAACCAGTCAACTCACAGTCTACAGATCGTCAAGCTAGATAAACGCTAATATCATCGGCTACGACATACGTGATAATCATCCACGATGGCCTCATCAGCAGGACACGAGCACTGACGAAAGCGAACTCTCCACCCTTGTAATATACAGGTGTTATCTCGGGTCGCACGTTGAGGACTATAACACACTAGTACGAGAGAAATCTATGCTCAGTCACGGACCACCAGAAACGCCGAGTACGAGAAAGTAAGGCAGAAGATACATACGTCGCACTTGACTGTCCTCACGGTATATACGTCGCACTTGACTGTCTCAAATGAATTACATCCTCAGGGGCTCGACCGAAGCACTTCCCATTACAAGTAGGATCGAGGATTTCATCATATCTGGCTTTCTGAAGCGGACTTGTCAGGAAAGCAGCGACAAATCTGATCGTAAAGATCACTCTCTCAATTGTGATGGTGTTGTGAAAGCTGATTTCTTGTAGTAGTGGCTGATTTCATTTCTTTGTATCCAAACTTTACGTGTGCTGACTTCGTCTGGAAGTACCTTACAGATATGACTCGGTTTCAGCGACTTGCAGTTTTGAATCGGAATCTCTGTGTGTTCGCTGATTTTTTTTCTTTGGTTGCATAGGCTCCGAACAAAAAAAGGGACCCATACATCGGAACCAAAGGCGCACAGGTATGATTTGGGTTTTCAATAACGTTTGTGGCAAATATACAAATCATATAAACTGTGTGTAACTTAGAGAGAGAAAAAAAAAAAGGCCGCGCGCTCAAACACAGACACACACAAACACACACACACAGAGCACGATTTCTGCTGGTGTAAAGAATTTTATCTTATCTGTATGCTAGCCTTTTCCGAACTTTTCTAGTCACAGTAACTGGTATTTTTATCAAACGTCACTGCAAGCGTACAAAAAGAAAGACATGGGGATCAGAGGCGCGTTCAGTTAGCTTAGCGGCTACGTAGCAAAACGAGGAAAGCTAGCGCTTGCGTTCAGTTGCGCGTAGCGTGGCTAGCCCCTAGCGTAAGAAAAGTAGGACCCCGCAGAGGTGCTAGCTTCGGCTAGCTTCTCATTTCAAGATGGCGTCCGTTCGTGTGTGTGGCTTCAGTTTTTTTCAACTGTTTGATTTTTAAAGATCGATGGGGACCGCATCATAAATGATATGACCGTTGTGTATCAGGCTTGATCTGTACCAACTTATTATCCAGTTTAATTTGCTGAATCCTATTAGGGACGTTCATAAATCATTTCTAAGCCAGCGTTTCCTTTGTTCGCGTTCTGCGGTTCACGCTCAGCGCTGGTTGTTGCCTAAACTGACGAAGTCTTTCATATGAGCGTCACAGGCTGGGTTTTTGTCTTTGGTCTGCTTCTCTTCACTCAACATGCAAAACAACTTGTCTGTGGCTTGCATCATGCTTACGATCGCCCCCTCAACAGCATTATAGCAAAGTTCTTGTTTAAGAAGTTCCTTCACAACGCCAACGCTCACGCTTTCCGCCATTTTGAAAATGCTCGCACCGCTAGCGCCGTTCAGGTTGACTGCTAGCTTTCTTCCTTTTGCGATCGCTACGTCGACCTAGATATCTACCTCAACTGAACGCACCTCAGAGCACCAGTGCACATCGCAACTAGCAATGCCAAATATCCGTGTAATATTACGTACGGTATCACTTTATCACGATCTCTACAAAGGACATTCTTTGTAGGCCAATCCAATGTCCACTTCAAGTTATACGGGTCAGACGTGTTTCCGTGACACAGTTCCTGTAATGGCACCAGACGCTGTCTTAGCACAGTTGGCGCATGCAATCACAATTATTTCGTGGTGTGACCAAAAAAAAAAAAAAAAAAAAACCCCAACAACCCAACAACAACAACAACAAAAACGTTCAGGATGGGGTGGGTGTCTGGGAGTTTATCTTCCTTTTTCACCATGCATGGGTGATACCAAAGACGGGGCAACAAGAGAAAAAGGCCAGCGCAAATATTTGGCCCCAGTCAGGATTCGAACTCACGACCCCAAGCAATGAAAGTAAGCTTAAGCGTAAGCTTTACCAGTCGGCTATCCCGGTGTCGTAGAACATTTCGGAACCAGGATAAATCGGAACCGGTTCCCAAAAATCCTAGGATATTTCGGAACAATTCCCATTTATCCCGCACCTGGCAGACAAAATTCATGTGGGCTAATGACCTTCTAGACGGTTCCGAAATATGCTGGTGGTTTTCAAATATCCTGTCACTAGAGTCAGGATAAATCGGAATGGTTCCGAAAAATCCTGCCACCGAGGGCCAGGATAAATCGGAATGGTTCCCATTCGTCCCGGTTCCGAAATATCCTGTGACACCGGCTCCTCCGTCAAACGCATCAGGAACGTTGCTTCCATCAAATCCTCAATGTGACGTATGTTGTTGTTTTGTTTAAACAGGGTGGATCGAAGGTGACAATCTGCCAGAGCCATAGACCTCTTTCCCTGAAAATCCATACACACACTTGCAACAGATCGCCAAGAACTGCCCCGTACCGGCCAGGAAAGAGCAGAAGAACACTCAAATCGTAAGACTATACCCTGCGCTATACCCTGCCAACATGGCGGCCGCAGCACGTCAGCCGCGGTCGCTGTATCTTGCCAGTCCAGGCAGTGATTACTGTGTCAAGGTCATTCTGCTGGGAGACGTTGGCGTCGGCAAGACTACTATCCTCAACACCTATACTCAAGGTCGCCCCAGGGTGGCGCATCGCGCCAGCGTCTCGCTTTCTCCGTCTTCCAGGGATCGGATCGTGTTGTACCACGACAAGAAGGTCAAAGTGTCCCTTTGGGACACTGCAGGTAAGTCGCTGACAGTGGGAAATACGTACAAACCGACCGCTGGGGTGTCAAAATACACACACACACACACACACACACACACACACACACACACACACACACACACACACACACACACAAAATGAAAGGCTATGCTCAGTAATCAAGTGCTAGATTTCCAATCAGCGATTACTTAAAGAAATACTGGACGCACTAAAAGGGCAACATTTTGTGTATGTGACTGAAGCGATAGTCGTTTTGGACACTGAAACCGTCTTTCAGTTATGTGGCTTTAATATTCAAGAGTGAAAAGGCGGTGTTGTGGACTCGCTTCCCTTTAATAATGAAATCTAGTCACTGTAAACACTACAGACTCTCCTTGGCTAATCTCCTTTATTGTGAAGCCTTTGATAAGTCCTGGACTTGAATCGACAAGAGATATGTCATCTCATTTAAACATCTACACATGTATATTCACATCTTGTTTTAAGTTATATGTTTTAATGACTTGGCGGAGGGAGGAAGACCTTGTCTAGCCGCGAATAAGTTTTTGCTGCTTGCGCGGCGTTAAGCCCTACGCAGCTTACTCCATTTCGGGCAGAGCGAGTATCTATCGAAACAGGGTGGGTTGGTGTTTGGGGGTATAACGTCCTTTTCCATCACATACGGGTGATGTCAAAGACAGGGCAACGATGAAAAAGGCCAGCACAAATATCTGGCCGCGGCCAGGATTCGAACTCTTGACCCGAGCATTGCAAGTCCAACGCTCTACCATTCGGCCATCCCGGCTCCATCTATCGAAACATGTCGAACGAAACACAAGTAAAAAAAAAAAATAAAAAAATATTAAAAAAAAGGAGAGAAAAAAAGAAAAAGAAAAGAAAAAAGGAGAGCACTGAAAAAAGTCTACGCTAATGATACACCAAGCCGCAAGAGCAGGTGGCCGGTTAACATAGGTCTAACCCTTGACCTGCCTTTTAAAGTTGACCCAAAACTGCACTTAAGGATTACCGATCAGAAAGAGAAGACTACGCATGCACCTGCAAAAGCCATTACCCGTTGAGCCAGGGTCACGTGATCAGCCCTAGAACATTCTGTGACCGTGCATCTGTATAGAAATGAGAAACAACGCACCGTTGCAGCATTTTTGTTTTATCAAGGCCATAGCCACGGACCAAAAAGAAAAGTTCAAGGTTGCACTTTGATAACCAGTGCTCTCTCTCTCTCTCTCTTTCAGTCTCTCTCTCCCCCCCCCCCCTTTTTTTTCTGCACTGGGATATTTGTTGGGGGCAGTAGCAACACACACACACACACACACACACACACACCACACACACACACACACACAGGTACAGACAGACCCCCCCCCCACACACACACACACATACACACACACACACACACGCGGACACACAATGAAGGGGCTGGTTGGGTGGGGGGGGTGTGTGTGGGGGGGGGGGGGCACAGTCTCAGAAACACAATGCAGAAAGGGCTTGGTGGAAGTGGGGGGGGGGGAGAGGGGGGAGTCAGTTGTAGCGTAAACATTGTTTCGACATGAGAAGTGACCCGTGCCACTAACCGGACACCAGCTGCACAAACCTCGACTGATAGTGGCAAAGTCCTCCCTGAAAGATAACCACTATCTCTGAACAACATAATACAAGTGATAATACTGACACTAAACAAACACACACACATAAACGGCGCTGCAGCGATGTTCTGGTAACTGCCATGTAAATGCTTTGTTTTAGATCAGTACATGCTTACCATGGCTGTCATGTCCTGTGTAGTTCAAACATTCGTTTGATACTAATGTTATCTTCAACCTGTCTACCACACGTTTGACACCATCAAATATAATATACTGTCACAAGCAGAATGATGGACACTGTGTGTGTGTGTGTGTGTGTGTGTGTGTGTGTGTGTGTGTGTGTGTGTGTGTGTGTGTGCGCGCGCGTGCGTGTGGGCGTGTACGTGCGTGCGTGCGTGCGTGTACGTGCGTGCGTGCGTGTATTGTAAGGGTGAGTTAATACCCTAGTTTACATTGTTAGGCTCAGTGTTAGACCGCGATAGTCGTGACCGCTACTCGTGCACGCCATGACCGTGCTGCAGGGATTTCACGGACTAAACGTAAACGCACAGTTCAGATTTTTATTTCTGAGTTAGGGTTTTGGGGGCGATTTTGACACTTCATGCGAGGCGGTCGGTGGGGCTTCACCTGCGCTCTCACTATAGGAATTTGGTGACAGTTTGAGGCGAGCCTGGAAGTACGGTTGCAAGTTTTGGTTACCTGCTCGTACTGAAGCGCATTTTGGATGTAGCTTCCCGCTGTGTGTGTTGTGGGCCGGCATTATCACGGGTTGTCTGGACCTGCTTCTGACTGCATCTTCTGCAACGTTTTCATACCTATCCTTCGACCCCTTTACTGGCTGCCGTTTTGGGATGAGCCCCATCGCTTTAAGCGGCGGACAGGAGCCAGCACTGCGGCGACTACATTTCGCTGGTGTCAGCGTCACGGGACGTAACCCTACGTGGCGCGCTGCTGCGGCGGTCTGGCCGCTCACTGATATCCCTACTGGCACCTACTTCGTCCGATCCTCCATCGCTTCGTTGCCAGTCCGGCGTGCTGACGTCATTACCTACTTGGACTGGTTCTTCATCATCGCTTCGTTGCCAGTCCGGCGTGCTGACGCCATCATCTACTTCGTCTGATTCTTCATCATCGCTCCGTTGCCAGTCCGGCGTGCTGACGCCATTACCTACTCGGACTGATTCTTCATCATCGCTTCGTTGCCAGTCCGGCGTGCTGACGTCATTACCTACTTGGACTGGTTCTTCACCATCGCTTCATCATCAGTCCGACACGTTAACGCCATCACCTACTTCGTTTGATTCTTCATCATCACTTCGCCGTCGTCCCGACACGTCGACGCCACTGAGTGAGCCACTTGGCGAGACGCACAGGGGTGCCTGGTGACTACCGTGTCAACACGCTTCTTCTTTCTTCTCTATTCCTCCCCCCCCCCCCCCCCACATCGCTACAATAGCCTGACGCACTGTTTTTCATGCTTTGATTTCTTGACTTATACGTGCAACCATTGGTTGATTATTTGTTCATTCATCCGTTCATTCATCCGTCCTCCATCCGTCCTTCATCCGTCCTTCATCCGTGCATCATCTTTTCATTTAATCGTTTCGTTTATATATGTATATGTATTTATGCATGGTTGTGAGTGTGTGATGTCCCGTGTCTTGTAGTGAGAGTGTGAATAAAAGTGTTGTGAACGTTTCTGAAGTGTTTTTGGGTGTTAGTGTAGGTAGTGCGGGTGCGTGCGGGAGGGGTTTTGTTCACAGCCCCCCTAAGGGGCGTGACATTGGTGGCAGCGGTGGGATCGACAGGGTTGGATTAGGTAGTCTGGGGGGTTAGCTTAGGACGGGTTGTGGTGTCTTGTGATGTTTCTGTTGTGTGAGTGAACTTTGCGTGTAGGTGGTGGGACCCGGGCAGTTCCCGCTAGGGCGGGTGAGATGCGTGTGCAGAAGGGGGAAGGGAGGGTTTGAGCCCTTGCCGGTGATTGTTGCTGGGCCCGCAGCATTCCACCTCTCCTGGGGGGTTCCCATCCACTGAACCGTTAGAAGTTGTAGTTGTGTTATTTCTTTACTTTGGTTAATGTTTTACCATTTTAGTTAAATTGATTGTTTCGGTTTCAGCAAGTAGGGTGGCATTTGGTAGTGCAGCTACTTTGAACTGAACCGTAGGTGTGTGTGCGTGCTGTGAGGGTTCGATAGGATGGCCTTCGAACTCAGGTCGGGGAAGAGGGTAGGTGAGGAGGGTAAGGTGCCCGCTAGTTTGGCAGTGACAACGGTGAGCGTAGTTACTCGACCATACACCACTATTTCTCAGTCCCCTCTTGTATCCTTGACAGCCGGGGCCGCTGGTGTTAAGACGTCTACGCCTTTGCTGCATCAGTCAACGCCACGTCGTCACACGGAGACCTCTTCTCCTGTCACTACCAAGACTGCCGAGTGGTGTGTTCAGTTCCGGGCGGTCGGCGAGAGCTTGGGTTTGGCTGGCGCCGCACTGGCCCAGTTCGTGCTTGACAGCGTCCGCATTGAAGAAGGACGTGAGGTGAGTCGGCAGGAGCGGGAGGCCGAGCGCGAGGAACGCCGCCGGAAGGAAGAACGCGAGCGACAAGAGCGAGAACGGGAACGTGAGGAACGCCGCCAGAAGGAAGAGGCTGAGCGGCGAGAGCGAGAGGCCGAGCGGCAACAACGAGAGGCCGAACGCGAAGAACGCCGCCAGAAGGAAGAGGCCGAGCGGCGAGAACGAGAGGCCGAACGCGAAGAACGCCGCCAGAGGGAAGAGGCCGAGCGGCGAGAACGAGAACGACTGTGGGAAGCTTGGCAGGTTAGCGCCAATACCTCAGCGGCCAACTTATCCGCGTCCGCTGGGTCGTCAGATTCGTACCGCGTCAAGCTCCAACCGTTCACTGAGAATGACGACATCGATGCATACTTGCAACACTTCGAGAGGGTGGCTACTACTCACAAGTGGAACCGCGATGTGTGGGCAGCACGACTAGTGCCGTTATTGGATGGGGCGGCACGAGACACTTACCTCCGCTTATCACCTACTGACGCTGGAGACTACGAGAAGTTGAAGAAAGCTCTACTGGGGAGATTTCATCGGACGGCCGAATACTATCGTCGTCAGTTTCGAGAGGTTAGGAAAGAGTCCATGGAGACCTTCGAACAATTTCTAGATCGACTGCGAACTTTGTTGGAGCGATGGTTTCAGCTAACAGAGCGCGATATGACCGACGTAGAGGAAGTGTTGGATGTTTTCCTGCTGGAACAGTTGATGGCAACATTCACTCCCGAGTTACAGCAGTACGTTCGGGACCGTTGGCCGAAATCTGCCCGAGAGGCCGCCACTATTGCACATCGCCACTTGGAAGCAAAATGGGCATCGATGCCTGCCAAGACCAAGAAGTCAGTATTACAAAACCAAAGCAGCGTTGGAGAGAAGGGGAAAGAAAACGGGAAAAGCAAGGCACCAAATGGTTCCAAGGACATTGTTTGCTACAAGTGCCATAAGAAGGGACACGTGAGGAAAGACTGCAAGAACAACAACGTACTACAGCAAGTTAAGTCGCCCCCATATCCGTCCTCACCACCTGTGCTGTGTAGCGACTGTGAGAAACAGACTTTTCAGCCGGTCGTTCCAGCCAAGGTGAATGGATTTAGTGTTCAAGCACTGAGAGACACGGGCGCCGACGTGATTGCCGTGTCAGCGTCTCGGGTCAAGGACTCCGATAGGACAGGACGGTTCATCAACATGGTCTTAGCCAACACTCGTCATACGGACCTCTACCCTACAGCATTCGTGGACCTTGAATCGCCATTCGTCCAAGGCCGGGTGGAAGCTGTTGTGATAGACGACGCATGTCATGACGTCATTATTGGGAACACTGCTACTTTCGTGGACGGAGAGACTGCTCCTGTTCCAGTCTACGCCAGACGCGAATTCGTCTCAGCGGTGCAAACGCGTGCTCAGGCCAGGAAGGAGCAGGAGATCGAGAAGCCTGTGCCCGTCGTGCAGACATGTGGACTGGACATAACGCCGTCTGAGCTGAAGGAACTGCAAGCCGGGGACTCCACATTAGCCAAGGCACGTGTGGCAGCCGATCGCCAACTCCGGATTTCGAGCGGGAAGAACACGATCACATTTCAGCGTTCCAAAGGCATCCTGAAGCGTGTTTTCGTGGACCAGAAGGGCGAGCATCGTCAGGTATGCGTCCCCGCGGCGTTGCGGAAGGAGGTCATGAGACTAGCGCATGACACGCCCATGGGCGGACACCTAGGAGGGAAGAAGACAAGAGAAAGGATTTGGTCCGAGTTTTACTGGCCAGGAATGTGCGCCGACATTCGCCGTTATTGCCAGTCTTGCGACAGGTGTCAGAGGATCACCCCTCGGGGAAGGACTCCCAAAGTGCCGTCGGGGCAGATGCCACTTGTAGACCAACCATTTGACCGCGTGGCTGTGGATCTTGTTGGGCCCGTCTCCCCATCATCCGAGAGAGGCAACAGGTTCATTCTGGTGATGGTGGACTACACCACGCGCTACCCTGAAGCCGTACCACTGAAAAGGATAGACAGTGAAACTGTAGCGGAGGCACTCTTCGAAATGTGGACCCGTCTTGGAATCCCGAGGGAGGTATTAACTGACAGAGGGACACAATTCACTTCGGAGACCATGCAGGAGGTGCACAGGTTGCTGGCCATCAAAGGGAAGACGACAACGCCTTATCACGCCCAATGCAACGGACTTGTTGAGCGGTTTAATGGGACGTTGAAATCGATGCTAGCCAAACTGTGTCAGGAACGTCCAAAGACGTGGGACCGGTTCATCCCGGCAGTTCTGTTCGCGTACAGAGAGGTTCCACAGGAGGCCACAGGGTTCTCCCCTTTCGAACTGTTGTTTGGACGGAAGGTCCGAGGGCCAATGACCATCCTGCGGGAATTGTGGACTCACGAGACGGGCCAGGAAGAAACGAAGACTTCGTCCGAGTACGTCTTGGACCTCAGGAATCGAATCGAAGAAACCTGTGCTATCGCCAGAAAGAGTCTGGAAGCCGAAGGGGTGCGCCAAAAGAAGCATTTTGATAAGAAAGCCAAGTTCCGCACCTTCCAGAAAGGCGACAGAGTGCTGCTTCTGTTGCCTTGCAAGACGAACAAGCTAGAGCTAGCGTGGAGGAACGTGGAGGAACGTGTGGGAGAGGCTGACTACAAGATCAAGGTAGGAAACAAGGTGAAATTGTTTCATGCAAACTTACTCAAGAGGTATTATGAGAGAGAGTCAACTCTGGCTGCCGCACGGACGCTTCGGACGTGGGCCTTGGGGCCATTCTGCTGCAGGATCAAGGGTTTGGGTTGCAGCCTATCGCCTGCGCCAGCAAGAAGTTGCTGCCTGCCGAAAGGAATTACGCGACAGCGGAAAGGGAGTGTTTGGCCCTCGTGTGGGGAATCCAGAAGTTCAGTCCATATCTCTATGGGCGGCATTTCGTCATCCAGTGTGACCACCAACCGCTCCAACATCTCCAGGGGATCAAGAACTCCAACGGTCGCTTGATGAGGTGGGCCTTGCAGCTACAGCCCTATGTATACACGGTCCAAGCCATACCAGGTAAGGACAATGTCGGGGCGGACTTTCTCAGTAGGCTTGATGAGTAATTGAGGATCTGCTTGTTCCTTTTGTTGTGTGAAACTGATAGTTTCAACTTAAGGAGGGGGGCTGTGTCACAAGCAGAATGATGGACACTGTGTGTGTGTGTGTGTGTGTGTGTGTGTGTGTGTGTGTGTGTGTGTGTGTGTGTGTGTGTGTGTGTGCGCGCGCGTGCGTGTGGGCGTGTACGTGCGTGCGTGCGTGCGTGTACGTGCGTGCGTGCGTGTATTGTAAGGGTGAGTTAATACCCTAGTTTACATTGTTAGGCTCAGTGTTAGACCGCGATAGTCGTGACCGCTACTCGTGCACGCCATGACCGTGCTGCAGGGATTTCACGGACTAAACGTAAACGCACAGTTCAGATTTTTATTTCTGAGTTAGGGTTTTGGGGGCGATTTTGACACTTCATGCGAGGCGGTCGGTGGGGCTTCACCTGCGCTCTCACTATAGGAATTTGGTGACAGTTTGAGGCGAGCCTGGAAGTACGGTTGCAAGTTTTGGTTACCTGCTCGTACTGAAGCGCATTTTGGATGTAGCTTCCCGCTGTGTGTGTTGTGGGCCGGCATTATCACGGGTTGTCTGGACCTGCTTCTGACTGCATCTTCTGCAACGTTTTCATACCTATCCTTCGACCCCTTTACTGGCTGCCGTTTTGGGATGAGCCCCATCGCTTTAAGCGGCGGACAGGAGCCAGCACTGCGGCGACTACATTTCGCTGGTGTCAGCGTCACGGGACGTAACCCTACGTGGCGCGCTGCTGCGGCGGTCTGGCCGCTCACTGATATCCCTACTGGCACCTACTTCGTCCGATCCTCCATCGCTTCGTTGCCAGTCCGGCGTGCTGACGTCATTACCTACTTGGACTGGTTCTTCATCATCGCTTCGTTGCCAGTCCGGCGTGCTGACGCCATCATCTACTTCGTCTGATTCTTCATCATCGCTCCGTTGCCAGTCCGGCGTGCTGACGCCATTACCTACTCGGACTGATTCTTCATCATCGCTTCGTTGCCAGTCCGGCGTGCTGACGTCATTACCTACTTGGACTGGTTCTTCACCATCGCTTCATCATCAGTCCGACACGTTAACGCCATCACCTACTTCGTTTGATTCTTCATCATCACTTCGCCGTCGTCCCGACACGTCGACGCCACTGAGTGAGCCACTTGGCGAGACGCACAGGGGTGCCTGGTGACTACCGTGTCAACACGCTTCTTCTTTCTTCTCTATTCCTCCCCCCCCCCCCCCCCACATCGCTACAATAGCCTGACGCACTGTTTTTCATGCTTTGATTTCTTGACTTATACGTGCAACCATTGGTTGATTATTTGTTCATTCATCCGTTCATTCATCCGTCCTCCATCCGTCCTTCATCCGTCCTTCATCCGTGCATCATCTTTTCATTTAATCGTTTCGTTTATATATGTATATGTATTTATGCATGGTTGTGAGTGTGTGATGTCCCGTGTCTTGTAGTGAGAGTGTGAATAAAAGTGTTGTGAACGTTTCTGAAGTGTTTTTGGGTGTTAGTGTAGGTAGTGCGGGTGCGTGCGGGAGGGGTTTTGTTCACAGCCCCCCTAAGGGGCGTGACATATACCATCTGCGTTCTCACAGTACATTGTCAGTGTCACTGTTTTCGTTGATGTTTTTTTCTGTAGTCCTGTGGAAAATGCCACCCCCCACCCCACAAAACAACAACAACAACAACAACACACGCACACACACAAACACATGGGGTGGGGTGGGGGTTGGGGGTGCTGAGGGGGGAAAAGTCGTCGGAAAGGTAGGAGGTAGAGAGGGCTTAGAGGGCATGACTAAGTGTGCAAGAAAAAATCTAACAGGCTAAGTTTACAATACTTACAAAAAACAAAACAAACAAACAACAACAACAAAAAAACATTCCAGAATCCCAACCACAACAACAACAACAAATAAACCCCCAAAACAATCCGAACATGCAAGCATATATTTTTCAGTCGAGATATTTCAGGGGACTTTGAAATGCCCATCTGCCTGATACCGAGAGTGTGACTCAATCAGACAGGTTGCTTGTCGTGTGACAGATTACCTACTGATGAAAGATTACAAGTCAGGTTGTCACGTCAGACAACACACGGGAAATTCACGGGAAAATGACGCGACGCACATTTATTTTAAGTCACTACGACTTCAAATAATCGACTAAATAAGCGTAAGGATTTTTAATAACCACTTACGTTGACGCGATAGGAACGGTTTGAAATCAGACAAAAGGTAACGCGTGCCTCAAACGTTACTGATTTATTTATTTCTTTTTGTTTTGACCATGCAACCTCAACCTCTCTCTCTGTGTGTGTGTGTGTGTGTGTGTGTGTGTGTGTGTGTGTGTGTGTGTGTGTGTGTGTGTGTGTGTGTGTGTGTGTGCGCGCGCGCGCGTGTGTGTCTGAAATTCGATAATTGCAATGACTGTTTTCTGGGCTATTTCTCTGGACCAAAGTGGTTACGACACGTACAGTCATGAATATTCAAAATGGAAAGCACAGTCATTATCATAAGGAGGGTGACTCTCAAACAGCACCGTTGCCTCTTCCGTAACCACATTTCCTCATTAACCACGATTACCAGTTCATCGGTTAGCGATCTCCCTTACGCCAAACACTATTGTTGTTTGTTATTACACGGGGGACGGGGGGGGGGGAGGGGGGGGGGGTAATCAAAATGAACGACCTATTCCCGTTGCTATGCAGACGACGGTTGCTCTCATTTAAAGCCGTTGTTTTAAAACATGAGCAGACACACAGCGTTAGATCGTAGTAATGTATGACACGTAGTACATGTCAGTTTCTGGTGGGTAAACGACCCCGACAACTGAAAATCCAAAGCGTTTTTGTCGGGTGTATTAAAGCGTTTTGGGAATTGGGAAAAAAATAAAACGGGATGATCTGTCGTGGGAACCCGCTCATTGATTGGAGCGGTATATAGCAGTAGCACCCGAACAACACCCGTTCAATTTGTTTCACTCCCGTGTATTAGCTGTCACCTGATCAGCAGCATAGAGAGAGAGAGAGGGGGGGGTGGCGGGGGGGGGGTGTATGGGGGTTTAACGTCCTTTTCCACCACATACGGCCGATATCAAAGACGGGGCAACGATGAAAAAGCCAGCACAAATATTTGGCCCCAACCGGGATCGAACTCACGACCCGAGCATTAGAAAGTCCAACGCTCTACCATTCGACCACCCCGGCTCCCGAGAGAGAGAGAGAGAGAGAGAGAGAGAGAGAGAGAGAGAGAGAGAGAGAGAGAGATGCAAACGTCGAAGTCAAGCGGATAAGCCAACTTGTTCTGTGTGTTTTTGCAGGCCAGGAGAGGTACCGAAGTCTAACCGCCTCCTACTATCGGGGAGCTCAGGCCTGTATCATTGTGTTTGACGTCCACAACCAAGCGTCATTCGACAACGCCAGGAAACTGTGGTAAGTGCGCGGGAGAGATATGATGATGATGATGATGATGATGATACTTTTTTTTTTTTGGGGGGGGGGGGAGTTCTGGCAGGGGCATTCGTCGCGACTTGCCGTAGCTATCTATCAAAATTAAAAAGATTTCAAGATTTCAAGAGAGAGAGAGAGAGAGAGAGAGAGAAAGAGAAAGAGACTCTCCATGAGTCGACGCCATTCGTGAAATACGTGTGCAAATACCTGACCAGACTGATAGTTCTATTGGGTACTTCGGTTCCGTCTAAGATTAGGCATTCCAAAACCGTCTCAGAGAGAGAGAGAGAGAGAGAGAGAGAGAGAGAGAGAGAGAGAGAGAGACAGACAGACAGACAGACAGACAGACAGACAGACATAGGTTACGTTTTCAGTTTCTACCACCACCACTATCTCCCTTCCCCTCCTCTATTTTCTCACTACGTTTTGTTCTGCAAACAACAGGCTGGAATCGATTCGCGAGTACAGCGACCCTGACAGCCTGGTGCCAGTACTGGTGGGCACGTATAGGAACGGCGACCGCGCCCTTCGCCAGGTGACAAAACAGAGGGCGCAGAAGATGGCCTCCGAATACCAGCTGCCCTACTTCGAGGTGGACTGCCACCAGGACCCCAAGGAACTGGAGTTTGTCATGGACAACCTGGTGACCCTTGTCATGTCCAAGGCGTCACAGAACGAAGACTTCTCCAGGTCCATAAAGCCACAGAGAAGCAGGCTCGCGCCGCAGAAGAAAGAGTACAAGTGCCGCGGGTGCTGCCCGTTTTGAGTGGCCAACGGCGCCACGTCTTACACTGGACACTTTCACACGTGCAGGTTTTGAAGGCGCTCAGTGCAAGGTGACTGTTCAAACACTGCTGTGCTCGTGACTGCGCCTGTACACGCTCGAAACAGCCCACCTTACTTGAAGTACGGGTCTAAATGCAACACGATAACATTAATTTTGCTGACTGTCCGTCGAGTGGTCCTGAAGCTGTTCCAGTGACTTCGGTTACCATGCTGCGTTAGCGTTTCCACTGAGCCTAGAGAACGGCGGGTAACCTCCGCCTGATTTCTACGGGACAGAATGGTGCCGGGTGCGAGCGGTTCTTATCAGATCTCTGCAAGAATGTCTGCTCACCAGCCTCGGCGTTCGAACTTCTCATCATGTTAAAATCCCCCGGCTTTTCTTTCTGAACCGGGCTCTGCAAGTCAGCTGTGAAGGAGTGCTCAGGACCTGTGATCGGTCAGGCTGTACAGAGAGGACGCCAAGCCCAAAAAGGAGGGAAGAAAAAGTATCGAACTGCCTCAGTGGTACCTCGAGCCCGGACCATACCAGTGAAAGTGAATGACGTGTGATGTGACGCCTACCCCTCCTCCCACTCTCCGAAGCACCACCTTCCACCCACTCTGCGGTTCTTCCATACCCTGTTTCAGCTTCTACCAGCTACCAGCATTCCCAAGCGAGACTTTAGACATGCGTGCGCTTAAAGTCTCAGTACATACGACAGGCATGAAACAGTGTGTGAGGAAAAAAAAAATCATCGAATGCGATTACTCCGTGCATCAGAATCAGTCACTGGGGTCATATCTGAGGACCGTTGAGGTGACTCTGGCCGGCGTATCATTATGTTGTTCTAGAAGTGTACCGTGCACTCAGCAGATGACGTTATTTGATTGTGGAGTGAAGACCAGCTTGACGGCACGCTTTGTCAAGTTCCAGCCTGTTCAGGAATGGACCGCTGGCTCAAGGAAAGTTGTATTTCCCTAATACCAGAAGCCCCAAAGTCACGAAAACGGTCGCAATAGCCAAATGAAACATTCTTCTATCTGGCAAACAGCCTAAGAGCTTCGAAAGCGGCAGTTTTCCATTTCACCGGCGTTACGAACATAGAGGCGTGAAGTGGTCTGATGCTGAGCACCACCTAAAAAGCTCAGTTGGTTTTGGGCCTACAAAATCTTGACGGGATGGCTTTTGAAGTATGTCTCAGATTAAGATGCTTGCCGCGGCGACTCTTGTCTCTGAAACGTCTGGCTCAAAAGGACCTTCAGCATGCAGCTTGCATGCTGTACATGACAATACTTTCCGGACGGGTGACACCTCTAGAGGTAAACGCAGCCTCCCTATGTTGACGGGTAACCACGTCGTCACAGGCAGTAAGAAAAACAACATCCTTCTTTCACTACAGGAAAAAAGCTAAATCATGCACTAAGTGTCTGGACACTGCGCGCGCCGGCACAGTAGTAAGTTAGCGTTGCGGGTGCTCTTGTCGCAAATGATGCACTAGTTTGTTTTTAATCGCACACATGGAATCAGTTTCTCTGTGCATCAGTAAGATCAAAACACCGGCCACACCCTGCAGTGTTACATTTAACTTGTATGCGAGAAAGGCCCGGTGTGTGTGTGTGCCCGGGAAGGGGGGGGGGGGGGTAGAGAGTGCTGATGTTACCGAGTGAAAACTTGCTTGTGCTTGTTCCAAAAGACACGTGTGACTGAAAGGTAGAGATGAGCCGTACTCCCAGCCTATGCCAAGTTTTATTGTGTTCGACTAGATCGGCTGTCTCGCATACAATGCACGGCTGACATACAAACATAGTGTGTGTGTGTGTGTGTGTGTGTGTGTGTGTGTGTGTGTGTGTGTGTGTTTTGTACTGTTCGTTTTAGACTGTGCCCATCATTAACGACTATTTGCGTGCTAGTTCAGCTGTGTCACATACAAATTACATCGCAGTAAAAATGCTGCAAATCACAGCAAGGTGTAAAAAATTATTTGTTAAAACACCACCACACCCTGCCTATCCATCCTTCCATCCTACCACACCTATCCCCCCGCCCCCCCCCCCTTACTATATAAATAAACTTTGGCGAGAGAGAGAGAGAGAGAGAGAGAGAGAGAGAGAGAGACAGAGAGAGAGAGAGAGAGAGAGAGAGAGAGAGTGGGTGTGTAGGTGACAGCACGTTGAACAGGCAGTTCTGGGGACTGTGCCTCAAGGAGTTGCTTTTGACATGTATCGCTTGTGACTGGCCACTAACACCAGTTCATGACAAGAGATTATCTTGCCATCTTCGGATTCATATATATTTCGGATACGTGATAAAAAGGTTTCAATTAACTAATTTGGAACAAAAAAATGATATTACATTCTCTTACAATTTATTCATTCGTACATTCATGCGACGGACAAACGATGAGACAACACAATAAGTAATGGGTCGATGGGTAAATATTAACTACTACTCAAATTCAAACTGTCTACTCGGGTAGATTATTTCTGGCTTGTGGAATTAGAAGGATGCTCTTGAATTCTTGCGTAAAGTCAGTAGGTGGAGATGATTTGCTGGCGTACGATGTCCATGAATTGAATCAGTAAGTAGAACAAGGAATCGTTAGTCGGTTGTTGCGGTTCAACATGATGAAATTCACATAATGTAGTAGATACACGTGGTAGTTCGAAGTAGAAATTGATGAATCGGATGAATACGCAGGACCAAACAAAAGGACGTAGGAGGAATCGAAAAATAACGAAGGAGAAGAAGAAAAAACAAGGAGGATCTGGAACACACAACACGTAGGACTACTTTCAATCAACTAATCGCAAATAAAATTCCTACATATACACTTCACATCCTTGCTTCACAACAGTCTTCAACCTTCATGCAGACAAACTTGTCGTCTCCAAATGGAGATTCATAAATATAGAGATAATTTTGGATCCGCTAGATAGATTTGTGCTGCTATTTGTTCTATCAAAGAACGGAAAGTGCTCTATAGTATTTTCAACAAATAACTTATGAAAACATGAATTTACATACGCAAATCATCCGTGGAAAATAGAGTCTCCAGTAGATGCGCCCATGTTTTTTGGCCTTCTGAGAACGTTTTTTTTTAACAGTTTGGACTACTTCCAAATGACTGTATCCTTACAGTGGAGAATAGAGTTCTCCGACAATTGCTTAAAAAATCTTGAAGGTATAGTGTTACGTATTTAAATGATTACTGTTCTTCCAGTCTTAATAAACAAATTCACCTTTCAATCGTTCTTTCTATTCCAACAAAACACACTAATACACAATTTATCTGCGGACTTAGAAAAATCAGTAGTACACAAAACTAAACATTCCAAAGTGACGTGTTCGAAAAATGACGACTATATATGACGCGCTGACGTCTCGGAATATGACGTCAGGCATTCTATAGTTCTAGATGAAAGAGAAACTTGAACCATTCACATCGCTTATTTATTTGAATTTTATTTGCCTTCTTTAAAACTTATCTCCCTATACTGCTACTTTACGTTTTATGAAAATTTAGGTTGCTTCATCCAGTATCCAGCGCGTTGCTGTCATGCAGTGCATCCTACCTTCCTTATTTAAAATAATCAGTTGTATTGCTCGTGTTACTGTTTCATGTACATGTAAATATACAAGAAGTTCATGGTTTGACTGACACTTACTGATCACTGGTAATAATTATGCTAATGATCTGTTGTACGTCATACATTATGTCAAATTCATCATAAATGTACATTTACAAGTATGGTAAAACTTAAAGGAGGGCAAATGATGTCTATGTATGTTAATGTAACTGCAAGTTAAAATATGTATTTAATGATGTAATCATGTAGGGTCTCATTAAAGTACCGTTGGTACTGTGAAGAATCCATCCTACAGCCTTCACAATAAGTTAAGGACCACTTTGCAAATATCATTCAACTTTTGTCGTGGTGGCATGCTGGTGTAGTGCTGAACATCGCTGAAACGGCGGCTTATGTAGGCAAACAAATGAGCACAGTTCATAACCAGGGATGCATTCTTTGACCTGCATCTCATTTTTGCCGTGCAGAAAGCCCCAGGTATCGCTCACTGAACACCGAAACTCGGTCTAGTTTTGCCGAAATTGCAGATTTTCAAACGCGCAAAGCATGCTGTGTGACGCGCACCGTGCCATCCACACAGTGGTCACTATGTTCACTAATTACCCCTTAACCTTGCTACCAAATTTTATGGGAAAAATCTTATTCGTTTATTTTTTTTCTGATTTATTGAAACTGTCACCCATTATGTTGACTGGTCCTTAACTTTTTGTGAAGACTGTATATTTCATTTTTATCAAACGCAACAACTTTATTCATTCCCACATGTGCACAAATCTTAAAATACAAACCTACATATTTCTGTTGTAAAACATCTGTCACCACATGTTTATCTATCAAGTCCAATTTCTGATTTTACAAATCTGTTACAGCTTGCGGAAAATGTTCTACCTTATTCGAAATAAATGCAATTCTAAATTTTGAAACTGGGGTGGCCCTTCGCCCAACGTAACTGTAACATGTTCATGCTTTGTCCTCTGTGTCAGAGAATGCGTGTGATTCAAGTATGCACGCGTGCCGGGTCTAGTTTGTGGTGCTCTGAGCCAAGAAACTGAGTAAGCACATAATACAATCATTATTATTATTATTATTATCTCAAATGTTTTTTTTAGATTTTACCTACCTTAATACCAAGACTTTAACTCATAGAAATCTGTTTTTTTAATTCATAGAAATCTCTAATTTAATTGTAGTTTGTTTTTTATGATGTGTATCATTGTCTTTGTCCACCACACCCAAATTTCCCTCTGGGATAATAAAGATGTATTGTATTGTATTATTATTACTATCAAATTATTACTATGTCAAATGCGTGGACAGCACTCTAGACAAGTGCAAAAATAAACTAATAATGATAATAATAATAATAATATTTATAGGGCGCCTATCCCCGGGGAACGTGCTCTAGGTGCCTTACAATCTAAAACCGAAGTTTAAAAAACTTAAAAAACAACACATTCACTCAATCATGATGAACTGTGGTGTGCATTTTACTGTTGTATTTCAAAACTGTGGCAGCTGCTTGTTTTTAAAAACCGCACACATGTAAGCAATCTGCTAGATTATGTGCAGGTGCTTCTTTTTTTTTTTCAACTCTTTACATAAACACAAGTTGTAGAAGACAGTTGACTAGGTCACTTTTGTACAATCAGGCATTTTTTTTTTCTCTCAAAAGGTGGCAGGTAAACACACATATGAACCATGCACACCTCCATCCCACTCTCCTTCGTCACCATCATCATCCCAACCCTACCCCCAGCCCCCCTCCCCTACCTTCCCCTATCATGGAATCACCACTGCTGTGAGATCTCAGCACTTTACAACATTATACCCCCCCCCCCCCCAACACAACACAACACAACACACACACACACACAAACACACACACACACACACACACACACACACACACACACACACACACACATACAAAAGAAAAAAAAGAAAAGAAAAAATAAGCAAAGAAAAAGAATGTGAATAACATACACCGAAGTTATGCAAACTTGGCTGGAGGTTGTGGGAATGCAGACTCAGCTGATTAAAGTCAATGAGGACCATGTACGTTTTCAGGCGTGTTTAAGGAGGTTGTAGTGATACTGCACCTTAAGTACACAGCTTTTGGCACAACTTATCAGTTTATGGTGATGAACCTGCCAGAGACTTACCCAGCTGGTATACCCCTGTCACCAAGTCAAGAAACCGTTTGTCTCGTCTCCAGTAGTCAGGGGCCCACCCGCCTGGGATAATGAGAGCACTCAGATCCTGAAAATGGTGACAGCAGAACATAGCAAAATTACCGATGTCGTGAGAACTAAGGCTGAGTGACATTGACCAAGAGGGTAATGTATATTATGTAATCACAGTGGCGATGAATTAATTTAAAGAAAAAATACTACTACATGTGGGGCAGTTGGTAGTCTGGTGGTTAAGATTTTGCCACCTACGTCAGAGTTCAGGTTCGAGTCCCACTTAGAGCAGAGAATCTTTCTCTCTAGTATGTGGCGATGTTCATTAGGGCTGATCACAGTAAAATTACTGATGTCATGAGAACTGAGGCTGAGTGACATTGACCAAGAGGGTAATGTATTTAATGTGGCGATGAATTAATTTAAAGAAAAAATACTACTACATGTGGGGCGGTTGGTAGTCTGGTGGTTAAGATTTTGCCACCTACGTCAGAGTTCAGGTTCGAGTCCCACTTAGAGCAGAGAATCTTTCTCTCTAGTATGTGGCGATGTTCATTAGGGCTGATCACAGTAAAATTACTGATGTCATGAGAACTGAGGCTGAGTGACATTGACCAAGAGGGTAATGTATTTAATGTGGCGATGAATTAATTTAAAGAAAAAATACTACTACATGTGGGGCAGTTGGTAGTCTGGTGGTTAAGATTTTGCCACCTACGTCAGAGTTCAGGTTCGAGTCCCACTTAGAGCAGAGAATCTTTCTCTCTAGTATGTGGCGATGTTCATTAGGGCTGATCACAGTAAAATTACTGATGTCATGAGAACTGAGGCTGAGTGACATTGACCAAGAGGGTAATGTATTTAATGTGGCGATGAATTAAAGAATAAAAACCACTACATGTGGGGCGGTTGGTAGCCTAGTGGTTAAGATTTTGCCAACTACTTCAGAGGTCAGGTTCGAGTCCCACTTAGGGCAAAGAATTTTTCTCTCTGGTATGTGGCGATGTTGATTAGGGCCGATCATCGGAGGTTCTCTTTAGGTACGGTACTCTGGCTTGCTACACCTCTGCTTTGGATATTTTCAGTCAACAACATTCAAAATAAATGCAATTCTATATTCCAAAACTTAAAAAGTCGAGCTGACCCATCACACCAGGTGATTGTAATGTTTTGATGTCTAGCTATGTGTGAGAGAATGTGTGTGATTCATGTGAGTGTGCGAGCTGGGTTCAGCTCATAATCCACACATTACATTACATAACATTACATGTACCACTACATGTACTATCATTACTACATGTACAGGTAAAACTCTTTTGGGCAAAACAAAAACAGCCGTAAATTACATAATGACTACATGTACATGTAAAGACATGCATGCCAATATCTCTTAGTTTTACACACATCTGTACATGTGTAGGGACACAAATAGAGCGTGGGCTCAAGTGCAGTGTTTGTTTGAAGGATTCTGCTTTGCGAGTGTGCCAGTTTGTAGTGATTATGTTGTCACAAAAAAGCGTGATAATCGTGATTTTTGTCCTTGATAGGGCAAGGTGCATGCCAGCGGGTTGCAAATGGAGGCAAGCTTTCCCGTGAAGCTAGGACGTATTGTGCACAAGAGAGACAGAGGTGATGCACGTCGATTTGGGTGAAGTGGCTTTCTAAACAGAAAGCATGCCAGCATTGCCCCAGTGAGGCCTGAGCGGAAAGGAGACTTCAAATTTCTTTAAAACTCCTGTCAGATACATTTCCTTGAATGATCTGTGCATGGTAATTTTTGTTTCTAGATTAAAACATTTTTAGGGGTGACTATGATGCCTGGGGCTAAAAGGGAATATAATGACATTTTGAGGCCTTGTGCATTTGTAGTCTTTGACTACAGTACTGTTAAAACATGTTGTCATGCACACTTAGGAAAACAGTCTATACATGGAATACACACAAAAGTTTACCTCTGCTTTGATGTCATCAATGGAAACTTCAGCTTTCATAGGGTAACCATGCTTGCCTTTGTACACGTTGTCCTTCACGGGACCTATTGCGACGACAGCATATCCAGCCTCCTTGAACCGGTAGTATGGATACACAAACTATAAAGAGAACAAAAATGAAGAAAGCTTTACTCTCTTCAAGGTTGTGCTTTGAAATTGTGACCCAGGGCTTCACACGCGCGGGAATTACAGTCTTCACAAAAAGTTAAGGACCAGTCAACATAATGGGTGACAGTTTCAATAAATCAGAAAAAATACACGAATAAGATTTTTCCCATAAAATTTGGTAGCAAGGTTAAGGGGTAAATAGTGAACATGGCGACCACTCTGTGGATGGCACGTGTGCGTCACACAGCATGCTTGGCGTGTTTGAAAATCTGCAATTTCGGTAGAACTTGACCGCGTTTCAGTGTCCAGTGAGCGATACCTGGGGCTTTCTGCACGGCAAAAATGAGATGCAGGTCAAAGAATGCATCCCTGGTTATGAACTGTGCTCATTTGTTTGCCTACATAAGCCGCCGTTTCAACGATGTTCAGCACTACACCAGCATGCCACCACGACAAAAGTTGAATGATATTTGCAAGTGGTCCTTAACTTTTTGTGAAGGCTGTATAACAGGACAAGTAACTGACTGAAAAAGAATATATATATATATATATATATATATATATATATATATATATATATATATATATGGTGAGATACCCTTAGATCTGTTAGACGTTTCAGCGGTAGGATGGTAGATCCCCCCCCCCCCCTCCACTGTGGCTTGTAGCCAATATAGGGCAAGGCGGACTTGTCCACTGGCATACAAAGCACACATCTCCTAGATCTAGGGAGCGCTCTCAGCTTTACTTACTTCCCCTATTTTCAAATTGACCTGATTGAGCGCATGTTTTCAGCTTTAGCGACGCCTTTGTTCCTTTTCTATATATATATATATATATATATATATACCACTCTGCCACTATTACAAGTCATGGTATAAATTCCATAATTCACCACATGTGGTATAACATTGTACCCATGACAACCACGCGTGAATTTTACGGCTGTACCTAAAGAGTGAACATGTATTACCCTAGCAGTGTTCCAGCAGTGTGTTCTGGTGAAAGGATTTGCGTCACGATATGACGCGAAAAGGGACTAAAGAATAACTTACGTCACGACATGACGTGGTTCGACTTTGTACGGGAATGGGGATGAAGGAGCTTTGCCAGTCGCTTGACGTGGCATTGTTGATCTTTTGCTGCGTTTTATCAAAAAGCGGTCGTGTTTGTGACAAGCTAAAGCCTAGTTCCAGTTCTCTACTAAGACGGAGGCTTCGAAACGGACCAGCTGACTTCTCAGAGCCTATGGACAAAGCGAGGTAAAGCACCTCAGTCAGTGATGTTGCGAGAAGCATTTGGATTGCCGATGTCAGCTTTCAAATCAAAGAAATGCAGGTAGGGACGTGGTATAAATAATTTTCCCAATTCAGTGCCCCCGATTACGAAAAATACACCACACGAGTTTGTTGATTTCGGGGGGTCGAAATCAACAAACTCGTGTGGTGTATTTTCCGTAATCGGGGGCACCTCATTGTAAAAACTCTATATATACTATAATAGTATTTGTCTATTATTAGAGACATACATACTTCGGGTGGTCGGTGGTCTAGTGGTTAAGAGACTTGTCACCAATGCGAGAGGTTAGGGGTTCGAGTCCCACTCGGGGCAAAGAATTTTTCCTTCTCGTATGTGTGTTCATTCGGGCCGATCGTCGGGTTTCTCTCCGGGTACTCTGGCTTCCTCCCCCTCAGCTCTGGAAATGTTCAGCCCACCAAATTTGAAAAATAAATGCAATTCTAAATTCTGAAACTTAAATAGCTGAGCTGACCCTTCACACCACGTCATTGTAATGTGTTTATGTCCAGTGTGTGAGCGAATGCGTGTGATTCACGTGAGCGTGCGTGTTGGGTTCAGTTCGCAGCGCTTTGAGCCGATTCATGAAATAGGGTAAAGCACCTATACAATACTCATTATTATTATTATATTATACTTAACTTCAAGTTAAGTATGTATGTCTGAGTATGTCTCTGTCTATGATCGATGTCCAACATGAAGCCCTGGTGACTATGCAATCCATGTGAACAGTATTGGCAAGGAAATTAAACAAGCGTAAGGATGAAATAGGAGACGCACACTGTATGATGGGGAAGGGTGTGGGAATGGTACATGTTAACTAAGTTTCAGGTGCAATGCAGTATCACAGCTTAAGCCAACATGCATCTATCCTATCTAGACTAATCATGAGAACTGGGTTAGGTTATCTATAAAGAGCAGGGAGTGACGCTAACTCTTGAATTGACGCTACCTCTTGACGTGTATTAACATGAACAAAAATCAATATTCCAAGCAGCCTGTAAGTTTTCTGACGTTTCAACAGGTACACGAGAATACTGTTTCACAGCACACAGCACCATATTGCGGGACAAATTTACACGATGAAACAAGTGCTGATAAGAAATACGTGTATCATAGTCGTCGACACATCCACTACCCTTCGGCATACGACTTTCAAGAAAAGGAAAGTAGAACTCAAAAATACAAGTATGCCGTGCTGGGTACACACGTTTTCGGCTTTGTGAAAACATCAGCTTAACTGAAGGCATTTAAAAATACCTCTGCATCTTCAACGTTGAACTCAACGAGTATACCAACTTTCTTGGATGCTGACATGACACTATTCTGAAGTAAATCAATAACAAAATTAATACTACCCCTTTCCAACAGAGGAGCAGCAACAGTCACAACAAGGGAGATTATTCTATGGACGCATACACGTCTATTCACCGCGATACTATCTAAAAGAGGTCCAGTACTGAGTAGTCGACGTTTCGAGTTTCAGCTACGCGGCGGTTGTGTCAGTTACCATTAATTTCCCTGTTTTCGTGTTAAGGCTGAAGTGAACAAAGTCATATAAGGAACGAAATGGTCGAAAACCATTGAGATTTCTTTCTTCTTCTTCTCTCTCTCTTTTTTTTTTTTTCAGGCAGAAAACTTTGACTCGTCAGGTCCCCGGCGGCCGCTTGGTCTTCAACGAGATGCTAGCAAAAACAACGACAAAGTGACTCAAGGCGCATGTATTAACAGACACGCAACACGGACACACCGGACACCGTGCCGCGCGCGCGCCGGCGGGCACACACACACTGACACACACACACACACACACACACACACACACTGACACACACACACACACAGCGGCGAGTTCGTAGCCGATGCAGACTGAAGTTGTACGCGTGAAAACGTCGCTAGATGCCAGGCAGACACCGGATGTCAGGCGGAACTTGTGGATGGAGCGGTGTCACGGGTATCTGGTATTGCCGGCTCAGTTGGCACCCTCTAATGAGTTCTTCAACACTGTTTGTCGGTTGGCCAGTGGACACCGACTTGTATTCCAGCAGCGGGGGAATTAAACTGATGTAAACCGCTGGCCGGCCATGTGGACTCTGTCCGGCCTACAGGAGGCCTTGGCACAAACTTTCTAAAGCCATACGGCGATCCACATGGCCGATTTAATGGATGGTGTAAGCTGTTTGTGTGCAAACAACAGCGTGTTGTTTAGGATCTGGACGCGTAGCCCTAGTGGGATCCTTATCCCGCTTTGCACACACACACACACACACACACACACACACACACACACACACACACACACACACACTGACACACACACACGCACACACACACACACACACACACACACACACACACACACACACCGTGGCACACACACACACACACACACACACACACACACACACACACACACACACACACCGTGGCACACACACACACACCGTGGCACACACACACACACACACGCGCACACACACACACACACACACACACACACACACACACACACACACACCGTCACACCGGCAAGACACAAAGCAGAATCTCCTAAGAAATGAAAGAAATAAATGCTGTTGCGTTTTTAGAGCAGAGACACAAAAACTATTTTCCCATTACTGAGACAAAACAAAAATCACCAGGCAGAAACCTATTTTAGTTAATGATGTTAACACACACACACACACACACACACACACACACACACACACACACACACACACACACACACACAGATTTTTAACATTCAATGAACAAATAGTAGCGCGCTCGTGTGTGTGTGTGTGTGTGTGTGTGTGTGTGTGTGTGTGTGTGTGTGTGTGTGTGTGTGTGTAAGTACGCTTTGAGAAAAGATAATCTAAAAAAAAAAAAAAAAAAAGTTTTTTTTTTTTTTTTTTTCTCCTTGGGGAAACAAAATCATTTGTTCCTCCCATTTACTGAACAAAGCTACAGAGTAGAAAGCACCGTTTCAGTGAAATGGGGAAAAAAAAACAACAAGCCAACAAACAAAACAAAAAGCACGGAGCTGGTTTAATCAGTAACATGGAATAGGGACTGAAACAAAAAGAGTAAAAATATATTGTTGTTCTGTTTTTGTAATGAGCAGACTATTTGTTTAAAGGTTTCCTATGAACGAAACCTTTAAAAAAGAAAATAGTGAAAGGAATAGGAAAGGTCAAATGCCTCCTTAACAGAATTCAGTGTTTAAAAGGTTAGGAAATTAAATGTCTGTTACTTTCTCCGGGAATTTTTTTTTAACATGATTAAATTTGTTTTTATTCTTTTGATTTGTTTTGCTCTCAACCTTTTTTTTTTTTTCTCTTGTGATTTCAACTTCTTCGGTTTACGTTTTATTCGTTTCATTTCTTTTGTTATATTTTTGTGGTTGTAAGTTGTAGGTTGGTTTGTCTTTTTGTTTTTTGGGGGTGTGCGCGCTTTTTTTTGGGGGGGGGAGGGGGTGTTTTATTTTATTTTCAAACTTATATTTCTTCTATATTAGCAGTCCCAGTGAGACCAGTCCTCGAATTTGCTGCAATCAGAGGAAGACAAAATCGGTTAGTGACTTTGTTTTAACTGAATCTGGTTTCGCTACAACAAAGTGGTTTCAGTTTTGGAACGGCGCTACGTTCATGTGTGTTTGACACCTGCTGAAAACTTCTGGTTTTGTTTTTCCTTCACTCCCACTGAGTGACAATCATCTATCAAGTTTTACTTTGAATCCAGTTCGTGCGCAAACGTATGTTCACCGTACGACTAAAAGCCTGCTAAATTACTACTGGTGCAGGACCACAGATATCAAACTCCTCGCTCGCTTTTGAGTCCACTTCATCCTAGATCGCTTTTGGCGTCAGCTACTTGAAGCTAGCGGAAAGTATCCCATCTAAGGGCAAAAACCTTGTTAAGTTTTGTAGTAGAATGTAGAGTAAGATGTGTCGGAAAATATGACGGAAATTGTAAGGATATTAGATGTAGAACAGAGTAGGATATTATCAGTTATCGTAAAGAAAGTGCACAATTTGAGGATTTATGGAAGAATGGAGAAAATTGTTATCTGAACGAGACGGAAGTCGACTTCAAATAACAATGTTAAGGGATTCTTCCATAAATCTTGAAATGTGCGATAACGTTTGTACTGCAAGCGAATGGACTTTTTTTTTCCAAGTTAAAAATTGCTCACCGATCTTGTTCGGCAGCTGAGTCTAGATGTAGACTATTTTATTGTGACGGCTCATTTTCAGCCAATCTGAACGCAGTGACAGACACACCCCCAAAAGGGGAAGGCTATTCGCAAAAACGGGCGAGGTCGTCTGGCATCCATCAATTCATCAAAACCTACAACCCAAACACGTCGAAAAATCGATGAATCAGTAAGTTTGAAATGTTCTTTCGGAAAAAAATAATTTCGGAATTTAGAATTGCATTTATTTTTCAAATTTGGTGGGCTGAACATTTCCAAAGCAGAGGGGGAGGAAGCCGGAGTACCCGGAGAGAACCCCCGACGATCGGCCCGAATGAACGGTGCCACATACGAGAAGGAAAAATTCTTTGCCCCGAGTGGGACTCGAACCCTCGACCTCTCGCATTGGTGACAAGTCTCTTAACCACTAGACCAACGACCGCCCCAAATGACGTCAAGGATGTTGAGTCGGAGCACAAGTAAATTCAGTCGCCAGGGGCCTGAGATATGTAGGACATTATGACCGAAGTCGGAGTTAAGCTCGACTAAACTAAGACTAAACGATTTGCACGAGATACATAAACGAAGACTAAGGCGAGTTTACGACTGATTTAAGTTGATGCATCATAGTCATAATCATAGTCTCGGCGTAATGAGTTTGAGACTAGAGCAAAGTCTCAGATTAGTGTGCATTTTGCCTCGGACGATAACTGTCGCCCGCTGTTTGCGTCATTTGGTACACGGGCCTAAGTGTCTTGTATTGGATAGACACTAGCTATTACCATATGATGGCTCAACCCAGACAGTAATATCGTACGCTGTTTGAGTCATACGGTACAAGGGCATAAGCGTCGTGGATTGGATAGACACCTCGGCCCTATAACATATGATGGTTCAACCCAGACAGTAATATCGTACGCTGTTTGAGTCATACGGTACAAGGGCATAAGCGTCGTGGATTGGATAGACACCTACTGACCTAGGCCCTATTACCATATGATGGCTCAACCCAGCCAGTAATATCGTACGCTGTTTGCGTCATTTGGTGTAAGGGCCTAAGCGTCGTGGATTGGATAGACACGTAGGCCCTATTACCATATGATGGCTCAACCCAGACAGTAATACCGTACGCTGTTTGAGTCATACGGTACAAAGGCCTAAGCGTCGTGGATTGGATAGACACCTCTATAGAGAAACAACTTAAAAAGCAGTGAAAATGTGGAGTTTGGCTTGTTTCACGTACGCCGAGAAGAACCGGAGAAACTGAAAGACCCGACTATCGTGACTTATCTTAGCTCAATAGGTCAGCATCAACTTTTTTTCTTTTTTTTTTTGGATAGTTTTACGAAAGCAGCTCCATAAAAAGTTTTCGCCGAAAGTCGTTGGCGGCTGAATTGCCAACCTACTATACTCTCATTTCCCCTTCCTCTAGACTAATCTGATATTGACTGAGCGCCGGGTTCGCTTTTTCTGAAAGCAGAATGAAATATGATCCCCGTGAGTTCATGTGCTTCACCCAAGGGCCACCGCGGAACCAACGATCCTTGAGACCCCACGATGGCGTACTTCCCGCTAACTGCGGCGATCTAGGTTTTCACGTCCCTTTGGCTTTGTCAATTCCTCCACACCCCGATAGGGGAGAGAGGAATAAAATCTTTTGACTTTGACTTTTTTTTGACAAATCAGTGGTGCACGCTGACATCGCCACATACGGAAAGCCGGGACAGACTAGCGGTAGAGCGTTGGACTTTCAATGCTCGGGTCGTGAGATCGAATCCCGGCTGGGAACCACATTCTTGTACTGGCTTCCTCCTAGCTGCCCCGTCTTCGGCGTCACGTATGTGTTGGAAAAAGGGAAGGGGGGGGGGGGGATGGGGTGGTGGTGGTGAAAGGCTGAACCCCTATACACAACCCCCTGCTACTTACGTTGTCTGCTCATGGATTGGAATAACCCCACTCCATATTCGTTTATTTGTTGAGTAAATGAAATGAAAATCGTTCAGCGAGTAACACGGTCGTGCATATAATTATGTACCACTGCTGAGGCATGCTGTAGTACGGACACGGATAGCATGTGCAGTTTTACGCTCCATTCCGCTTCCCTGATGTAGCAAGGCATCACCAGGGCGCAGGCTGGAGGTAGACAACCGTACCGCATGAACCATCTACATTAATAGGTAGAGCATTTCATTTTCTTTGATTTTCATGTATAATATTTGGGTTTATGATAAATGGTTATAGATGCCACGGTCATGTCCATTTTGTGCCTGTTCCATCTCTTACAGCCTTTATATAGGCGGGCGAGAGCTGGACTTTCAATGCTCGAGTCGTGAGTTCGACTACCGGCTGGGGCCAAATATTTGTGCTGGCCATTGTCTCGTTGCCCCGCCTTTGAAATCATCCATACATGGTTGAAAGGACTGTAATAGTTAATTATTTAGGGCTTAACGCCGCGCAAGCAACAAACACTAATTCGCGGCTAAGTGAAAGTTTGCCTCTGCCAGGTCGTTAAAAGGGTAAAAAGCTATTCCGTAAAACTATATATATATAAAGATACACACGTTACTCAAAAATCTCAAAGCTAGTCCATATTGCATGAGAGACTAGATTTTATAAAAGCAGGTTGGACTCTTTCAAGAACTCGAAGATGTTGTCTGGGGGTATATCCCAGAACAACATTTTCAGTGCTGAAACACGTAATGCTTATCACGGATCTCTGCGAGATCCGCACAAGACACCAAAACATTGTTTAACGGTAAAAGGTACATGGCACGGAATACACCATGGGGGTCCCTGCCCCTTCAACAGATGTGAATGGGTAACATAAGCGTGCCCGATATGGAGCCGGCTTAAGACCACCTCCTACCGTCGATTAGACCGACAGCGAGGGATATCATCACAAAAGCTTGGTAAAATATGCTTCCCGGGCCTGGTTAATGCCGGGATATTTATGACAGGAAGCGCGGAATGCGGCCCTGTCCCGCAGTCCCAAACCACACGGACCTCCATAGCATAATCTTACCATCATCCTCATCTCCATCATCATGCATAATAAAAATTGCCCCAGCATCCGAGCCCTCCGTGGATTCCACCCATTACCTGGGAGGAACACCACTGGAACTGGCAAAAAAGAGGGCAGCAAAAAAAAAAAAAAAAAAAAGAAGAAATGCTTCAGTTTTTCTTCGGGAGGGCATCCCACTGGGTCTGCCACTCCCTTTGAATAAACTTTGATGCAAGAGGTTTAAAATCACTGACAACCATGTGAGCATCCTCCACTGGGCCATCACGAGCAGCATTCGCGGCCCGGTCAGCAAGCCTGTTTCCTCGGATGCCCACATGACCTGGGACCCAGATGAAAACAATATCCTTGTTATCTGCTATCAAGGATGCATGGAGTTCATGGATCAACACCGGGAATGGGTGATCCGATCTTCTACCATGCACAGCCCGAAGCGCCGACTATTTCTACTACAACTTAGGCCCATGGCTCCAAGTGGAGCATACGCTATCGACGACCCTTCGTCATCGCACTCTGTTCTGGGCTACTCTTGCCACTCCAGTCCAGTTGATTCCCTGCTTGCATAGCTCTGCCTCAGTGTCCCGCCTCCAGTTGTTGCGAGGCCGGCCTCTCTTCCTTTTCCCCTGCGGATTCCATGTCAGGACTTGGCGTGTTGTGCTGGATGCTGGCTTCCTGAGGGTGTGTCCAATCCAGCCCCACTTTCTCTGCAGGATCTGTTTGGCCAGTGGTTCCTGTCTCGCTCGCTCCCATAGCTCTTCGTTTCGGATCTTCTCTGGCCATCGGATGCTCTTGCCTTGCCGATTCTGGCTGTGATGTCTGGGTCTGTGCCTCCCTGTCCATCAACCACACTCCCCAGGTAGACAAAAGACTACCTCCCTGATGGGCTCTCCACCGACTGTGACTGGTGTGTTGGCAGTGGTGTTGATCTTCATCAGCTCGGTTTTCTTCCTGTTGATCTTGAGCTCTGTTCCGGCTGATAAGTGGTCTTGTCCTGCATCTGGCTGTGGCTGTGGGACAGGAGGGCCAGGTCGTCCGCAAAGTCGAGGTCATCCAGCTCCGTCCAGGATGTCCACTGTATCCCGTTTTTCCTGCCTGTTGTAGTGGTCTTCATGATCCAGTCGATAACCAGGAGGAACAGAAACGGGGACAACAGGCATCCCTGGCGGACTCCGGTCGTCACCTCGAAAGCTTTCTGACAACTGGCAATGGGCAACTGGCGTGGGCAATCCTGCAGCTCATGTCTTGGTAGATGCACTGTATCAGGGAGATGATCTCTCTGGGTACTCCATAGTGCCTTAGCAGCTTCCACAGCGCCTCTCTGTCTACACTGTGGAAAGCCTTCTCATAGTCTATGAAGTTGATGTAGAGGGGGGAGTTCCACTCCAGTGACTGCTCAACGATGATGCGTAGGCTGGCGATCTGATCAGCACAAGACCTGTTCTTGCGAAAGCTCGCCTGCTGGTCTCTGAGCATGGGGTCGACTAACCCCAGTCACGTGGCTAAGAGGTCGAGGTCGTACCTTTATCATTGGCTTGGTTCCCGAGTTAGGGGTCGACAGCCTCCCTCATCCTCTCCAGTAGAACTCTGTTGAGAACCTTGCCTGGCACCGACAGGAGCATGATCCCTCCGTAGTTGCTGCAGTCCCTGAGGTCCCCTTTCTTTGACAGCTTGATGACAATCCCTTCTTTCCAATGGGCTGGTACTTCTTCCTTCTCCCAGATCTTGCTGAATAGCTTCTGCTGGTATCTCGTCCGGCCCTGCAGCTTTCCCATTTTTCAGTGTCATGATGGCTTTCCTGATCTCCGCCTTAAAGGGCTTGTCGCATTTGATGGGTCAAGGTCGAGGGCAAAGGTCAATCAAAATGGTATGTATTGAAAGGTCTTATGGATGTCTGTCAGCATGCCAAGTTTGGTGCCTCCGCTATTTGTAGATTCTCTGTAAAGGCTAATGTTAAGGTTTAATGATGACACTAGGATGGTTTGAGTTTGAAATTGACAATTGCTGCAGTATGTTTCTTTTACAGCATTCTTTCGCTGGGAACGCCTTTAACGTTGTTTACCACCACAAAAGGGTCTATACGGGAGGAGGTCCACGACTGATTTACATTTACAGTTGGAATTCTAGTGAATGATTATTTATAGTGTACAGAACGAGGAAGGACTTTCGTTATCCTCAGGGTTTACCTTCATCACTAAAACGAGCCTGTAAGCAGCAAACTTTTTCAGTTCCGATTTGGGCTCTGCGCATGTGCGACGGAACTATGGGTATACATGATGTATTATTGTCGTTTGTCTACTTCCCACAGGCATGAGCTGCTAGGATCTACGCATTATGCATCGTTTGTTCTCCATGGAAACATGCAGGCGAAACATTCACTTGGGAAACTTTGATCACACACGCGTCAAAATGACAACAGCACTTCTGATGTGGGTGGTCCTGATCGGAGGTCGTGTAGGAAGTTCTGAAGAAGGTAAGATTAAACTTCTCACGCCTGTATGAAACCTGGTGGAATCTATTTTCGGACGCGTTAGGGATTCAACACTACTTAAAAAGAAACAAATCTAAATCTGTTATACAAAACTTATTAAAACTAAAATTAACACCATCCACTGTTTTATGTTTGTACATGAATGCAATGCATAACACTATAGTTTGCTGTAGCAACGGCCAAACCCCTCTTTTGGGCCTCTCTCAGAAAAAGTGACCAATTTTCCGCACCGACGAAGCATTCAGCGGTTTTTGGACCAGACTACAAAATCAAATGAAAGAAAAATGCGTTGCGGGTCTGTTCTACGGGGCAGAGACCACAATTCAGCGACACCTGTAGGATGATCATTCTCTGGAAGCGAAAAACATCCGGCTCGTGAGTGCGGGATTCTCCGGATGTCTGTTTTGAGAACGAATTGTGCGCGAAAAAGGTGCAATGCGCGAACATGTAGCAGGTGCGTGCCAAACAAATCTAACCTAATGGTTATCTCAGTGTGTGGTCTGCTTATATCACTCTGAATGCAAACACCATCAGGTGCAAACGGCACAAGTAAACTGGTGTCATTTCAATTCTGGCCTTTGCAGACATCGAATGATGTCGGCAAAACGTAATAGGTCAGAGTGGCCAATCCAAAGAAACGGGCATTTGTTCATCGTTCAGTTGGTTTTAAAGTTGTTTCTCTACAGAGAGCAAGTTTCAGTGATAAATAAGATGGTCACCAGCCCAATATGTTGTTTCTGTTTAGTGACCTGCTGTCGTCACGGTCGTTGTGTCATGTTTGCTGCGCGCGCGCACACATACACAATCTCTCTCTCTCTCTCTCTCTTTCTCTCTCTCTTTCTCTCTCTTGTTTTGAATAAAGATATTCAGTGGAGATGAAGGGAAGGAGGGAGGGTTTGGAGGCTTAACGTCCTTTTCCACCACATAGGGTGATATCAGTGGAGATGGAACAATGACATCTAGCCTGTCGACATAAAGAAAGTACATGTTCTGGAAACTGTTCCCGTGCCTCTTTACATACGCAATACCCCAAAATTTAATGGCTAGTATTCATTTGTGGGGCCCCCTCATGTTCACGTTCATGTACATCTGGTGTCTGTTTGTGTCAGCACGATTGCACGACTTTACCAGGCAACCGACAATTCTCCGGTTAGTCACCAAGTGCGGGATGTGTGTGTGTGTGTGTGTGTGTGTGTGTGAAAGAGAGAGAGAGAGAGAGAGAGAGAGAGAGAGAGAGAGTACAATTATATGAATTTAAGGATCTTAACTTTTTTATGTGTCTTATGCTCGCCCGCATGAATTGCCCTACGGGGATAAATAAAGTATTTTGACTTGACTTGACTTGACTTGACTTGACAATGCGGACAACTGCCCCAGCACTCTGCTTCCCTGCCTCCATGAACTCCCACACATGACATCAACAATATGAATAAAACAAACACAAAATGAGTCTCATCTCCAAAGTCTACCTAAATTCGACGGTCAGGGTGACCTTTCAGTAATAATTTATCAAATTATGCACGCATCCAAAACAGAGAGAGAAAACAGACTCCCCCATATAACATCGCTCATATAAATAAAACAATGACGAAATGATCTTATTTACTGCCTTGTTGTTTGTTGGTTTGAGATTTTTTGAAGGGTGTCGAGTACTCAAAACTCATGAAGAGAGAGTGTTCACAAAGCACACTATAATTATGAGATGAAGGCCGGTCGTACACACATGACTGACACCGGTCAATGTTTTGTCACATCAAGTGTATTTAGAGGACGTTTTCAACAGATTGTCGGGGCCGCTTTCATCAGCGTGCCAAACGGTATATCACTTCTAGAATTGAGATTCATAAACTTGATAAGTCATTAAAGTTTTTTTTGGGCGTTTGACACAACTGGTTTGGCCTTGACCTTGATTCAAGGTCACTGAGTACAGGTATGTCAGTGAAGGTCTTATCGATGTCTGTCATGCAAATTGTGATGCCCCTGGTGCATTTAGACTATGAGAAAATGGCAATATTACAGTTCCAAACAGACTGCTTTTATGACCTTAGCATAAGATCAAGGTCATTCTAAAGGGTATGTTTTGAAAGGTCTTGTCGCTGTCTGTCAGCATGCCAAGCTTCGTGCCTCTGCTCTTTGTATATTTTGAGAAAATGAGAAAATGACGTTAATTTTTTCCTCGCGCGCGCGCGCGCGCACACACACACACACACACACAGAGGCAGACCACGGAGGACTAATACACTGACTCACTTTGTTACACAAGTCAGCCCGCTGTTTGCGTCATTTGGTACAAGGGCCTAAGCGTCTTGTATTGGATAGACACCTAGGCCCTATTACCATATGATGGCTCAACCCAGACAGTAATATCGTACGCTGTTTGAGTCATACGGTACAAGGGCATAAGCGTCGTGGATTGGATAGACACCTCGGCCCTATAACATATGATGGCTCAACCCAGCCAGTAATATCGTACGCTGTTTGCGTCATTTGGTGCAAGGGCCTAAGCGTCGTGGATTGGATAGACACGCAGGCCCTATTACCATATGATGGCTCACCCCAGACAGTAATACCGTACGCTGTTTGAGTCATACGGTACAAAGGCCTAAGCGTCGTGGATTGGATAGACACCTCTATAGAGAAACAACTTAAAAAGCAGTGAAAATGTGGAGTTTGGCTTGTTTCACGTACGCCGAGAAGAACCGGAGAAACTGAAAGCCCCGACTATCGTGACTTATCTTAGCTCATTAGGTCAGCATCAACTTTTTTTGTTGATAGGTTTACGAAAGCAGCTCCATAAAAAGTTATTGCCTGATCGTGACTTATCTTAGCTCAATAGGTCAGCATCAACTTTTTTTTTTGGGGGGGGGGATAGGTTTACGAAAGCAGCTCCATAAAAAGTTATTGCCTGATCGTGACTTATCTTAGCTCAATAGGTCAGCATCAACTATTTTTTTTTTTTTTTTGGGGGGGGGGGGGGTAGGTTTACGAAAGCAGCTCCATAAAAAGTTATCGCCGAAAGTCGTTGGGGGCTGAATTGCCAACGTACTATACTCTCATTTCCCCTTCCTCTAGACTAATCTGATATTGACTGAGCGCCGGGTTTCGCTTTTTCTGAAAGCAGAATGAAATATGATCCCCGTGAGTTCATGTGCTTCACCCAAGGGCCGCCGCGGAACCAACGATCCTTGAGACCCCACGATGGCGTACTTCCCGCTAACTGCGGCGATCTAGGTTTTCACGTCCCTTTGGCTTTGTCAATTCCTCCACACCCCGATAGGGGAGAGAGGAATAAAATCTTTTGACTTTGACTTTTTTTTGACAAATCAGTGGTGCACGCTGACATCGCCACATACGGAAAGCCGGGACAGACTAGCGGTAGAGCGTTGGACTTTCAATGCTCGGGTCGTGAGATCGAATTCCGGCTGGGAACCACATTCTTGTACTGGCTTCCTCCTAGCTGCCCCGTCTTTGGCGTCACGTATGTGCTGGGAAAAGGGGGGGGAGGGGGGTGGTGGTGAAAGGCTGAACCCCTATACACCACCCCCTGCTACTTAATAATAATAATAATGAGGATTTCTATAGCGCCTAATCTCCGAAGCCGGGGCTCTAGGCGCTTTACAAATGTATACAAAAGGTGATAAATAAACACATAACCGAGTAATAGATACAGTCGGGCCCGCTTATAAGGAGCGCTCGGGGACCAATTGTTTTACTCCTTATAACCGAGGTTCCTTATAACGGAGTTCTCGGATATAAGGAGTAACCCAAGCCCAACTACCTAATAAGCGGGCTTCTGCATTTTTTCGGTGTCAGTATCAGCAATTCTTCTTCCTTTCTCTCTCTCTCGCACAGCGGATTGAAAATCAATGCCCCTTTAGGCTCATGTCTATGGAACAACAGTAATTTGTTCCTCTCTGTTTTGTTTCTTCGGCCATTTTTTTTCTCCATTTCTGTCTCCCTTCAACTTCTTTTGGTTTTCAAACCAATATAACAGTACTTAGAAGACAGCTTGCGACTGCCCTTGTGGCAGGTAAATAATGCCACACAAGTAAAACTCATGTGAGTCTAGCGGAACGACCGCGGGGCCCCTGAACGCTCAATAAGAAGAAAATCTTCCTCACTGTATATGTAACGCCACCGATGAGTTTGTTGCGGTGGTAAAAAAAAAAGTTTTGTTGACAGCACAGTGACACAACAGAACCACAAACACTACAAGACAAGCCCTGGTCTCCATTCAGTCAAAGGGAACTTGAGACAGTGATACTGAAAAACAGCACGATAACAGCCCCTTCAAAACCTTACATATCAATGCAGCCACACCCACACCTCCATTCATACATGTACAACACATAACAAACATAACTGTCGCTGTCACTGATACACATACAATGAAACAACATTCAGTCTGAGGACAAAATACTCGAGTGGCTATTTTCACCTTCAAATTACATTCCTTTATTAAAAAACATAAAACGCACACATTTTTTTTCTCACTAGGATCAATACGCTTATCATCAAAATGAAATAGAAGGGGAAAAAATAAGGCCTGTTGTCACTGGCTTAATTTCACTTTCTTGTGAGAATAACAACAATAAACAACAATAAACTGAAAAATGGCTGTAGCAACCAGCGACCAAACAGCATTACGTTAGGAAGGAACCAGTAAAGGAACATTGGCCGGTTATTCTCCTATTTATCCTCAGCTATCACTGCCTTTCTTTGTTGAGGGTTGGCTTCTATTTTTCTTATTATGTCGAGCTTTTGACTGAGTGAAAGAAATTTTCTCTTTTTCTCGCGTTCAGATATTTTCGCTTCTGCATCCAAAATCGAGCTCATGTAGCGATGAACGGAAGTTTCTGCGGAGGCAAAGACGGATAATCCTCCCCAAATAGGACTGATGAAATAACTCGACCTACTTTCGGTTTGAAGCCGGTGCTATCGGCACTCCTTACAACCAGACTCAGGGCCGATTTGGGGCCTATTTTTTTCACTCCTAATAAGCGAGGTATCGTATAACCGAGCTCCTTCTAAGCGAGTTTTCGTAAGTCATAACAAAGAACAATGTGAATCGGGGATTTTTTTTTTTGCTCCTTATAAAAGAGGTTCCTTATAACCGAGTTCCTTTTAAGCGGGTCCGACTGTAAATAATCAACTAAATAAATGCGAATAAAAGCGTACATACAAAGATACATACACTACATACATATAGTCAGACATACAGTCAGTCATACAAACAAGCACTGACACCTACATACATACCAACATCCGATACACACCTACATCCATCATACACACTGCAAAGACAACGGGTTGGTGATGGGAACGGGCTGAATCATTTATGTGAAGGCTGATGTGAACAGATGCGTTTTAAGGGCGTTTTTGAAGGACTGGGCAGATTGACTGTGCCGTATTATTTTCCTGGGGGAGGCTGTTCCAGAGGACCGGGCTTTGGAAGGAGAAACGGCGCTGGCCGAAGGACTTTGTTCTCACGGTTGGAGTAGTGAGAATTCGTGAGTCGGATGAGGAACGCAGCTGTCTGGAAGGGGTGTAGATGTGTAAGAGTTCAGAGAGATAGAGAGGTCCACAGTCAAAGAGAGAGGTAAAGGTCAGAGACAGGATTTTGTAATGGATGCGAGCAGTGATTGGAAGCCAGTGGAGTGTGCGGAGAAGAGGAGTGACGTGGTCGGTCTTACGGGCTTTCAGCACCAGACGAGCTGCGTTATTCTGGACTTTCTGAAGTCGGTCTATGAGGTACTGAGGGCAGCCTCAGAGTAATGAGTTGCAGTAGTCTAAACGGGAGAGGACAAAGGAACAAGCTAGCGTTTTGGTAGCATCAGTAGACAGAAGATACCGCATGGAACTGATACGCCTAAGTTCACAATATGCAACTTTACAGACATTGAGCACATGGAGCTTTATTGACAAATGTGAGTCAATGATGACGCCGAGATCTTTCGCAGACAGGCAAAAGTCAATGGACGTGCTGTCAACATACATGGAGTGAGGAAGAGCCTCGGACGTGGAGTTGCGTTGGGAGGTTATGAGCAGTGCTTCGGTCTTATCGTCATTTAATTTAAGTTTGTTGGTAGACATCCATGATCTAACATCTGAGATGCACTCTTCGAGACCCTGAACAACTGTGCAAGCTTGACTCATAGGACCATGGGCATGGAGCTGGGTGTCATCAGCATATGAAATATGTGAAACTGAGTGACTGCTTATAGTTTGAGAGAGAGGCTGGGTGTACATTATAAAGAGCACCGGGCCGAGGACTGACCCCTGTGGTACACCGAAAACCAGGGGTAAAGGGTCAGAATAAAGACCGTCGACGACAATGGACTGTGTCCTTCCAGAGAGGTATGATTCAATCAACGATAACACGGATCCACGAATGCCAAAAACGGACTGAAGACGGTTGATCAAAATACAATGATCAATGGTGTCAAAAGCACTTGATAGATCGAGCAAGGTCAGCACAGCGATGTGGCTATCGTCAAGGGCAGACAACAGGTCATCCATAATCTTCAACAGAGCAGTTTCTGTGCTGTGACGCGGACGGTATGCAGACTGCGTGACACTGAGGAGGTTGTGACTGTTTAAGTGGCCTTAAAGCTGAGACAGCACAGTTTTTTTTTCCAAAATCTTGGAAAGAAACGAAAGATTGGACACTGGACGGTAATTTTTTTAGTTCGTTCCGATCAAGAGACGGCTTTTTCAGAAGTGGTTTTCAATTCAATTCAATTCAATTCAATATAACTTTATTGTCTGTCGATGGCAGAAAATTTTCTTCTGGCTCGCACACACACACACACACACACACACGCACACGCACCCCTACATTAATTTATCTAGACATATAAATCCATACATATTAAACACAGATCCTAAAGTAATGTGTGATGTCCAAGTCTAATACTATGCTACTAAACTAAGAAATCTAAACTAAAAGATGGCAAGGGCATAGCGGACATGACACAGCTGTGGTTTAACGACTGCTCTCTTGAAGATCAATGGAAATGACCCTGATGACAACGAATCATTTATCACACAGGTAATGGCTGGCAGTACATGATCAATACACTCAACAAGCAGAGCTGTGGGCATTGGGTCCAGTTCACAAGATTTCGGAGCGGTTTCGGTAATGAGTTTGCGGATGTCAACATCGCTAACCGGCTGAAAAAACAGAGAATGGTGTTCCACTGAAGACAGTCTCACCTGAGGAAGATGGAGCACGGATCTGAGAGTCAAGTCCGGCACGGATCGTCTTTACCTTATTGACAAAGTAGTTCGCAAACAAGGAGGGTAACTGAGACATCGGGTACACAGTAGGAAGTGGAGTGCAGGTGCTACGGGCCAGCAGCTGATTAGTGATGTTAAACAGTTCTCTGCTGGACTTGCTAGCCAAGATCTTAGCACTGAAAAAGGCCGACTTGGCCTTGACTCACGTGCTTTTTGGCTACCGAATACATTTGCTTATGAACTGTCAAACCTGTGGTCATACGTCTCCTCTCCGCTCTCGGACGTTCACGCTTGGCGGTCCGCAAGTCGTCACGCACTGTATTGTACCAAGGAGAGGTCGCGCGTGATGACACACGCCGGCGGGTGGAGGGGGCGTGGATGTCCAAGACAAACCGAAGACAGCAGTCCAACTGGTCGGCGGTGGGATGGGGTATGTCGAACAACCGCTTGTGCAGGTCACCACAGAAGGCCAGCCTATCAATAGCACGTACGTTGCGCACAGTTTTGAAGACAGGCAGTGGAGCAGGCGGTGCTGGCACGTTTAGCTGGGCGAGGACACACAGGTGATCCGAAGCGAGAGCATCTGTCACTTGAACAGATTGAATACTGTCGCTGTCTTGTTTGTGGACAACCCAATCGAGGATATGACCTTGTCGATGAGTGGCGTGCTTTATAGGCCGTGGGCCAGAGGCCTCTAAAAGGCCTAGTTTTTGAGTTTTTTTCAAATTTGTGCAAATCACAAAATTTTAAGTGTCCCTAAATGTAAATTTCACGCTGATTTCAAATCTGAAGAGATCCCAAACGTAAGTATGCGCACTACTTCAGAAAATGAGGGACAAGTCTGTGATGACCCTTCATAAGAAGTATCAATACTGTGATGTTTTGTGGCTGCAAATGATGCACTATTCTATTCAAAACAATCTGTCTTGTCCCTTTTGCCTATGACAATATAAACTATACATGATTAGTAAACAAATTTGGCAGTTAAGGTTACTTGCAGGTAGGAAAAATATAAGAGAGATAATAAGAAGATAAGAACTTTATTAATCCCCTCAGGAAAATTTATCGTGTACAGCTCTTGATCACATAATACACAGTACAACTATTATGACACAAGAACAAAATCTCCATGAAGAAATCAGCCATGCACCCACACGCACGTCCACCCATCACTATATATATGCACCCACACACTTAAGTGACTTATCCATAGTCATAGCATACACTCTTCTCATGCATACCGCCATGCCACACACCACAAAGTGAAATAACCTGCACACATAATACATACTACATAGTGAAGCTATGTATTATAATTACATTATTAAAAACAAATCTACAATTCAGGGGATACTACTATAGTTCATCATAGGCACTGATCTACTGGTGTACGCCTATGTAATTTACACCATGCATCCACGCACTCTTCACTCATACACCCATCAAATACACTCCTGGCAGAAATACTGTTATGAATTTCATGATTAAGAAGAAAACTGTAATTCAAAATAATTCAGTCCATCACAAAAACAAAATCTCCACATAAAATCAACCATGCTTTGCACACTTATCTGCTCATCCACATATCACATGCGCACACACACTCAGCCATAGTCGTACACTCCACACCTCCACGCCATACATCACCTGGTGAAATACATTCGGATTTCCAATGCACTAGTCATCTTGCCTCATAATTTCAAACATAATTAATATAAAAAGAACTAAAACTGTTAGAATACTTTGAGAACACAACCACAACAGGGGTTATTTCACTTTAGCAGCACACTGTACAGCAGCAACAGGTAGTGGACGGCATGCTCTGAAAACAGACTAAGACCTACAGTTATCTGATCAAAGCTAAGTTCTAATCATCAATTAAACGCTTTAGTAGCTTCAGGCAAGAAAGATCTCCTATGCCTTTAAGTTTGGCTTGCAGGAGTAATTATTCTCCCACTGAATGTACTTCTCTGGCCCTCGATGAGGCTGAACAGGGGGTGTCAGACACTGGACATGACAGAGATGTTTTTTTCTCAAGTCTCTTATAATAAATTATCACTTCAAGCCTCTTCTGGGGATTCCCCACCACTGACTCAGCTTTCTTTCCAACTTTGTCCACTCTACCCCTGTCCTGTTTTGAGATCTGACTACCTCAACAGACACAGCCCAAGAAGAGGACACTGCCTACAAAAAGTACAATGGACATGTATACATGTGTGTAAAACATGTTCAGAGTTTTCTCACTAGCACCAAAAGAGTGTAATTTCCTCAAGGAGTACAGTCTGGATTGAGATTTCTTTATCACATGATCAGTGTTAGCATTCCAGTTCAGTCTGCTGTCAATAATCACCCCCAAGTATATAATATATAGGTCAACCCTCTGAAATACCTCCCTTAATATCTACAGGATCAACATACTTGGCTTTTTTCCCTGAAATCAATGACCATTTCTCTGGTCTTACCAATACTGAGATGTAAAAAATGACACCACTCAACAAAGTTTATTGTAAAGATGGGCAACAAACATCATAATATATTATATTGGGAATGAGGAGATTGAGACGCAGCAGTATGCAATAAAGCTGAAAAAAAACGAGAAAAAAAAACTCCTGACTGAGTACAGTGCCATTAGTATTTAAAACGATAAAGTTGAACAGCATAATGAAACAGTAATGCTCATAATTACTTACAATACAAGGCAGAAAACTGCATGGTCTGTTTTCACGGTCTCTTGGTGTAGCACCTGAATGCCCTGTCTCATCATCTGACTGGTCTGTGAGAATTTAAACTGGTGTTGTCACACTCTCAGATATTGTGGCTTTAATTGTTAATACCTCAGACGTCACTGTCAGAATTTACACTGGCGTTGCCTTAGCCCCCAATGCTGTGGCTTTACCAGTAATTTCTGTCACCTCAGATATCACTGTCATACTCTGATGTGTCACTGTCACAATCTGAAGCACCATCACACACCTGGCTCTCAGCTTCATCTGCACTGTTAGCTACATGTAAGATGTCTTGTGCAGTGGCAAGAATCTTTCTCTTTACAGTCCCACTGACATCAGCAAATTTGTCCAGCCAAACTTCATTAATAGAAGTACCACACATCCACACCAATAAATTGAACAAGCCCACAGGAACCATCTCCATAGCATGCTCCGTTGTGAGATCCTTGCTGTCAGCAGGCCATACTGCTGGTGATGTCACTGACATGACCTGCTCCCTCAGATACATGCTCCCATGGTAAAGTTGCCTCTTGTTGGCCTCATCTGAAAAATATTGTACCAGCAACAGGCATATAGTGACCTTAGGCAGGATGCTTGGCACAGCTGAAATACTCCCCGATCCCCTCCCCAAACAACTCAATTAGTACTAATCTAGGAAGTAGTGGAACTCTCATTTTTTTTTTTAAATATATATAATTATACGCTATTCATCGTGCTACGTTGAAGTTGACCGTGACTACAAAGAAGTCTAGACCTGTCTATATTATGAGGTCCGGCAACGTAATTATCAAGATCACTGAAAAATGCTCATATTATCATTGTGATTACATACTATTTTCACGAACTTCTCATTCAGTTTAATAAATCAAACCTAATCCGAAGCACCACGTACAAAAGTTGCAGAAACTTACCTTGAACTATGATATGCCTGTAATCGATTGTAGCATTTCTTGTGAAACCCTGCCTCGTCAACGTTGAGGTCACTAAAGGCTTCCAAAGAATGACGAGCGACGTCTCCTTGAGTGCAGACGAACAAAGACCACCTTTCGCGACATTCCGAGACTCTTTGCATCGTTTTCTCGCTGAAAGAAAACTGTTTCACTACTGTTGGTCGCCCGTACAAGCGTGGGCAGCCATGTTTGTTTCCAAGCGTAGTCTCTTTCTGATTGGTCGAAAAATTAATTTATTCATCAAGGGAATGAATCGGCGCCTCTTCAGTAAAATCCGATTACCTCCCTTACAAGCTCTTTCTAATTATCTTTCATCCGCGATTAAAAACCAGTGCGCAACATTTCAGCTGAGATCTCCCAGTTTCTATCTAGTTATGGTGTATTATTGATGATAAAAACCAGAAAATGTAATTTGCATTGCAAAAATATTTTATGACACGAAAACCGAGGGCGGCCCACGGCCTATTACTGCTTGGATGAGATCGAACACGTACAGTGTGTCCACCAGTTTTGCCGTTGTAGGGTTGCTGGGACAGTCAAAGTGAACGTTAAGGTCACCCAGGACGATGGATTCACCATTGAGTGAGTTGGAAAGCTCCAGCAGATCAGGGAACTGGTCTACAAAAAGAGAGTCTGTCAGTTTGTTTTTGCGGTTCGGTGGTGGACGGTACACGCAGAAGAAATGCAGTGACTGTCTGGGCAGGACAAGGGTAGTCTGTACGAGTTCAAAGGAAGAATGGTCAAATGAGAATGACAAAGTAAAGTTGATGTAGGTGCCGAGAGTGTTTCTGAAGATGACAGCGATGTCTCCACCACGGGAGGGGCGGGGGAAGGAGCTTGTCGTGAAGCCAGCAGGCGCAAGATCAGTGCATTTCGCCTCGTCACCAGCAGCACGTAACCAAGTTTCAGTTAGAAACAGGATGTCGATGTTGTTGTCGACAATGAAGTCACTGATCTCCGCGCGCTTCTCACTTGTTCCTACAGAGCGAGCATTAAACAGGCCAATATGAAGTTGCTTGCTTTTTCTGTCAGGGTTACCCTGAAGGGCGACATGAATCAGGTTCTGAACATCGACGGATCGTCGAGGGGCATTGTTGGCAACGCGTTGGGAGGGACAGACAACAGGGCCGCGTTTCTTAAGGCGAGCGTTCCGAAACGTTCCGGGGCGCTTTGCTATGAAACCGTTTGCAAGCAACTTGCCCGCGGCGTGCGAATAAAGCGCTCGCGTGCGCAGTCTGAAGCAAGTTCACCGCGAACAAAAGGTCACGTGGTCAGTTTCTATGTAAACAAAGATGGCGGCGCCCACCGAAGGCCTCGTTGAAGTGGAACTAAGAAATGGCTTAAAATGAATTTGCGGGTGGATGGAGACTTTCTGTCCCAACTTGTAATTGTGCAGAATAGTATACGAAAATAATTTGAGCTAATTGCATCGGGCCGTGGTCGCCAGTCATTCAGGGATATGTTGTGCGTGTTTGTGGGGAAGGAGTGGTCAAAGTGAGTACGTAATGGTGCCTTACGTCTCCGTTTTGCATCGAACAGAACATGCATACTAGCGGTATATCATGCTCCAAGCCAGTAATTATTGCTCCTCCTCAAAAACGTCGTCTTCTGCGCTCAAAAGATGACTGATAGCTGCGAGTTTTCTTATTCCTTTTCAGCCTTGCCAACAACCGTGTTCGTGATTCCACCGCCATTTTGAAAGCGCCTTGGTTCTAATTGGCCGTTTCCCAACGAGGCAAAGCGACCTCCGCAAGCGCCCGCGAGCGCATCTGCGTAAGAAACGCGGCCCAAGTATGGGCAGACCTTGTATTTTACTGGAGACAGCTGCACCAGTAGGTGATAGGATCTGGTGGCGAATAGAAGCACCATTAGTCTGTCTATGTCTAACTGACCTGACTCTGGTGCAAGAGATGTGAACTGGGATAAGTGGGCTTGTAGTACGTCCTGAAGGCGTAGATCTTGATGGTGAAACTGCTGGAGACTCTCTCATCTTTCTGCGACCGCTTCGAAAGGGGCGCCGCTTGCTCCTCCTCAGGGTGCACGAAGTGGGTGTGCTGGTGTGTATGTGAAGAGAACGAAGAGTTCTGCACAGATCGGGATCAGGATGAGACACACCAATGTGTCTAAGGCCGGATAGTGTGAAGCTGGAGTACTTAATCCAATGGCTAACAGGTACAGGTGCACAGAGACAGGTAGGTGTAGGTCCATTGTGTAAGCCAGGTACAGGAGCACTGCAGCTTGAATGTGTTAGTCCATTGTATATGCCAGGATCGAGTTCACTGGTATCCAACACTGGTTGTGAGTAGCCACAGGTGGTCACGGGTGGAGCAAAGTTACGGGTATGCGAGGCCTGTGAATAGACAGGCCAACTGTGGTCGGTCAAGCATGACTGACTCTGCCAGTAACTCTGGCTATGAACTGCTATCACAAACAGCCTCAGGAACAGAAAAATCCACAAAGCGAGAGCTGGACTTTCAATGCTCGAGTCGTGAGTTCGACTACCGGCTGGGGCCAAATATTTGTGCTGGCCATTGTCTCGTTGCCCCGCCTTTGAAATCATCCATACATGGTTGAAAGGACTGTAATAGTTAATTATTTAGGGCTTAACGCCGCGCAAGCAACAAACACTAATTCGCGGCTAAGTGAAAGTTTGCCTCTGCCAGGTCGTTAAAAGGGTAAAAAGCTATTCCGTAAAACTATATATATATAAAGATACACACGTTACTCAAAAATCTCAAAGCTAGGTAGGTCAAAGAAAGTCCATATTGCATGAGAGACTAGATTTTATAAAAGCAGGTTGGACTCTTTCAAGAACTCGAAGATGTTGTCTGGGGGTATATCCCAGAACAACATTTTCAGTGCTAAAACACGTAATGCTTATCACGGATCTCTGCGAGATCCGCACAAGACACCAAAAATTGTTTAACTGTAAAAGGTTCATGGCACGGAATACACCATGGGGGTCCCTGCCCCTTCAACAGATGTGAATGGGTAACATAAGCGTGCCCGATATGGAGCCGGCTTAAGACCACCTTCTACCGTCGATTAGACCGACAGCGAGGGATATCATCACAAAAGCTTGGTAAAATATGCTTCCCGGGCCTGGTTAATATATATATGGGATATTTATGACAGGAAGCGCGGAGTGCGGCCCTGTCCCGCAGTCCCAAACCACACGGACCTCCATAGCATAATCTTACCATCATCCTCATCTCCATCATCATGCATAATAAAAATTGCCCCAGCATCCGAGCCCTCCGTGGATTCCACCCATTACCTGGGAGGAACACCACTGGAACTGGCAAAAGAGGGCAGCAAAAAAAAAAAAAAATGCTTCAGTTTTTCTTGATGCAAGAGGTTTAAAATCACTGACAACCATGTGAGCATCCTCCACAGGGCTATCACGAGCAGCATTCGCGGCCCGGTCAGCACGCCTGTTTCCTCGGATGCCCACATGACCTGGGACCCAGATGAAAACAATATCCTTGTTATCTGCTATCAAGGATGCATGGAGTTCATGGATCAACACCGGGAATGGGTGATCCGATCTTCTACCATGCACAGCCCGAAGCGCCGACTATTTCTACTACAACTTAGGCCCATGGCTCCAAGTGGAGCATACGTCATCGCACTCTGTTCTGGGCTACTCTTGCCACTCCAGTCCAGTTGATTCCCTGCTTGCATAGCTCTGCCTCAGTGTCCCGCCTCCAGTTGTTGCGAGGCCGGCCTCTCTTCCTTTTCCCCTGCGGGTTCCATGTCAGGACTTGGCGTGTTGTGCTGGATGCTGGCTTCCTGAGGGTGTGTTCAATCCAGCCCCACTTTCTCTGCAGGATCTGCTTGGCCAGTGGTTCCTGTCTCGCTCGCTCCCATAGCTCTTCGTTTCGGATCTTCTCTGGCCATCGGATGTTAAAGATGCGCCTCAGACAGGTGTTGAAATATGTCTGGATCTTCTGCTGCATCGTCTTTGTTGTCCTTCATGTTTCGCATCCGTACAGCAGAACTGACTTCACGATAGAGTTGAAGATGCGAAGTTTGGTTCTTGTGCTGTTAACTTTGATGCCCAGATATTCATCAGCATGACCATGGCTGCTCTTGCCTTGCCGATTCTGGCTGTGATGTCTGGGTCTGTGCCTCCCTGTCCATCAACCACGCTCCCCAGGTAGACAAAAGACTACCTCCCTGATGGACTCTCCACCGACTGTGACTGGTGTGTTGGCAGTGGTGTTATCTTCATCAGCTCGGTTTTCTTCCTGTTGATCTTGAGCTCTGTTCCGGCTGATAAGTGGTCTTGTCCTGCATCTGGCTGTGGCTGTGGGACAGGAGGGCCAGGTCGTCCGCAAAGTCGAGGTCATCCAGCTCCGTCCAGGATGTCCACTGTATCCCGTTTTTCCTGCCTGTTGTAGTGGTCTTCATGATCCAGTCGATGACCAGGAGGAACAGAAACGGGGACAACAGGCATCCCTGGCGGACTCCGGTCGTCACCTCGAAAGCTTTCTGACAACTGGCAATGGGCAACTGGCGTGGGCAATCCTGCAGCTCATGTCTTGGTAGATGCACTGTATCAGGGAGATGATCTCTCTGGGTACTCCATAGTGCCTTAGCAGCTTCCACAGCGCCTCTCTGTCTACACTGTGGAAAGCCTTCTCATAGTCTATGAAGTTGATGTAGAGGGGGGAGTTCCACTCCAGTGACTGCTCAACGATGATGCGTAGGCTGGCGATCTGATCAGCACAAGACCTGTTCTTGCGAAAGCTCGCCTGCTGGTCTCTGAGCATGGGGTCGACAGCCTCCCTCATCCTCTCCAGTAGAACTCTGTTGAGAACCTTGCCTGGCACCGACAGGAGCATGATCCCTCCGTAGTTGCTGCAGTCCCTGAGGTCCCCTTTCTTTGGCAGCTTGATGACAATCCCTCCTTTCCACTGGGCTGGTACTTCTTCCTTCTCCCAGATCTTGCTGAATAGCTTCTGCTGGTATCTCGTCCGGCCCTGCAGCTTTCCCATTTTTCAGTGTCATGATGGCTTTCCTGATCTCCGCCTTAAAGGGCTTGTCGCATTTGATGGGTCAAGGTCGAGGGCAAAGGTCAATCAAAATGGTATGTATTGAAAGGTCTTATGGATGTCTGTCAGCATGCCAAGTTTGGTGCCTCCGCTATTTGTAGATTCTCTGTAAAGGCTAATGTTAAGGTTTAATGATGACACTACAATGGTTTGAGTTTGAAATTGACAGTTGCTGCAGTATGTTTCTTTTACAGCATTCTTTCGCTGGGAACGCCTTTAACGTTGTTTACCACCACAAAAGGGTCTATACGGGAGGAGGTCCACGACTGATTTACATTTACAGTTGGAATTCTAGTGAATGATTATTTATAGTGTACAGAACGAGGAAGGACTTTCGTTATCCTCAGGGTTTACCTTCATCACTAAAACGAGCCTGTAAGCAGCAAACTTTTTCAGTTCCGATTTGGGCTCTGCGCATGTGCGACGGAACTATGGGTATACATGATGTATTATTGTCGTTTGTCTACTTCCCACAGGCATGAGCTGCTAGGATTTACGCATTACGCATCGTTTGTTCTCCATGGAAACATGCAGGCGAAACATTCACTTGGGAAACTTTGATCACACACGCGTCAAAATGACAACAGCACTTCTGATGTGGGTGGTCCTGATCGGAGGTCGTGTAGGAAGTTCTGAAGAAGGTAAGATTAAACTTCTCACGCCTGTATGAAACCTGGTGGAATCTATTTTCGGACGCGTTAGGGATTCAACACTACTTAAAAAGAAACAAATCTAAATCAGTTATACAAAACTTATTAAAACTAAAATTAACACCATCCACTGTTTTATGTTTGTACATGAATGCAATGCATAACACTATAGTTTGCTGTAGCAACGGCCAAACCCCTCTTTTGGGCCTCTCTCAGAAAAAGTGACCAATTTTCCGCACCGACGAAGCATTCAGCGGTTTTTGGACCAGACTACAAAATCAAATGAAAGAAAAATGCGTTGCGGGTCTGTTCTACGGGGCAGAGACCACAATTCAGCGACACCTGTAGGATGATCATTCTCTGGAAGCGAAAAACATCCGGCTCGTGAGTGCGGGATTCTCCGGATGTCTGTTTTGAGAACGAATTGTGCGCGAAAAAGGTGCAATGCGCGAACATGTAGCAGGTGCGTGCCAAACAAATCTAACCTAATGGTTATCTCAGTGTGTGGTCTGCTTATATCACTCTGAATGCAAACACCATCAGGTGCAAACGACACAAGTAAACTGGTGTCATTTCAATTCTGGCCTTTGCAGACATCGAATGATGTCGGCAAAACGTAATAGCTCAGAGTGGCCAGTCCAAAGAAACGGGCATTTGTTCATCGTTCAGTTGGTTTTAAAATTGTTTCTCTACAGAGAGCAAGTTTCAGTGATAAATAAGATGGTCACCAGCCCAATATGTTGTTTCTGTTCAGTGACCTGCTGTCGTCACGGTCGTTGTGTCATGTTTGCTGCGCGCGCGCACACATACACAATCTCTCTCTCTCTCTCTCTCTCTTTCTCTCTTGTTTTGAATAAAGATATTCAGTGGAGATGAAGGGAAGGAGGGAGGGTTTGGAGGCTTAACGTCCTTTTCCACCACATAGGGTGATATCAGTGGAGATGGAACAATGACATCTAGCCTGTCGACATAAAGAAAGTACATGTTCTGGAAACTGTTCCCGTGCCTCTTTACATACGCAATACCCCAAAATTTAATGGCTAGTATTCATTTGTGGGGCCCCCTCATGTTCACGTTCATGTACATCTGGTGTCTGTTTGTGTCAGCACGATTGCACGACTTCACCAGGCAACCGACAATTCTCCGGTTAGTCACGAAGTGCGGGATGTGTGTGTGTGTGTGTGTGTGTGTGTGTGTGTGTGAAAGAGAGAGAGAGAGAGAGAGAGAGAGAGAGAGAGAGAGTACAATTATATGAATTTAAGGATCTTAACTTTTTTATGTGTCTTATGCTCGCCCGCATGAATTGCCCTACGGGGATAAATAAAGTATTTTGACTTGACTTGACTTGACTTGGCTTGACAATGCGGACAACTGCCCCAGCACTCTGCTTCCCTGCCTCCATGAACCCCCACACATGACATCAACAATATGAATAAAACAAAGACAAAATGAGTCTCATCTCCAAAGTCTACCTAAATTCGACGGTCAGGGTGACCTTTCAGTAATACTTTATCAAATTATGCACGCATCCAAAACAGAGAGAGAGAACAGACTCCCCCATATAACATCGCTCATATAAATAAAACAATGACGAAATGATCTTATTTACTCCTTTGTTGTTTGTTTGTTGGTTTGAGATTTTTTGAAGGGTGTCTAGTACTCACAAATCATGAAGAGAGAGTGTTCACAAAGCACACTATAATTATGAGATGAAGGCCGGTCGTACACACATGACTGACACCGGTCAATGTTTTGTCACATCAAGTGTATTTAGAGGACGTTTTCAACAGATTGTCGGGGCCGCTTTCATCAGCGTGCCAAACGGTATATCACTTCTAGAATTGACATTCATAAACTTGATAACTTTTTGACGTTTGACACAACTGGTTTGGCCTTGACCTTGATTCAAGGTCACTGAGTACAGGTATGTCAGTGAAGGTCTTATCGATGTCTGTCATGCAAAGTGTGATGCCCCTGGTGCATGTAGACTATGAGAAAATGGCAATATTACAGTTCCAAACAGACTGCTTTTATGACCTTAGCATAAGATCAAGGTCATTCTAAAGGGTATGTTTTGAAAGGTCTTGTCGCTGTCTGTCAGCATGCAAAGCTTCGTGCCTCTGCTCTTTGTATATTTTGAGAAAATGACATTGTTAATTTTTTCCTCGCGCACACACACACACACACACACACACACACACAGAGGCAGACCACGGAGGACTAATACACTGACTCACTTTGTTACACAAGTCAGCCAGAAATTAGGCCCTGCTCCATCGCTGAACGCGGCAGTTGTGTCTGCTACACACCATCCACTTGGGGCCAGCAGTCAAACGGACAAGATGACGCTTGCTTTAACCGAATCGTCTTTACTTGCCCATGGAACACTGTCGTCGTTAACGAACTTCACGACTACAGTGTTTAGGAGGACATTACCTGAATCATGGAGCTTAAGGCCACAATGTCAGTACTTTGACCCAGGCCCAGAACTCTGTCTTGGTTACGATAGTCGTGATTCTAGTCATCGGGTGTATTGCACTTCCGACTGGCTGGAGGGAAAGTGGAGGTGGTCACTGGAGCTCAGTGTTAATGGCGAGTCATGCTCTTGGTACCTAGTATTCAACATAAAGCCGAAACCTGAAGGTTACTACGGAATTCTCCTGTTCAATCTGAAGGATCATGTGGTTGTTGGCTCCGACTACAATGAACACGAGATCGACGATGCTGAGCCTCACCTCTTCAGGACAAGCGCTATCAGTGTGCACTGTACTCTGGACTGTTCGTTCGGCTACACCGTCCACCCACTGCATCAAATGCCGGTATCGGTAGAGACCGAGCCTGCGGTGGAGATTGGGTTACTGGGCAGGACACTGTACAATTGTTCCCATCCCTATACAGTGCCGGACATGTTCCGGTGTGACATGGTACAGCAGTGTGTGGGTGGCGAGGACGAACCGTCTGACTGTCACTACCGATCACGAGGCTGTGGGGACTGGATCCCTTATAACGACGCATGTATCAAGATCGTGGTGGGCGTGGATAACATCACTGACCCAAGCCGCACACTGCCTGAAGATCTGTGCAAATTGCGGCATGGTGCATCCCTGGCGGACATGCCTGACCTGCAAGAGAGAAAGCAGGTAAACGATCTGTTGAGACGTGCAGGGTACGACTATATGAATTTCTTTCTGCAGCTGACAAAAGTCGTGCCCAAGACTCGCAGACTCAGCAACCTGTACCGGTTCTTATGGCGCTGGGGAGGAAGAAGAGGACCCATTGCCTACGGGGAGACACATATGCAAAGAAGTTGGAAAAATTCGAACTGTGCACAGCTGCTTGTCACGTTTACGGGTGCACTTCTTATTGCAAGTGACTGCACCATGAGAGACTCGCCAGGTTTGATTTGTAAAAGGAGTAACCCACTCATGCGTCACTCAAAACTTAAGTCGGTCACCGTGTCGCTCTTCACTACAAAGAATGTTACACACAAACTGCGGGTCAAACCTTGCGTGGACGGATCCTTTATCCATCCATTTCTCCCATGTAACAACCAAGGAAATGATTGGTCTGTCAGCAATCTACAGTTGTTTCATTGTCGATTGGGTCACGGAGTTCACTACTCACTTGTCTGTGATGGGATCGCTGACTGTGTTGATGGAAGCGACGAGATCGGTTGTGCAAATTCCATACACAGAGTTCCTGAAACGGATTACTTCATTTGTGCCAACTATCAGCTGGTTCCGTCCACGTCACGATGTAACGGCCGGTACGACTGCTTTGATGACAGTGACGAGAAAGGCTGTCTGTCGTGCACTGGGGGAACAATCCTGTGTCACAGACTGACGTACGGCTGTTTCCCCGCTTATTATGCGTTGTTCTTACGATGTTCAATTCAAAGTCTTGATACATATCAGCATATTTCACCACCCGCTATCGTGGAACTGGACGGATTCGGATTATCTTACTTAAAACCTATCGGCAGTGGAAAGCGCTGCCCAGAGACTCACTTCCAGTGTCATGACGGTTACTGCATCCCTACCTATCTACTGAACAACGGCGAGCTGGACTGTCCCGATGGAGACGACGAGGACATTCCACAAGAAAACTTTACGTGTCCAGGATTTTACCGCTGCTACGGCTTTGGCAATTGCCTGCACAGTGATTATGTCTGTGACGGTATCCATCACTGTCCGAACATGGACGATGAAAGGTACTGTAACATGACTTGTCCGACAAATTGCAGGTGCGAAGGTCACGCCTTCAGTTGTCAACAGATGTTTGACCCACACCAGTACCTCGAGGTGCGTTACCTGGATCTCAGCGGATCAGTCGAGCCTTCACTCACAGACTTACAGCTCATACCATTTTTAGCGTTTCTTAATTTGTCTTTCTGTGGTTTCACCACAGTGAATGTCAAAGAAATGCCTCTTCTAAGAGTTCTTGATCTTAGCTTTAATGAAATACAGGAATTCACCAGCTTCCAACTTGTTTCTCTCTCAGGACTGCAGCACTTAAATTTGTCCCGAAACCCCCTTTCGCCGGTGCTCGGCCAAAATTTTGCTTCTATGACTGAGCGCGCTGGTATGTTGGGATTGCAATCTCTGACAATGATACAAACTGGCATAAAATCAGTCAATTCAAGTCCTTTCACTGAACTCGGAAGCCTTGCAAGCCTTGACATCAGTGGTAACGCTATTCACGAATTCGTCAAAGAGGGATTCAGAGGTTTAGAGAGGCTTCAGTTTCTACGTACTGACGACCCCAGGCTATGTTGTGAACACTTCCATATTCTTAACACACCGAGTCTGTGTGTTGCACCGCCAGACGATCTTTCCTCATGTGGCAGCCTGATAGCATCTGATGTTCTACGTGTATTTGTCTGGAGTTTGTCTGTCATGGCCGTCATTGGCAACACTCTCCTGCTGATCTACAAACTGATCTGGGAGATGTCGATCACGTCACAAAGTCACAACGTGTTCCTCATAAACTTGAGTATATCCAGCTTGTTAATGAGTATTTATCTGGCGGTCATCGGGTCGGCAGACGCACGTTTTAAGGGACAATACGCTCTAGAGGGACCTGACTGGAAACGGAGCGCCGTGTGCAAGGCGGCAGGCTTATTGTTCGTAGTGTCAGGCGAGGTGTCGGCGTTTACCGTCTGCCTCATCACGCTGGATCATGTTCTCCTTCTATACTCTAGCAATAACCCACTGCAACTGACGAAACGCTCTAGTCTCCTGGCCTGTGGCGCTACCTGGCTCATCTGTACAACGTTAGCAGCGGTCCCTTTCATACATAATGATGAGTTTTATGAGCAAACCCCTATCTGCAACCCACTCATTCTGATCGGACGATCCGAGTTTTCTAATCAATCCATGTTCTTCGCTGTTTTGATTATATTTTTGTCAGTAGGGACAGGAACCGGGCAAGTGTTTATTGTCCGATTGATCCACGCTTCATCTGATCACAAGAAACAAAGCAGCTATTATCAAAACATTACTCTCACCCGTCGTGTCCATCCGATCCTGTGTACAAACTTTTGCTGTTGGTTTGCGGTCAGTCTGATGGAACTTGTTTCATCTCGAGGCACTCCCATTCCTGGTGCTATCAGAGTGTGGTCCGCCATCTTCGTGTTGCCTCTCAGCTCGGCCATCAGCCCGTTCTTGTACATGCTTCGTACAAGGTGGGAACGCCTGGCAGAGAAGAGGAGACAGAAACGGATGGAGAAGATGCTGCGTAAACTGCGCACTGATCTCCGTTTGTGGCCACGTGACAAAGTGCAGCAGCACGTGCGATGTTTGCTGAGAGCCAATCTTGTAGACAGGACGGACGTGCTGCACTGGCTTGGCAACACCGACAGTGTACAAGATACCAAGTAGCCGGACAGTGTCTACATTCCAGTAATAGAGGCATACCTTTTTGTCGAACCGATTTGCAAATTTGTAAAGCGGCATTATTAGTCCACGTTTACGTTTGTTTATTTAGTATAGTTTATAGGGAAGCTCAGTTCTCACTTCAGAGAGATTTATTTTCGCTAGTTAGACAGCCGTCTTCAGTTCACACACTTACGCAAGGAATAGTGACTTTTGACTCGAAATAAATGAGGCAACTGAACCAACCAGCCAACCAACCAAATAAAAACCCAACAATTTTTTTTAGGTGGGACGGTATGCATGTTAAAGAAGGGTTGAATGAAGCATTCTCAGCTACAAACTCACCACGTCAGTATTAAACTCACCACTGACCCCTTGATGACCAGGGACAACAGAGATACATTCACTTCACTCTTGAAGAATAAGAATAACAATGTTAATTATCGCTCAGACAATAAAACCTTGCTCCTACACTACCCGCCATTGGAATATAATGTGAAAATTGACATGCCAAAACCAATATTACCCAGGGAATGTAAACAATCTCAGAAAGCGCTGACAACAGAAAAGAAGCCACAAAGGGTCGAAACAATCCACAGAACAGTTTTATAAGGGCACACGTGACTAACGACAGAAGTTTCCAAGGTGCCTAAGACACAATTCATACCAAGTACACGGTAGGCCGCAAATTTGTATGTAGCTGCGGAGGTCAGTGTAAACACAAAAAACATGGTCATCTAGCAAATTCTTCACCTAATGCATCTCTGCAAAGTACCAGGATATCTCCCGCCGAACATCTAACGGTTCCTGAAACAGCAGATCCCTCGATCGCTGCATCTGTTATTCATACTGGACACAGCTAAACCCAGGGTCCCTGCACGTAAAACACGTTCCATGCGACTGGTTCTGTCATATAGATTACTGTCTGTGCTAAAGTATATGTTTAGGGGTTGTGCGCACACCCTCAGTAAGAACTAAAACATATGGTCAGAGATCCTTTTCCTTTCAGGCTGCAGCTCTTTGGAATCAACTTCCTAAACCACTACGACACACAGAATCCAGTGCCAGTTTCAAATTCTGTCTTAAAGCCCACCTATTTAAAACTGATAATTGACCTTGATTTTACCATGCCCTTCCACATCGCGTCAGCCTGCATGTTGAGATGTATTGTTTAAATATTCCCTGTGAGTCTGTGTGTATGGAAGCTGTGCATTGCGTGGTACGTGTATATGTATTTTGCTGCCGTTCCTTAAGTGTGTAACAGTCACTCATGTTTCTTGAAAATTGATGGGTCTAGTAATAATAATGATTGTAACTGTAAAGTTCTAAAATAACTGCAGAGGATTTCAAGACAGGTTCGTTTCGCGCAGTGCTTTAAAACAACGAATCATGGTGTACCTGCACTATAAAATATTGTAGCGAAAGCTACGAAACATAATCCAAAGCAGTTCGCGTGTGAAGTTAGTGGGACACCGCCATATTGAAACAAGGCGAACAGACGAAACTTCATAAAATTGAATGAACAAAAGTTCACTGCATAAGCTAACGGCCAGAAGTTTACAGCTGGCACCAAGCGTAAGACAATAACGTTGTACACGCGGGTTACAGTCGTTTAAGTGTGGTGTCATTAGTCTTCTTTGGTCTCAAAACTTATGGACCGGCCCACAAACTAGGCAAAGCCTTTATGACTCACGTGTGACCTTGACCTTCTTTACTAGAAGTCAGTCATAAGGCCAAGTTCACCCAAATTGTACACATGAACGTTTTGCGTATCTTTGTCCTTCATTTGTGCTAAGCTTGGGTTGTCTGGAGTTTGTGGTTGTTTAGAAACAGAAAAAAAAACAAAAAAACAAAGATAGTATGGGGGGAACTTGATCATGACCCTCTAACGTGGGTGACCTGATGTTTGTTGTTACCGAGTAACAACGAAAACATGATTTGACCAGGACCCTGTGTCATTGACCTTTGAGGAAAGCCATGCAAAATATATTCGGAAAGCCCATGTCAGAATCTACTAGTATGCAAACGTCTATTGTGGTATTTCTTCTATTTATAAATCATCAGGAAAATCAATATTAGAGGTTTAATTGCCACAGACAGACAGACAACAGAAAGACATGTGACGGAGAGATTGACAAGAGAATAGAAACCACAAAGGGATAAACAATCCACAGAACAGTTTTACAAGGACACACGTGACTATACGATTATTACACAGAGTCTCTTTGTTACATGCATGAGTCAATTAGAGAGGCAAAAGCCTCCATGGCTCCCTCGTGACAAGGGTCAAGGTCATTCGCAAGAGTATGTTTGTAAAGCTCGTATCACTACCTTCAGTCAAGGTCATTCAAAAAGGTAGGTCTCATTGCTGTCTATCATCATGCCTCGTTTGGTGCTTCTACTGTTTGTCTTTTCGGAGAAAATGCCCTGGTTAAAGTTTCCCCAAAACAGCTTGCATGGCCTTGACCTTGACTAAAAGTCATTGACCACAGTTTTGTCAATAAAGGCGTTGCCAATGTCTATCATCATGCAAAGTTTGATGCTTCTGGTTCTTCTAGATTCTGAGAAAATGCATATGTAAAAATTTCCAAACAGACTGCTTTAATGACCTTGACCTTGGATCAAGATCATTGAAAATGGTATGTGTGCGTAGGTCTTATCTCTGTCTATCAGCACGCCGTTTGGCGCCTCTGCTGTTTGTTATTTTTGAGAAAATGCCAATGTTAAGGTTTCTCAAAAATAGCTTGTATGGCCTTGACCTTGACACAAGGACAATCAATACATGTACATGTATATCTGTAAAGTTCTTATCAATGTCTATCATCCTGCAAAATTTCAAACCTCTGGTGTTTGTAGATTCCGAGAAAATGCCAATGTAAAATTTTCAGACAGCTATGCATATATACGTATAGATATACTGACTTCAGAAAAGGAAGAAAGTCATGCTGGCTCCGCACATCCACAAAAGAGTTTAAAATGGAAAAATCCACATAGAACGAATAAAAAAGAAACTCCTTAGGACCGGTGAACAACTATTATTCTTGAAACGTGAAACAAAGTGTGCATCCCAAATTTTCGGGCCCTCAGCGGGCCCTTCATCAGGGGAATGCAAGAAACAAAATACAACATAAATGACGTCAAGGTAATCCTTACGTCAATAGTAATGTTCTCGCTCTCTCACGTGCTCTCTCTCTCTCTCTCTCAACCCTGAGAAAATCTGCAAATTGTACATCAATTACTGGATTACTGGACCGAAACCTCTGCGTGATACAGTGTAACTGCAGCCCTGAGAACATCTACATTGGTTCTGCCAAAAAATTAAAGCTGAGATGGGCCAACCATAAGAGCGATATCAAAACTGGCATAGTTACGAAATGCCAGCTAGCCGCCCATGTCTGTCAGAACCCACATACAGCTGACCCGCAGCTCCACTTCCTCACCATTTTTGCAATAGAACGAGTGGAGCAAGAAAAGGACCTCATCAAGAGAGAGATTTGGTGGCAGTTTAATCAAAGAACTTGGAAACAAGGTCTTTGGTGTAATTTAGGCACCATCTTTTCTGGCCTCAACACCAGAATAGATCTAGCCGCCATGCTGCGTCTTGGTAAGAGGATCCTTTTCTAGAAGGGTGGAATCTGACAGGCATCAGACAGGTTTCGGTCCAGTAACTGATGTACAATTTGCAGATTTTCTCAGGGTTGGAAAGAGAGAGAGAGAGAGAGAGAGCACGTGAGAGAGCAAGAACATTACTATTGACGTAAGGATTACCTTGACGTCATTTATGTTGTATCTTGTATTATTCCCCTGATGAAGGGCCCGCTGAGGGCCCGAAAATTTGGGATGCACACTTTGTTTCATGTTTCAAGAATAATAGTTGTTCACCGGTCCTAAGGAGTTTCTTTTTTATTCGTTCTATATATAGATATAGATATATTTTGAAAGGCCTTATGGTTGTCTATCTGCACGCAAAGTTTGGTGCCTCTGCTTTTTGTAGATTCTGAGAAAATGACAACGTTAAAGTTTTTTCTGCACACACACACACACACACACACACACACACACACACACACACACACAGACGAAGGGGGGGGGGTTATTACATAGACTCCCATTGTTACACAAGGGAGCCAAAAATCAGGTCCTACTTCATCACTTAACGCGGCCATCATTCAACGGGATGAGATAGCGCCTGTCTCAACTGAATCGTCTTCACTTACCAATGGAACATTGCCATCATTATTGAACTTTACGACTACAGATTTTAGGATGACATTACCTGCATCATGGAGTTCAATGCCGCAGTGTCGAAATGTGGAACGCTGCCCGGACTCTGGTAAGTTTTGGGCGTTTTGCACTTCTGACTGGCTGAAGGGAAAGTGGAGGTGGCGACGGGAACCCAGTGTTATTGTTAATGGCAAACCTTGCCGCTGGTATCTTGTATTCAACATTGAGCCGAAACCTGAGGATTACTACGGAATCCTCCTGTACAACCTGAATGATGTAGGCGTGTTTTATGTGGTTGTTGGCTCCAACCACAGTGAACACGAGATCAACAGTGCTGAGCCTTACCTCTTCAGGACAAGCGCCATCAGCGTGTACTGTACTCGCAACTGTTCGTTCGGCTACACCGTCCACCCACTGCATCAAATGCCGGTATCGGTAGAGACCGAGCCGACGGTGGAGATGGGGTTACTGGGCACGACACTGTACAATTGTTCCCATCCCTATACTGTGCCGGACATGTTCCGGTGTGACATGGTACAGCAGTGTGTGGGTGGCGAGGACGAACCGTCTGACTGTCACTACAGGTCAGGAGGCTGTGGGCATTGGATCCCCTATCGCAACAAGTGTCTTAAAATCGTCACGGACTCTGATTTCAGGACTGCTAATGGTACTGTTGCTGAGTTGTGCTGGTCCAGATATGGTGCACGCGAAGCTGAACTGATCGACAAACGTGGAACAGATCTTGTACTCCGACTTATGAAGCGAAGTGGACATGTGAATGACATTTCGTTAACTCTGAGGCAGATGATTAGTGCAAGCTTAAGACAGTTTGAACCCGCTTCAGACAAAACTAGTCACCTTTTCCGTTTTCTGTGGAAGTGGCGTGATCGGAATAGTCCATTCGCTTACCACGAGACTGACATTCAGAGAAGTTTGCAAAAGGATCGTTGTTCAGCGCTTCAATTCAGAAAAACTATCCAGACAATTACTCACCAACACATGTCTGAGTGGTGTAATCGTCATTATCCATCTGGATTTATCTGCATGAAAAAGTCGCGCATTTCTCAGGAGGAAACTATTCCAAAATTACTTGGCCTGAAACTTACGTCAACGTTTAATAACGTGACCTCTTTCCCATCCAGACAATGTGCTGACGGATCACACGTGCAAACATTTTATCCGTGCTCACTTGAAGGTCAAAATCTCGGCGTGGGGTGGTCAGTGACTCTGAATAACGTACCAGTATTTTCATGCACTTTCGGCCACAACGTGCCCTACTCTCTTGTCTGTGACGGAATCGCTGACTGCGCAGACGGAAGTGACGAAATTCACTGTGACAACGCTAACTTCAGAGACATAGGTAGAAGGTACTTCCGTTGTGTGAATTCACAGTTGGTCCCGTCTTCATCTCGGTGTGATGGTCACAATGACTGTTTCGATCATAGCGACGAGCAGGCGTGCCCCTTTTGTAACGGAGAGACAGCACTGTGTTACACTGTTGGTTGTGTGCCCAAACACTACGCGTCTTTCTTGCGGGACTGTGGCTACGAGGTGGGTAGAAAACCCTACCAGACAGGTATCCCACCTCCTGCTATAGTAGAACTAGATGGGTTTGGTTTATCTGATTTGAAGCCCATGAACAAGGGAGAGATCTGTCCAGAAAGTCACTTCCAGTGTCGTGACGGTTACTGCATCCCTACCTACCTGGCGAACAACGGCGAGCTGGACTGTCCTCATGGAGAGGACGAGAACATTCCACAGGAGAATTTTACGTGCCCAGGGTTCTACCGGTGTTACGTCTTTGGGAACTGCCTTCACAGTGACTATGTTTGTGACGGTATCTATCACTGTCCGAACAAGGACGATGAACGATACTGCAACTTGACCTGCCCCGCAAATTGCACGTGCGAGGGTCACGCCTACACGTGCCAGGAGATGTTTGACCCTCTCCAGTACCTCGAGGTGCGTTATTTGGATCTCAGTGGGACAGCCAAGCCATCGCTATCCGACATTCATGTCATACCGTTTCTAATATACCTAAATGTGTCTTGGTGTGGTTTGACCGATGTCACTCTAACAGACATGCCCCTTCTACAAGTCTTGGATCTGAGTTTTAACGAGATTTCACGATTACCAAGCCTGCATCTGGCAAAGCTTTCAGGACTCCGTCATTTAAACTTATCGGGAAATCCGCTTCCATCCACACTTGGGCAGAACTTCGCCTCGTTCACCAAACTGGGCGACCTGGCGAAACTGGAATCGCTTGTAGTGACTGACATTGCACTACAGATATTCGAGTCAAGTCCGTTCCTCCACCTTGAAGACCTTACAACCCTCGACTTAAGCCGGAACTTTATTCATACATTCGAGAAAGAGTTGTTCAAAGGACTGAAGAAGCTACAGCTGTTGAAGACCGACAACCCCAGTCTGTGTTGTGAACAGATTCACCCCAATGACAAGCTGACGCAGTGCCTGGCACCAACAGACGAACTATCGTCCTGTAGCGATCTACTGAGGTTTGACTTTTTTAGGGTCTTTTTGTGGGGCCTGTCTCTACTGGCTGTCACTGGCAACGCCGGAGTGTTGATCTACAGACTGTTCCTGGAGAAAGTAGGTTCTTCTCTAGCTTACCGCGTGCTGGTGGTCAACCTGAGTGTGTCTGACTTGCTGATGGGTGTGTACCTGG
>JACVVK020000289.1:370000-522500 GCA_018292915.2 Batillaria attramentaria
CGACGCGTGTGACTGCGATTCTGAGAGTCTTTGATGAATCTTGATATAGTCAAATGTTTAACGAAAACGTTTGCACTGCAACTGGAAAGGCTTTCTTATTTCAGACTGTAAACTGGTCGGAGCCAGATCCCTATGGCGGAGGTAGGTAGGTATTGAAGTAACCGAAGTTATTTTCAACGAAAATTTAACAAACGCTAAGGTTGGCTGGTTGATGCGCTTCAAGTTTTCAGCAAAGTCAGTGGAAACGAAAAATACGGGGAAACAAATAGGGAGGGGGGGGGGGGGGGAGGGAGGCGGTCGGATCCTTTGGATTGGAACTGAGCTCTGGACGCCAAGTAAATATCATACCACGATAACCACAAGTAACCACGACGTCGTCCCACGGGTAAGTCAAACTCCAGTTACCTCTCGCGCACTCGACTTCATGCGTGTTAGAATCTATAATGAATGTATTATACGCCCTCATCACGCAAATCAAGGAAGACATGCACGTATCACTATTTCCTCTTTGCCGTCGTCAGTCATTAGATGGAGATGCCGACACCTCCGAAGGTCGTACAGGTCGCCATAGACTTGACCCTCAGAGGTACTGTTTCTGGCCATGTTTCTTGGGAGCATCGTGGAGTCGGCAGTATTGTAGCAGGTGTTCAGCATTCATGATGTCTTCTGCATTGCATGGGCACATCCGGGACTCGCCAACTCTGAATTTACTGTATAAGTGGGCATGACGTCTGTTGTTCCCAGTCCTCAGTCGGAACGGAAGGACCTGGTCTGGTCTGCTTAGCTTGTGATAGCAGTCCGACTAGTTGAATTTTGGGTGTTGCTGCTTCCATTTCTTCTTGGCAAGTAAGAAACATAGAATTACACTACACTCCATTATACGTTCAAGCGAAAACACAACCACACACACACACACACACACACACACACACACACACACACACACACACACACACACACACGCGCACACACACACACACACACACACACACACACACACACACACACACACACACACACACACACACACACACACACACACACACACACACACGCACGCACGCATGCACGCACGCACGCACACAAAGAGTTGAACAGTCAATGAACAAACAGTGGTGTGTGTGTGTGTGTGTGTGTGTGTGTGTGTGTGTGTGTGTGTGTGTGTGTGTAAGTACGTTTCGAAAAAAGACATAATCTCAAAAAACAAAAACAAAACACGTTTTTTTTTTTTTTTTTCTCCTTGGCAGAACAAAATCATTTGTTCCTCCCATTTACTGAACAAAGCTACAGAGTAGAAAGCACCGTTTCAGTGAAATGGGGAGAAAAAAACAACACGAAGCTAGTTTAACCAATAACATGGAATAGGGACTGAAACAAAAAGAGTAAAAATATATTGTTGTTCTGTTTTTGTAATGAGCAGACTATTTGTTTAAAGGTTTCCTATGAACGAAACCCTTAAAGTAGAAAATAGAAAAAGAAATAGGAAAAGTCAAATGCGTCCCTAACAAAATCCACTGTTCAGAGTGCAAACAAAGGGTTCGGAAATTAAATGTCTTTTACTTTCTCCGGGATGTTTTTTTTTTATTTTTAACATGATTAAATTTGTTTTATTGTTTTGATTTGTTCGCGCTCAACCTTTTTTCTTTCTCTTGTGATTTTAACTTCTTCGGTTTACGTATTTTTCGTTTCATTTCTTGTTTTGTTATATTTTTGTGGTGGGAAGTTGTAGGTTTTTTTGTTTGTTTGTTGTTTTTTGTTTGTTTGTTTGTTTGTTTGTTTGTTTTTTTTTTTGGGGGGGGGATTTTTTTTCAAACTTATATTTCTTCTATATTAGCAGTCCCTGTGAGACCAGACCTCCAATTTGCTGCAATCAGAGGAAGACAAAATCGGTTAGTGACTTTGTTTTAACTGAATCTGGTTTCGCTACAACAAAGTGGTTTCAGTTTTGGAACGGTGCTACGTTCATGTGTGTTTGACACCTGCTGAAAACTTCTGGTTATGTTTTTCCTTCACTCCCACTGAGTGACAATCATCTATCAAGTTTTTACTTTGAATCCAGTTCGTGCGCAAACGTATGTTCACCGTATGACTAAAAGCCTGTTGCAGGACCACAGATATCAAAGTCCTCGATCGCTTTTGATGTCCACTTCATCCTAGATCGCTTTTGGCGTCAGCTACTTGAAGCTAGCGGAAAGTATCCCATCTAAGGGCAAAAACCTTGTTAAGTTTTGTAGTAAAATGTAGAGTAAGATGTGTCGGAAAATATGACGGAAATTGTAAGGATATTAGATGTAGAACAGAGTAGGATATTATCAGTTATCGTAAAGGAAGTGCACAATTTGAGGCTTTATGGAAGAATGGAGAAAATTGTTATCTGAACGAGACGGAAGTCGACTTCAAATAACAATGTTAAGGGATTCTTCCATAAATCTTGAAACATTTGTACTACAGGTGAATGGACTTTTTTTCCAAGTTAAAAATTGCTCAGCGATCTTGTTCGGCAGCTGAGTCTAGATGTAGACTATTTTTAGTGACTGCTCATTTTCAGCCAATCTGAACGCAGTGACAGACACACCTCCAAAAGGGGAAGGCTATTCGCAAAAACGGGCGAGGTCGTCTGGCATCCATCGATTCATCAAAACCTACAACCCAAACACGTCGAAAAATAGATGAATCAGTAAGTTTGAAATGTTCTGAAATGATAGAATTTACAATACAAGCCGGAGAACGCTAACACTGGCTTAGAGCAAGACAGACTGGAACCTTATTTGATGATGACACCAGTGACACAGAACAATATCAGGGAGAGTTTCATGTCGGATGACGAAGCAAATGACGTCAAGGATGTTGAGTCGGAGCACAAGTAAATTCAGTCGCCAGGCGCCTGAGATACGTAGGACATTATGACCGAAGTCGGAGTTAAGCTCGACTAAACTAAGACTAAACGATTTGCACGAGATACATAAACGAAGACTAAGGCGAGTTTACGACTAATTTAAGTTGATGCATCATAGTCATAATCATAGTCTCGGCGTAATCAGTTGAGACTAGAGCAAAGTCTAAGATTAGTGTGCATTTTGCCTCGGACGATAACTGTCGCCCGCTGTTTGCGTCATTTGGTACAAGGGCCTAAGCGTCGTGGACCGGAGAGACACCTAGGCCCTATTACCATATGATGGCTCAACCCAGACAGTAATATAAAAGATCTTGGAAACATGGTCTTTGGTAATATCGTACGCTGTTTGAGTCATACGGTACAAGGGCCTAAGTTTCGTGGATTGGATAGACACCTAGACCCTTTTAGCATATGATGGTATTTTTTACTAGCACGATTTTACTATTTACAGGTGAGTCACTGGCCAATCGGCTGTCGGAATTTCTCCAAATGTTGCCATACATAGTGGTATCTTTAGCTATAGTGCGTTTTTTTAAATTCAGTCGCCAAAGAGTTTTGGCGATAACTTTTTATGGAGCCACTTTCGTATACCTATCAAAGACGACAAGTTGATCCTGGGCATGATTTACTTCATGACAGAAGGGGTTCCAAGTTTTTCGTTTCTTCTCGGCCGGGCGTAAGTGAATTGTTTAGTGAAAACGCGAGGTGTGAAAAAATGTGAATTAGGGGAAAATATACCTTCGCATTACGTGACAAGACGTCAAAGATAATCACGCTCAGTAATTGGTCATGTTACGTATTTTTTCGAAAAAGTTGTTCAAATTCCTTCATTTTCTAGACTTTGGAAGTTCACCCAATCACACTGCCTGTACTCGTGCTACAGCTCTGTAGCTCTGACTGGTTTTGTGTTAAAAAAAAAATCCGAGTTAGAGGTGGTTTGCACATAAGATCAAATATCTATGAAAAGACTACTGCAAATTACTTATCATCCCGGCGTTTTTGTCTGGTGTGACAACTGCACATATGACAGGAACTACTGCACTATCATAGCTTTAGCATTAAGAATAACTGAACTTTTAGATAAAAATAACTTTTTCAAGTTTCTGCGAGAAGCACCGGTCAAAGAGTTCCAAACTTGCGATTTCATAAGTACAATCCAAGGTATTCTAGACCACGTTTCACCAGCCCTCTAGATCTTCCAGATTTTATGTAAAAATTAATTCAGTCAGGGAAGTCACAAAAGCAACAGGGAAATCACAAGACATGCACAAACATCATCTGTCATACCACCAAGTGTCAGGCTGACGTCAAACGCTTAGTTCACATACAAAATCAGCAAGTATCGTCACTGCCTCCGACATTTCACCAGCCCTCTAGATCTTCCAGATTTCATGTGAAAAATAATTCAATCGGGGAAGCCACAAAGCCAAAAGGGAAATCACAAGACATAAACAAGCATCCTCAGACGATCTCTGTGCTAGAGGTTGACGTCAAATGTTTAGTTCACGGAATTGACGTCATCTCTCTCTCTCTCTTGCCACCGCTCAGCCTCCCGATATGGCAGTTCAAACAACCTGTGTATCATTCCAAAGCCGCGTATTGACATTTTCAAAAGCAGTCTTTCATTTTCTGGAGCGGCATTATGGAACAGACTTCCAGCCCATGTTAAACACGCATGCTCTAACGCAAATTTCAAACAGCTTTTATTCAAATATCTCATGTCACACGATGTTTAATCTTCTCACAGGTTATTCTCGCCCATTCCTACACTATGATGTTTTGACACAATTGGTTTGTTCATCACGCTTCTTAAATGTTTCTGTCTTATTAGAGTGTAGTTTCATTTCCTATGGTTTTATTTCTGTTTTGTTTTTTCCTGTTGCATTACATATGTGTATGTGTGTGTATTTTTCTGTTTAGATAGACACTAGTAGAAATAGAAACGGCAGGTATGAAAATTGACTGTCTCACGTTAATACCTCAACCGTTGGAAAATAAAGTTTTCTTGATTCTTCTTCTTGATTCTCTCTATCTCTCTGTATGACGACCTGCTTGAGGCTGACGTCAAATGTTTAGCTCACGGAACTGACGTTTCTCTCTCTCTCTCTCTCTCTCTCTCTCTCTCTCTCTCTCTCTCTCTCTGGGGAGCCAGGGTGGCCGAATGGTAGAGCGTTGGACTTTCAATGCTCGGGTCGAGTGTTCGAATCCCGGCTGGGGCCAAATATTTGTGCTGGCCTTTTTCTCGTTGCCCCGTCTCTCTCCCTCTCGCTCTCTCCTTCCCCCCACCCGGCCCCACCCCCAGTCATGTGGCTATTTGGTCGAGGTCGTAGTCGTAGAGAATCTAGTGTCATTGGTAGAACTTGGAGAGTGTAGAACGGGCAACAATAACAACAAAACAAACAAAATAAAATGAAGTTTGGAGAAACAACTTTGTAGGACGGGGCCGTACCTCCTTGTTATTGTTGTTGTTGCCGCCGGTATGTTTTTTGTTTTTTTTTTCTTTTTCTGTTCAAGTCTAAGACCTATCAAAGACACTAGATCCGCTACGCTATAGCGGATTCTTAAATCTTAGGAGAGAAAGGGATGACGTCAATTCCGTGAACTAAACATTTGACGTCAGCCTCACGCAGGTAGTCTGTGGATGCTTGTTCATGTCTTGTGATTTCCCTGTTGGCGTTGTGACTTCCCCGATTGAATTAATTTTTACATACATTCTGTAAGACGTAGAGGGCTGGTGAAATACCGGAGGCAGTGACGATATTTGCAGAATTTGTCTGTGAAGTAAACATTTGACGCCAGTCTCACACTGTTCGCCTGCGACGTGATGCTTGTTCATGTCTTGTGGTTTTCATGTTGAGTTTGTGACTCGCCTGACTGAATTAATTTTTTACATAAAATCTAGAAGATCTAGAGGGCTGGTGAAATGTGGACTTAAATACTTTGAACTGTACATACGAAATCGCAAAATTGCTACTCTTTTGAACGGTGCTTCTCGCAGAAACTTGAAAAAATATGTTTATCTTAAAGCTCTGTTATTCTTAATTCTAACGCAATAATAGTGCAGTAGTTCCTGTCATATGTGCAGTTGTCACGCGTGACAAAAATATGGGGAAGATGAGTAATTTGAGTGTTTTCATAGATATTTGGCCTTATATGCAAACCACCCCTACCTCGGATTTTTTTTTTTTTTTAACACGAAAGCTTTCAGAGCTACAGAGCTGTGCAAGGAATGCGGTCAGTATAATTGGATGAACTTCCAAAGTCTAGAAAATAAAGGCATTTGAACAATTTTTTCGTAAAAGTACGTAACATGACCGATTTTATTCAATGGGCGATAACTCTTCTAAAAATTCGGCGAGTGAAAAATCGTGAAACTTACCTCTGGAGCGTATGACTGCCCATTTCATCTCAAAGTAAAAAGCTCTACAACGGAGAGACAGCCACCATTACATCCGTACACACACACACACACACACACACACACACACACACACACACACACACACGGGGAGCCGGGGTGGTCGAATGGTAGAGCGTTGGACTTCTAATGCTCGGGTCGTGAGATCCCGGCTAGGGGCAAATCAGTATTTGTGCTGGCTTTTTCATCGTTGCCCCGTCTTTGATATCACCCTATGTGGTGGAAAAAGACGTTAAACCCCCAAACACCCACCCACCCAACCACACACACACACACACACACACACAAACACACACACACACACACACACACGCGCGCGCGCGCGCGCGCGTCTCACAACTCCCGCCAAAAACAACACATCAGCATAGTGTTCACGTAAGGTGTCTATGACACAGATTTCGTTGCGTCACTGTGTGCGCAAAAGTATATAGTGTCTAAAGAAACGTCACAGTCTTGCTATTTATCACTGAAACTTGCTGCTGCGCGCAGCGAAATCTGCCCCATCCCATAAAGTTGTTTCTCTATAGAGAAACAACTTAAAAAGCAGTGAAAATGTGGAGTTTGGCTTGTTTCACGTACGCCGAGAAGAATCGGAGAAACTGAAAGCCCCGACTATCGTGACTTATCTTAGCTCAATAGGTCAGCATCAACTTTTTTTTCTTTTTCTTTTTTTTAGGTTTACGAAAGCAGCTCCATAAAAAGTTATCGCCGAAAGTCGTTGGCGGCTGAATTGCCAACGTACTATACTCTCATTCCCCCTTCCTCTAGACTAATCTGATATTGACCGAGCGCCGGGTTTCGCTTTTTCTGAAAGCAGAATGAGATATGATCCCCGTGAGTTCATGTGCTTCACCCAAGGGCCACCGCGGAACCAACAATCCTTGAGACCCCACGATGGCGTACTTTCCGCTAACTGCGGCGATCTAGGTTTTCAAATCTGTGATGCACGCTGACGTCGGCAGATACGGAAAGCCGGGACAGACTAGCGGTAAAGCGTTGGACTTTCAATGCTCGGGTCGTGAGATCGAATCCCGGCTGGGAACCACATTCTTGTACTGGATTCCTCCTACGTGTGTGTGTTGGAAGACGGGGGGGGGGGGGGGGGGGGGGGGGGGGTGTGTGAAGGCTGAACCCCTATGCACCCGGGGAGCCGGGGTGGTCGAATGGTAGAGCGTTGGACTTCTGATGCTCGGGTCGTGAGTTCGATCCCGGCTGGGGCCAAGTATTTGTGCTGGCTTTTTCATCGTTGCCCCGTCTTTGATATCACCCTATGTGGTGGAAAAGGACCTTAAACCCCCAAACACCCACCCACCCCCTGTACACCAACCCCTGATACGTACGTTGTCTGCTCATGGATTGGAATAACCCCACTCCATATTCGTTTATGTTACCAGTAATTAAATGAAAATCGTTCAGCGAGTAACACGGTCGTGGATATATGTACCATTGTTTAGGCATGTTGTAGTACAGGCGAAGATCTTGATACGGATAGCATGTGCAGTTTTACGCTCCATTCCGCTTCCCTGATGCAGCAAGGCACCACCAGGGAGCAGGCTGGAGGTAGACAACTGTACCGCATGAACCATCCGTAAACACTTCTGTACTGCCATCTGGTGCATCATAGTGGTGCTTTAGCCCTCAACAGTTGGCTCCCTAACAATCGGTGGATTTCCACCGATCGGCCAGTCTGCATACATACCTTACTGCTACTCAGAAGTAAACACTTGTGATAAGATGTGTTCACTACGCACACCATATGTGATGGCTTGTGGTACCGGCCGGCCGTATACACATGACAGACACAGGTCAATGTTTTGTCAGATCAAGTGTATTTCGAGCATGTTTCGCATTCATTGCCGGGACTGCTCTCATCAGCGTACCAACCCGTATATATTTGGTAATGGTGTTCATTTCGTCATTATTTAAGTTCGCCTTACAGCTTTTTAATGACGGGTGACGTTCATTTCGTCTTCTGGGGGGGAGGGGGGGGGGAAGGAACACCGGCTGGCGTAGATGTGCTCAATCTCTCCGCGTTTTGTGTTTACGCGCGCCTGCCGGCATTAGTTGCTCAATGTGTGCGGTTGCGGCTCGCGTACCCCTTCCTTCCACGGGGTACTGCCGAGTTCAATTTCGAAGCGACATTCGCAGCTGATTTCTTCTAATCATGAATTCATCTGATTCTGAAAGTGAGGAGTTTCACCCCGAAAGCTATTTGTCTTCTTCTAGTGACCGAGATGAGGCCTCCAGTGACTGATAAAGACAATTTGTTCTTGATGAAATTACGATTTTTTTTACTTGAAAGTAGACACTTCTCATGATCACAAAAAGTTTACTTTTTAAAATATTGTTCTTTCAAAATCTACATCTATAGATTGAGCATTTAATTTTCTTTGATTTTCATATATGATATGTGGGTGTACGACAAATGGTTATGATGCTACGGCGTTTGATCTGATGTTACCCAATGGGCGTCTTTTAAACTGTCAAAAACCTGCGAACTGAGTGTTAAGGATACGGGTAGTAATGTAGTACACAGGGTTCCGGTGCCTGAGAAGAGGCCAAATATTTATGCTGGCTTCTTTCCTCCGTTTCCCCGCCTTTGATAATACCCGTATGTGGTGGACAAGGACGTAAAAACTCCCAAGCACCTAACCACGTGAAAAGAGACTAGACTACGTCTGAGACCATCTGTCTGCGCTTCCGTACTGCGCTCTGGTGCATGGAGTTTAGAGGACAGGCATGGACAGAGAAAAGAACGTCGTCCGAGACTAGACAGCAGTAAAGTGTACGCTAGTCTAGGACTGCCGACGTAGTCCGTGCCCATGCATACGTCCACTGAGATTTACAGATCTATTGGGAGGATGGGAAGTGCTACCATTTGGGGGGACTTTTCATAGATATTTGATCTTATGTGCAAACCACCCCTACCTCGGAATTTTTTTTTTTTTTTTTTTTTACACAAAACCAGTCAGAGCTACAGAGCTGTAGCACGAATACAGTCAGTGTAATTGGGTTAACTTCCAAAGTCTAGAAAAAGAAGGAATTTGAACAACTTTTTCGGAAAAAAATCGTAACATGACCGATTTTTTTTTTAAATCGGCGATAACTCTTCTGAAAATGCGGCAGGATAAAAATCGTGAAAGGTGGGTCATATCAGATCAAATATCTATGTAAAGACTACTGCAAATTACTCACCATCCCGGCGTTTTTGCGAAGTGTGACAACTGCACATACGACAGGAACTACTGCACTATTATAGCTTTAGCATCACGAATAACTAAACTTTTAGACAAAGATACTTTTTCAAGTTTCTGCGAGAAGTACCGGTCAAAAGAGTTTAAATTTTGCGATTTCATGAGTACAATCCAAGGTATTCTAGACCAGCTGTCTAGATCTTCCAGATTTTATGTAAAAAATAATTCAGTCGGGGAAGTCACAAAGCCAACAGGGAAATCACAAGACATGAACAAGCATCCTCAGACGATCTCAGTGCTAGAGGCTGCCGTCAAATGTTTAGTTCACGGAATTGACGTCATCTCTCTCTCTCTCTCTCTCTTCATCTCTTACAGCCTTTATATAGGCGGTCGGGCGCTGGACTTTCAATGCTCGGGTCGTGCGTTCGAATACCGGCTGGGGCCAAATATTTGTACTGGCAAATGTCTCGTAGCCCCGTCTTTGAAATCACCCATACATGGTTGAAAGGACTGTAATAGTTAGTTAGTTATTTAGGGCTTAGAGCCTGAAGCGCCGACAGTGAGTCTGAAAGAATAAGGAATTTTTTACGTTTACACTATACACGTGCTTGAGGACTGCAAACTCCCAAACACCCACCCCACCCTTATATAGGCGATCAGTGAACTCCAACAAGTCTGACAACCCCTCCTATTTGCATAAGTCCGCTACACTACTCCTACTGGCGGGGAATCGGCGGGGCCGAGGCTTCTCGAGGACCTCTCTGGGATAGGCTCGACGGACGGCGGGACCACGTGCTTTTCTTTTGAAACATACACTGCACGTGTAAATATAATGAACGCGACTCTTTCATTTAGACTTAGTGTCAGTGCCAAACACAGCAGGTCCGTCTTGTTACCCTCCTCCCGTCTCTCACTCTCTCTGCTTTGGCGCAATGGGCATGAACTGATCTCATGGATTGGGTTGCTGATCTGGCAAGGTGCAGTGATGAGCACACAACATGTCCTCCCTCTCTCTCTCTCTGTCTGCGCGAGGTCGATATGTCGTGGGCAGGAATCCCGACAGTGCCAAAATTTGTGCTGGCACTTTCTAGTGCTCCCGTCTTTAAAATCACCTTCAACGATAACAAAAGACGTTGCCCATGCAAAGTCGCAATTTTACTTGAAATCTTTAGGTCAATAGAAGCCACCATTATGCAGTCTGTAGCGGTCTCGGCCCACTCCTAGCCTAATAGTGGCTTGAAGTGGCCCCTACTGGTGCGCAATTGCCTATAACTGCCACCACCACCACCACCACATCTCTCTCTCTCTCTGCTTCGTTTCTGGTCCTGCCTGGCGGGAAAACACACTCCATTTCGCTGGGAAAACAGAGTAAGATATGAGCGGCAGTGGCAGTAATGGGATATCATGCGCTGCACAAACTATCCTCGCCACCTCCACATCTCCTTGAAAGTTACCAGGGGGAGGTGAAAATCTTTTCGTTTTTTGCCTGACCAAATTTCATCCGAACGCGACGCCATCTTCATACCCGACCTGGCAGTGGCGACGCAAACCAACGTGCCAGGTCCGACGTGACAAGAGAGCACAGCAAAGGCGGGCCTAGTTCGTATACTACAAGCTCTTTGAGAACCTAACGGGTGACACAGAAAACGTACAGCGAGTGTACTTGGGATTTTTAACGGTTGCAATGTCATAGTAGGATCATCTAGTTGTCATACCTTTGATTCCAGCCCAAGATGCCACCCACCCGACTCACAGTCAAGATCCCCGCCGCTCCACAGCCTTTGCGAATGTAGGAATCTGACTTGATGCTACACCAGTACACACGGAGGGTAACCTCGCCACGTGAAACACGGTCATAAGCATTGAGAGACCGACTGAATAGTAGGAGGCAGTGGTGATTCGTCGAGGGCATGTGAGGAAAAGTTAGGAAGACTAAACCACGTAAAATTCCCCGAAAGCCAGTGAAAAGGAAAATGCGATTTTGATAGTTGTGCGTTTGACTATTGAGGAAGAAAGCCAGTTTTCACTCCTTTGGGGATTACTACCGTCGGGCAGTGTCTTTACCCTTTGAAACGGATCAGTAGTGTTAACTCGACCTTCCGCTAGTCAGCAGAGCAAACAAAACTGAAGATCCCACCCGTCTACTTCCTCCTTCCGCCGACATAACCAAAAACACATTTCATTGATTTTAGATGTGTTAGCTTTTCCTCCCATTTCCTGCACGGCCGCACATAGTCTCATTCAACTGACTCAGGACATTTCAGTTAGATTCCTACATTAACAAAGGCTGTTTGGAGCATTGTGGCCTGGGTGGGATTTGACTGTGTGTCGGTTGGTCGCCCATTGGGATGGAATCAAAGTGGTGTTATGGCAGGATGCTCCTCTTTGTTCCGTCATTGAAAAACATACAAAGCTTGATGCCTCTAGATTCGGAGAAAATGGCAATTTCGAATTTCCAAAGAGACAGACTTAATGACCTTGACCTTCAGTCAAGGTCGTTCAAAATGGTGTGTTTTGGAATGTCTTATTGCTGTCTATCAGCAAGCCAGGTTTGGTGCCTCTGCTGTGTATTGTTTCTTAGAAAATGCCAATGTTAAAGTTTTGGACAGCTTGTATGGCCTTGACCTTGACTCAAAGTCACTGAATATAAGTATGTCAGTAAAGGTGGTCAATGTCTATCATCATGCAAAGTTTGACGTCTGGTACTTCTAGATTCTGAGAATGCTAATGTAGAATTTCCAAACACTTTAACAGACAGCTTTAGTGACCTTGACCTTGGGTCAAGGTCAATCAAAAACGTATGTTTTTAAAGGTCTTCTGGCTGTCTATCAGCGTGCCAAGTTTGGTGCCTCCGCTGTTTGTAGATTCTGAAAAAGGCTAATGTTAAGGTTTAATGATGACTGTACGATGGTTTGAGTTTCAAAACTGCTGCAGTATGTTTCTTTACAGCATTCTTTCACTAAGCGCATTAAAAATCGTGCTCCCGGGGACGCCTTTAACGTTCTTTTCCACCACAAAAGGGTCTGTACGGGAGGTAGGCTAGGATAATTAGGTTTTTTATATAGCGGAACGTAGAACAAATTTGATCCTAACTTTTTACAGAAATCAGTAGAGCACAGGCCCCTAATGCTGTGGTGGTCTCCGAATGTTTTCTCCGTCCGCGTCACCGTTGAAAACGACCGTTTATCTTACCATTTTCACTATATGATCCCTATAAATGGGCTTTTGAGGGTGTGCACAAAGTAGGCGTGTTTACGGGTACAGAAATGCGCAGAATTGCAGTCTAAACACTGTTACTGTTAGACAATACATGCATTGTTGACTGAAATTTCACACCAATCAGAATGATGCTTCCTGGATAATTGCGGCCATTAGTTTGGCCTTTGATTCAAAGGGCCTGTAAACCGACTGCATTTGATGCTTGTGCACTTGGCAGGTCACTGCAGGTGACATGTATCGCGTAAAACATTTACGACATTGAACATGTAGTCAGAAAACGCTTCTTTGGTGTTGCGAAGTTCCTTGGTCATCGCATGTGCAGGTAAGTATGAAATATGATATCCAAGTGAGCACTTTTTCCGGTAGCGATATTTTGGGGGGTGTACTTATTAAAGTAGTCGCTGCGTTGTGAGTAGTGAACTGTTTTTCTGAAAAAAATTAGTGCACATGCAAGAATAGTATCCCGGTGGTGTTATATCAAAAGTTCATTGAAATCGCTTTTGTACTTTTGTCACAAACAGCAATGGAAAGTGCAATCTGTTTAATAATGACGGAATACGCGTAATGATGGGAGTAGAGACACTTGATTGGTTGCTGTGATAAGACGTGTTCGCGAAAACGAATATAATATGGTGCAAATATTCGGGCACATGCTCGGTGTTTCAGAATTGTCTTCTGGAACTTGTAGCAGAGATTCATTGCTTATAGAGGCTATCAGTTCCCTACATGGATTGAAAGCGGTGCTTACTAAAGAGCCTACTACATTTGCTACGCTTGATTCAGTTTCTTTTTATACATTTGTCGTGGTGGAAAAGACAATGACTAGTCTTATGAAGAAAGATACCCAAATCCAAACAAGCACGTCTTCTTTTCGGCGGTTATCAATTTTCCCCTGGGATGGGGCAGATTTCGCTGCGCGCAGCAGCAAGTTTCAGTGATACAAAACAAGACTGTGACGTTTCTCCAGAAAATACATTCTATCGCGCACACAGTGACGTAACGAAATCTGCGCCATAGACACCTTACGTGCACACTATGCTGCTACGTTCTTTTTGGCGGGAGTTGTGAGACATGTGTGTGTGTGTGTGTGTGTGTGTGTGTGTGTGTGTGTGTGTGTGTGTGTGGACGGATGTAATGATGGTTACCTCCTAAACCACCTCGTCGGAGAGCTTTTTACTTTGAGATGAAATGGGCAGTCATATGCTCCAGAGGTAGGTTTCACGACTTTTCACTTGCCGAATTTTTAGAAGAGTTACTGCTCTTAATCGGTCGTATTTTTACGAAAACAGTGTTCAAATTCCTTTATTTTCTAGACTTTTGAAGTTCACCCAATTACACTGACTGTATTCGTAGCACAGCTCTGTTGCTCTGACAGATTTTGTGTAAAAAAAATATTTCCGAGGTAAGGGTGGTTTGCATAAAAGGTCACCTGTCCATGAAAAGACTCCTTCAAATTACTCATCATCTCGGCACTTTTGTCACGTGCGAAAACTGCACATATGACAGGAACTACTGCACTATTAAAGCTATAGTATTAAGAATAACAGAGCTTTTGGATAAACATATTTTTTCAAGTTTCTGCGAGAAGCGCCAGTCAAAAAAGTTCCAGTTTTGCAATACCGCGGTTGCCGGTTACGAAGAGTCGGGTGCTCTCCAGCGCCGGAGACGCGAACGGTCCACCTGAAGTGGGCTACGCATGCGATGGCGAGCAACGTGAGCGTTTCGACCGGCGGAGAGGTTCGCGATAAAATTAAATCAATGAAAGTTCCTGAACTGAAAAAATATCTGAAAGACAGGGGCGTGCGTTTAAGTGGCTACACAAAAGCGCAGCTTATCACTCTAGCCCTTGAAGCAGATCGGCAGTCGCTTCAACCGAGACTGAGGTAGGCGGTGTAAAGGTCAAGTCGACCTGTGACTTGTGGCTTGCCACTAATTTTTATTCAAGCACTTTGGCTGTTTATCAGTGCGAACTGAACTTTTGCTTGGAAATGAAAGTCTTTCTTTCTTGATTTTTTGTTCCATAACGATTGTGTTCAAACAATGTAGGTACCGGGACAGAATTTGTCCGCTTGTTCCCGACGAAATGGCGGCTGCACACGCTAGGCCACCGAGACGGGTCGGCGTTCTGCCTTCGAATCGCTTTTATCCACAAATTTCTTGAAACTTTTGAAGAAAAGGGCTCAAACTGAACGATCTCACCATTAGGTAAGACCGTCTCTGGGAATTTCTCCAGCTTATCTGATTTTCTCGAGCCATTTTGGCAGCCGATCGCAACGCAGTGGTAATGCGGCATCGTGTGTGACTCGAGTAGCCCACATGCCGAGTCTATCAAGCCTTGTCTCGGTCCAAAATCGCGCACGTTCACGCATGTTCACGCGCTATAACGAGAATCGGCAACAAGGCCATTTCGTAAGTACAGTCCAAGGCATTCAAGTCCGCGTTTCACCAGCTCTCTAGATCTTCCAGATTTTATGTAAAAATTAATTCAGTCACGGAAGTCACAAAAGCAATTTCTTATCAATTTTTGAAATTAGACAAACTTAATATGAAACTTCCAGTAAAATAATATTACGCGAATGCAAATAAAAAACGATAGACTCAAAAGCAAATCTGTGAAATCTCTTTTATTTGCAAGGTGTTTTTCCTTGGCAACAAACGTCGTTTATTTTGCCTTTTTTGGACATTCTCAAATTAATTTACGAATGAAGTATATTACTGGCAAAGTGTGATGGAAAGTATGTAGAATACAACCTCAAGTCTACAGCAGTAAATGGCTGAATTCATTTCAAGTGTCATGACGTATGTCAATCACACGGCAAACATGTTTTTGAGGTCAAGGTCATCGGTTCGTCTGTTTACTCCCAAACATTTCATCGCTCTATTAGAATAAGCAGAAGAACAAGCAGTCACAAGCACCAGGCAAAACAAAATTAGCACAAATGGTTTGTATGTGTACAGCTTTGGTGACCTTGACCTTGGGAGTAAAGGTCACAGAGACTGGGTGAAAATTTTGTAAATACGACTTTTGGCATAACATTTGCCTAATAATTTGGCAAGATAAACGGTCGTTTTTAACGGTGACGTGGACGGAGAAAAAATTCACGGAGACCACCACAGCTTTAAGAGCCTGTGTTCTACTGATTTCTGTAATAAAAAGTTAGGATCAAATTTGGTCTGCGTTGTTCAGCATTTTTCCTAGCCTAAGGAGGTCCACGACTGATTTACATATACAGTCGGAATACTAGTGATTGTTTATAGTGTACAGAACGAAGAAGGACTTTCGTTATCCTCAGGTTTTACCCACTAAAAACAGCCTGTAAGCAGCAGACTTTTCCAATTCCGATTTGGGCTCTGCGCATGTGCGACGGAACTATGGGTATACATGATGTAAGCTTATTATTGTCGTTTGTCTACTTCCCACAGGCATGAGCTGCTAGGATTTACGCATTACGCATCGTTTGTTCTCCATGGAAACATGCAGGCGAAACATTCACTTGGGAAACTTTGATCACACACGCGTCAAAATGACAACAGCACTTCTGGTGTGGGTGGTCCTGATCGGAGGTCATGTAAGAAGTTCTGAAGAAGGTAAGATCAATTAAGACCATTTTATCTACGGTCTTTGGTAAGATTAAACCTCTCACGCCTATATGTAACCTGGTAGAATCTATTTTCGGACGCGTAAGGGATTCAACACTACTTGAAAAGAAACAAATCCAAATCATTTCGCAAAACGTTTTGAAAATGAACACCATCTACTGTTTTATGTTTGTACATGAATGCAATTAATGCATAGCACTTTAGTTTGCTGCAGCAACGGCCAAACCCCTCTTTTGGGCCTCTCTCAGAAAAAGTAACCAATTTTCCGCACCGACGAAGTATTCAGCGGTTTTTGGACCAGACTACAAAATCAAATGAAAGAAAACTGCGTTGCGGGTCTATTCTATGGAGCAGAGACCACAATTCAGAGACACCTGCAGGATGACCATTCTTTAGGAGAGAAAAACATCCGGCTCATGAGTGCGGGGTTCTCCGGATGTCTGTTCTGAGAATGAATTCTGCGCGAAAAAGGTGCAATGCGCGAACATGTAGCAGGTGCGTGCCAAACAAATCTAACGTAATGGTTATTCCAGTGTGTGCTCTGCTTATGTTACTCTGAAAGTAATCTGGTGCAAACGGCACAAGTAAACTGGTGTCATTTCAATTCTAGCCTTAGCAGACATCGAATGATGTCGGCAAAACGTGATAGCTCAGAGAGGCCAGTTCAAAGAAACAGGCGTGTATTCATCGTTCAGTTGGTTTTTAAGTTCTTTCATACAGAGAGCAAGATTCAGTGATAAACACGATGGTCACCAGCCCAATATGTTGTTTCTGTTTACTGGAGTGATTTAAATAATTTTACGCCTGTAAACGCCGGACAACCAACTGTTCTTTAAAGGGCGATAACTCCTAATTCATTTATACAATCACAGCTCGCTCGGACACTCTAGTAAAAGATCTTGATTTATTAGGAGACCCCAAATTTGAAGTCAATCGGTAGAGTATTTTCGGAGACAGGCCTGCACACACACACACACACACACACACACACACACACACACACACACACACACACACACACAGAGCACGCACTGCAGCGGAGAAGTGCGTTCAGGGGCACCATGCCCGTCGGTAACAATGACGTCATTGTCAGAGTTAGACTTGCATCACGTCTGTAAGAATGCATCCCAGGCATGTTGTCTTCATCGGCAACTAAGGATTTTCCTTTCTACCTCTCTCGGTCAATCCCTCGAGAGCCCACTCACATGTCTCCCGAATTTAGCCGCTCTGTTCTTCCTCCTATCTCTCAGCTGATTCCTACGTTCGGTCCATTTATCTACAATTTTTCTTTTTAACCCCTCACTCACATCTGCTACCTGTGGTTAGGAATAAGTGAACGATGTTGTGCGTGTGCTGCGAACTGTTTTATTGCGCCTAGGAGATGATTTGTCCGTTACATATTTGATTTTTTTCACGTAGTGCATACACACCTAGCCGCGAATTACTCTTTGGTGCTTACCCGGCGTTCAGCCCTAAAAACTCACTCACTCACTCACTCGTGCTGGGCACAAAACAAGGAGGAATGGCCCCATCCCATGAAGTTGTTTCTCCATATTTCATGCCATTTTATCTGTTTAGTTGCTTGTTGTTGTTTTCAAGTGTTGGTTCTTTTTTTTTACGTTGTTTCCATATTTATGGACAAAACATCATAGGACAGGCTAAAAATTCCACGTTGAAAGGCACGTTTTGTGGCATAAACGCACGTCGCTCGCATTCTCCGCACAGACATGATCAAAGAGCAAGTCCGGCCTACATTTTTCCTCATAGTGCTTTGGTTTGTTTTTTAACTTTAAATCTTTTTTTATTTGCGCAGCTGTACAGTTCTCATGACATAGCTTTTGAAAATTTAGTCTAAGTTTACTAATAAATATGGTGTTTGTTTAGACATACCAGTGCAGATGCAAAATCGAAACCAGGTGTACCGCATTATAACGGAAATTACCTGTGGTTCTCGGTCATCACATGAACCTGTCCCCACAGTGTTCTTTCAAGCAAGTAAGAATAAAGTTAATAGCCTCCAGTAGACTGAAGGGAACACACAAAGGGTAGAACCAAAATCATATTCTTCAACCCCAAAGGCATCAGCGAGTCGCTTTGTTTTAATTTTTAAGACTGGCGGTCAGTGTATGCATTGAAAGTTGTAAATAAATATTTATGGTAGACATGTTCTCCGGCTGTAAAACAAACGCCGCGGTAAACACACATACGCACACACACACGCTCTCATACGCACACGCTCACATACACGCACACACACTGTGTCCCGAGTTGTCCTGAAGGTAGACTCTTCGAGAGCTTACCTGATCAAATTTATTGTGTATTCCAAACACAAGCTGCACTGGAACTTTCTACTATGAATCAAGTTAGATTTACGGCCTAGCAGGTTTCTGGTCATAGATACCTATGCGCCATCACGCTTAGCCTAACTGAAAGGGACGTAATCATGTCAATTAGTTACTTCCCCTCTCGACAATTCCACGCAAATCTAACCGTGCATTTGGGGCCAGTTCTCCTGACTGTGACTGTCTCAGAGGGTGTACTCGACGGTTTTGCACTCCGGATGAACTAAGGAAGTATGTAAAACCCATGAGGAACGGTTTTAAGGCCATAAAGGCAAGGGAATCAAATACCCTTGACTTTCACCAAGGACGGCACGGGTCAACGTCTCGGCTTTCGCCTTCCTCAGGACACAAACAAATGGGACATAACTTCAACAAACAAAAGGTAACTCTGCTGACATACTGACATACACGGCGGGGGGGGGGGGGGGGGGGGAAATAAAAAAAATAAAAAAATAAATTAATTGAATAAGTAATTAAAAAAATAATAAATGAATAAAATAAAACGGTGGGGGAGAAAAGGACCAGAAAACAATAGTACGGAAAAAAATCACAACACCCATCCTTTGGTGAAAGAAGACCATGGACTGTGTGGAAAAAAAAAAGTGGGCGAGAAAAGAACAGAAAAGATTATTGAAAAAAAAAAGGAAAAGTAAAAACATCACAACACCACCTTCTGTTTTTTTGTTTTTTGTTTTTTTTACTATTCTTTTCTGTTCTTTTCTCCCCCACTTTTTATGTTGTTTGCATAGTAATGGAAACAACATCATAGGACGGGCTAAATTTTCCACGTTCATGGGCAAGCATCTGTGGTACAAACGCACGTCACTGCCGATCTCCCGCAGAGACGATTTTGCAAGTGTAACTCTGACAATGACGTAAGAAAACGTGCGTCATCGATGCTGACATGTACGGTGCCCCGAACGCGCTTCTCCTCCTCAGTGAGTGCCGTCTGTGCGTATGTGTGTGCGTGCGTGCGTGCGGCTGTGTGTGTGTGAATTGTGTCCAGGCCCGTTTCTTGGAAAATACTCAACCGAATGGCTTCAAATTTGGGGTATCCAAATATATCAAAATGTTACATTAGAGGAACCAAGCGTGTGGTGATTGCTTAAGTGATTTGGGAGTTATCGCCCTTTTGAGACAAGTTGGTTGTCTTTCGTGTACAGGCGTAATATTTATTTAAATCACTCAATTTTTTGGCAGTAGATAGCTTGAATACGGACTCTGAACAGAGTCACTACTAGAAAATGGTCGCTCTTATAGTTTTCATGTAAACCGAGCCTGAGTTGACATTGCATGTGAACCCAGTTCAGATGCCTATTTCTCCGAAAATACTGAACCGATCGATTTCAAATTTGGGGTTTCTAAATGAATCAAGATTGTTGAATAGAAGGCCCGATCCAGGTACGATTGCACACATGATTTGCGAGTTATCGCCCTTTTCAGAAAAAGTGGTTTTCTGGCGTTTAAAGGCGTAATATTTACCTAAACCACTCCATTTTTTGGACATAGATATCATGAATACGGACTCTCAACTAAGTGAATTTTGGAGTTGTCGCTTTTATACTTTTGGCGTAAGCCGTACCTGATGAAAGTGCTGGTGAACACACTTTAGATCTCAAAATCGCTCCTACTATACATAGATAATGAGCCTGGGGTGCCATAAAAAATATACAAAAAAATTAGAACTAGAGAGGCAAAAGCCTCCATGGCTCCCTTGTGACATGGGTCAAGGTCATTCAAAAGAGTATGTTTGTAAAAAATCTTACCACTATCAAGCCAAGTAAGGTGTCTCTGGTGTTCTTAGTTCCTGGCAATATTACACTTTTCCCCAAAACTGACTATATGGCCTTGACCTTGGGCCAAGGTCATTCAAATAAGATGTCTATCATTACACCAAGTTGGATGCCTCTAGTATTTGTAGTTTCTCCAAAGACGGTAATATTGAAATTGACCACTGACAGCTTTAATGACCTTGACTCAAAGTCAAGGTCATTTAAAGTGGTATGGGTATATATAGTTCTTATCAATGTCTATTAGCATGGCAAGTTTGGCGCCTCTGCTATTTGTTGTTTCTGAGAAAATGCCAATGTTACGGTTTCACAAAAATAGCTTGTACGGCCTTGACCTTGACACAAGGCTATTGAATACATGTATATCTGTTAAGTTCTTATCAATGTCTATCACCATATAAAGTTTAAAACCTCTGGTTTTTGTAGATTCCAAGAAAATGCCAATGCAAAATTTTAAAACAGACAGCTTTAGTGGCCTTGACCTTGAGTCAAGGTCATTCAACATGATATATTTTGAAAGGTCTTACGGCTGTCTATAGACATGCCAAGTTTGGTGCCTGTGCTGTTTGTAGATTCTGAGAAAATGCCCATGTTAAGGTTTACTGCGGAAATGCGGAAAATAGCTTGTACAGCCTTGACCTTGACACAAGGCCATTGAATACATGTACTTCTGTAAAGTTCTTATCAGTGTCTATCATCATGCAAAGTTTAAAACCTCCGGTTTTTGTAGATTCCAAGAAAATGCCAATGCAAAATTTTAAAACAAACAGCTTTAGTGACCTTGACCTTGAGTCAAGGTCACTCAGAATGATATATTTTGAAAGGCCTTATGGCTGTCTATCAGCATGCCAAGTTTGGTGCCTGTGCTGTTTGTAGATTCTGAGAAAATGCCAATGTTAAGGTTTTCTACGGAAATGCGGAAAATAACTTGTCTGACCTTGACCTTCACACAAGGCCATTGAATACATGTATATCTGTAAAGTTCTTATCAATGTCTATCATCATGCAAAGTTGAAAACCTCTGGCATTTGTAGACTCCAAGAAAATGCCTATGTAAAATTTTCAAACAGACAGCTTTAGTGACCTTGACCTTGAGTCAAGGTCATTCAAAATTATATATTTTGAAAGGACTTATGGCTGTCTATCGGTATGCCAAGTTTGGTGACTCTGCTCTTTGTAGATTCTGAGAAAATGCCAATGTTAAGGTTTACTGCGGACACACCCACAGACACACACACACACACACACACAGACAGACGACGGAGGGTTACAACATAGACTCCCATTGTTACACAAGGGAGCCAAAAATTCACTGCAGCCGTTATCGTCAGTTGACTCGAAAATTTGTACTCACAGCACATTTCCTCTGCAAGCCACACGCGTCACAAACATCGAAGAAGAGACGCACGCGCACTGACGTAAAGTAAGTGCGTCATGTTTGATTGACGTGATGCTGTTTTTTCTTGGGGGTGTCTCGCCACTTTCTTTCCGAATTCCTCTGGTTGGAGACGTGGTGTATTTTACTTCTACTATGTCGCCATCTTCGTGCAATCGCAGAGAAGACACGGGATACAACAGAATACAACTCCAATACTTTATGAACAGAATATGCACGGAGAACAAATTCATGAAAGAAGAAGAACCCAGAACGCTGTGCAGGGCTGCTTACGTACTGAACAGGTCAGATCTAGAACATTCCTCAACTTACTGCAAGTTACTGGAAGGTTCGATATCTTTCCAAGGTGACGTAATCTACTGACGTTACTGCACCAGCATGTTCTGGGATGGTCTAGAAATTATTTTGCATCGAAATGCAGTATCTTTTCGCGATCTCTACAATCTGACATGTGGAAAGCGGGAATTTCAGTGGGTTTCGTTTTTGCCACTGACTCACACTCAGAAGCAAAATGTGTGTGTGTGGGGGGGGGGGGGGGGTGCGTGCGCGCGCAAGCGCGCGTCTAAGGCGAGAGAGAGAGAGGGTCTCTTCTCCGATACCAGTAAGCAATCGTCTGTCAGTCAGGTCTGCGGGAAGTAACTCTGTCAAAGGGGAACGACTTTATTACAAGAATTCATTCACCCATGTAGAACCTCGCATACGCCAAAACGTTTGTGACGTCAACCAGCTAGGCGAGCTCACACGACCTCATGTGTTTGGGTTTTTGCAAGTGCATAGAGGCACGATAAGGGTTTTCAGTACTTTCTTTATGTCAGCATGCTTGATGTCAGAGAGCTTGCGTTCCGGCGTGTGCGCGCGGGCTGCATACATGACACAACGACTACGACTGTGACTACAGCAGGTCATTGAATGGAAACAACATATTGGGCTGGTGGCCATCTTGTTTTTTCCATACACACTCCATGGTCTTCTGTCACCAAAGGATGGGTGTTCTGATGTTTTTACTATTGTTTTCTGGTCCTTCTCTCCCCAACCGTTTTATTTTATTTATTTATTATTATTTTTAATTAATCAATTTATTTATTTATTTTATTTTTATTTTTTCCCGCGCCGTGTTTGTCAGTATGTCAGCAGAGTTACCTCTGTTTCTTGAAGTTATGTCCCATTTGTTTGTGTCCTGAGGAAAGCGAAAGCCGAAACGTTGACCCGTGTCGTCCTTTGTGAAAGTTAAGTGGTTTCTGTCCCTCTTAAGTCGCTTTTATTTGTTTAACTTGTAACCACTTCGCAGTCATTACCATTTCCTTTTCATGTGTTTGGGGTTTTGCGAGCGCAAAGAGGCACGGAAAGGGTTTCCAATACTTTATTTGTGTCATGCTTGATGTCAGAGAGCTTGCGTACGTGTGCGCGCGTGCAGCTAGTCCGGGTAACCCATGAGTGATCGGGGAAGTCACATCCTGGGTCAGGGATCCAAGCGAAGAAACTTTTTGGTGGCTACATTTTTTTCGTGGTGGCTATGGCACAGGAAAACGTCAGGCTAATATAAGAAAACTGACAGCGTACCTAAGCTGTACGATGATGTTTATAGCTGAACTTGATTGAAATGTTCGCGGCTTCAACCGGCCGTCTGCGGAAGTTAGAATGGGATCCCTTATGGCGCACGGCGAAAACTGAAGGGAATGAACTCATTGTTTTTTCAGAGTTATCTCCCATTTGCCCTCACACCAACCCGCGCGCACTTTCCTGCGACATTTTTCACGAAAGGATACTAACACGGATACTTCCTCAATCAGTCTCAATCCGCGTTGTGATTTCTTCGTCGTGATTGAAGGTAAGCAGTGTGTTTGAGTGTACGTCCATTTTCCCCCTTTATTAATATGATCTCTGTCAGTTTAGACAGAGATTGTCGTCTGAGTCTGACAAGGAAGCGTGTGAGCCTACAAGCAAAGTAACGTCGCGTCACTGATACCTTTGTCTTAGCAGCCGACTATTTTAGGACATTGACTAGAGTGGTTTTAGATCTTTAAATGCTAGAACTGAAAAGCCTGCTTCAAGTTTCAAAGAAAGCCTTTACGGATACATGTCCGAGTCTGCAGTTACAAAATTGTACAGACCAGGCAGGAACCAGATCTATCTATTATCTTGAAATTTCGCACTCACTCGATCACTCATACCAGTAACATACTGCTCCCGGATTGTACTTCACAATGTCGCTGGTGGCGTTTGTATAACTCAGAATTACTGCATTTCTTGTCTATTGCTTCCTCAGCAACCGTGTAGAACACGTCAGCGACTTTGGCAGGCGAGATTCAATTTTCTCAAAATATGACGTTAGCGAAATATTCAGTGGTTTACTGACCTGGGATATTCTGAATAGTTTCGCAAAGTCGAAGGACGCGGTCTTGCTCCTCACATCAAACAGCAATATTTATCTACTAGTGGTTTTAAGTTTCTATAAATGTTCGTGTGAAAATCTACTTTAGATTTTCGTATCAACAAGATGGCGGCGCGATCATTACGTAATGGGGATAATCGTGGAATTTTGTTCAATATTCCGGGGAATGGTGCAGAAAGTGAAGATTAGAGTGTGGCAAGATTCGTAGATTTGGACGGCGGTTTTCCTGATTCCTTTGGGCATGTAGAAGAATTGGAAGAAAATGACTCTGATGATGGGAAGGAGGAGGTGATCAATCTACACCAATCAGTCGAGTTCCGGTGGGTGTGGAAGATGTGTACTGTGAAGGGAGTCCAGGAAAGTTGGAGAGGGATGAGTAGAGGCAGTACTGGGAGGCAACGGAGTAAAACTGGAGGGAGTGCTACATTAGATTCTGACTCTCACAGCAGTTTTAATAATCACATACACAGACAGTATCCATTCTACGAAGGTGAGCATGGTCCTACTGTGTTTTCCCCCTGCTGACTGTGACATGATAGACACTTGGGATATTCTTTTCCCTGGACTTTGTCATGTTATTGCAGAGCACTGAACAAACCAGTATGCTAGACAGATAGGTGTGCATTGGTGCAGCAGGAAGTGTGTGTGTGTGTGGGGGGGGGGGGGGGCTGAAAAGCAGGGCACACTGTGCATTTTGCTGTGGCATTGGTCTGTACATAGGTATTGCAAGTATGATCTCAGGCAGTGTACAGATAGATCTCATGTCAGACTCACCAGCAGCTATTTCAGTAAGCCTGCAGTACAAGTCAGCTGTATACCAAAGTGTTTTGTGTGTGTTTGAACAGTCTATGAAGTACATGTATCATGCAAGATCAGTACAAATGAGGACTGAAGAGAAACCATGCACACCATCACAATTTTTTTTTTTTTTTTTTTTTTTTTACAGATCTGTGGAGTGTGTGTGTGTGTGTGTGTGTGTGTGTGTGTGTGTGTGTGTGTTACAACATCACTTTGATCTGCATGTATGCATTTATTTCAGGCCCAGCTCCTGCTCAAAACAACCAGCTCCTGCAAATATGTTTACAAGTGTGTCATCCTCTGATATCATGTTCAACATGGCGATTATTCAAGTCAACACCAAGTGGTAAGTTTAGTTAGGTCCACTTTTGCTTTTTTGTTTTAATGTTAAAGTTAGCAACAAGCGTACCAGACAACCTCTATTGTGTCGAATCCATGTACATGTACTACAAACTAAGAGCAAAGATTACATATTCTTAAACTGGCCTAAGTCTGTGTTTAACCGATATGAAATCCCCTCAGAAAGCAATCGCCAGTGATATCCCTGCCTACCATGGGATTTAAACCTGCTGCAGGATCTACAGACCGGGCATCTTGGACACTAAAATTCCCTCATTAAAATAATCTTTTGTTACCATAATGGTGATGTCAAAGCCGGTTGTAATAGGACAAGACCTTTTCCAGTATTGACACTAGTGAAATTCAGTCCCAAAATTCCCTCATCTAATCGGACACTTGACGCTAAATTCAAACTGCCATACCCCCGCCCCCACCTTTTTGAAATAAATTTAGTACTAAACTCTGTTTGAAATGTTTGTAGGTGTGGTGGTTGGTTGTATGTTTGTTTGTACTGCTACATTTTCATTTTGAAGGTTATAACACTGAAGGAAAGTAGACACAGTATACTGTGAATCTGACTTGGCTAGGGCTGAAGGAACAGTGAGAATCTAAAGAATACATTTTCTGTTATCTGTAGTTTGCTAGTTGTCCAAGCACTTGTTTCACTGTTGTAACATTTGAAAGAAATAGTATTTAGTTTTGTTTTTGTTTTTACCATGACACATTACTGTATGGTCAGTCCTAAATCTGATCAGTTTCCATGTGCTGTCATGTTTCCAGCCTGAATGGTAAACTTTGTCCCCACTGGCCAAAATGTTTGTGTTGTAACTGATCAACATGTGTCTAGAAATAAATGTACAAAAGGAAACGTTTGATAATGTGTGACCTTCCAAGTGATGTCCTAATCACAAGGCTGATAAATTTCAACATACACTACCTGAACATTATGTCTTTCGATGTTTCTCATTCAGTGTGTGTGTGTGTGTGTGTGTGTGTGTGTGAAAATTAAACAGTACAAGTAATACTAAAATATAAATAAATACGGTTGGTGTGCCCATGTATGCATTTTTGTTTGCAGTACAACAGACCTAGTTGTATATGAATTAAAATATGCAATGTGTACTATCTGCCAAACATTACAAAAAAAGTCTTAAATGAAATCGGACAACCTTCGCCCGTCAGGAATCTGATGTCTGACCATTCGCTGTGTCTGGTCTGACCAACTCAAAGGACAACCAATAGCCTAATTTACAAAGATCCTCATCCACTCACCAAGCATGTTTCGACTGTCTTATCAGTAGTCCCAAGCACAGACATGAATGCTTTTTAGAAACATACAACAACAGAGGGAAAACCACAGATCATCAATACAATATTACTGATCATCTTCAGCAAACTGGATCATTTCGCTCCAAAGGAAAAAAACATTTGAAAACAAGTGCCCACATACAAACGTGATGCGCATGGTGCCATTGACGTCAAGAGTCTGACAATGCGAAGTGGCAACATTTTCAGTTTGAACCATGTTGCTGTTTTCCCCGCTCGCTGCCAAACATGTAATCAAAGACCGTATTATCTACGGTCTTTGATGTAATGCTCTTTGGTACATTACTATACAGGGACAAACAACTTAAAAAGATGAGAGTCTTGATTTGTGTAGGATGGACTTAAATCATCTGTTCAGATTCAACGTTTTCCATTATTAATTACTGTTTTGCGTTTGATTATGCATGCTAGTTTACACCGACCTTGTCCCTGGAAAGCAAAACTGCACGTACAATTTAACACACTGGATTATGTGACGGTGATTTTGTAAAGTTTAAAAAGTACAGCAGCTGTGTAATAGTGCCTGCCGTATTTTACGCTCCGCCCCCTTTTTTCCTTTTATTCTTTCTCCTCACTACCATCCTTCCACGTGAATATGCTTGTCGGCTCACAATCTAGATCTAGAGAGACATACGTGACATAAACTGACACTCACACATCAGTGATCACATCAAATCAGTGGTAATCAGAAATTTTGTTCAGTCATCAAAGAAAAATCTCGTGTGTTTGTGTAGATCTTTCTGCTATGCGGTTGGGAGGAATCAGCATGCCGGCCTGTCAGATTCGAGGGATCTTGAACTGACTTACGTTTTAGTTGAAAAATCTTTTCGCTGAGTCAGTGAATTTTTTGATTAAGAATAGCTTGTAGAAAGCAGTACAGGACCTGTGAGATTTTTCAGCCAACTGTTTTTGAGACTGACAAATAGATATTACACCAATTCCTGTTATTCTGTCAGCTTTTGTCTGATCTGCCCACCTTTAGAAATCTCCGACTTTTCCCGCGGTTTTCTATTCAGGCACGCATGCGCCGACACCTTGCAAATGGCTGCCAAGCAGACGAACCTCAGCTCGCAGTGTTAGAGTTGGGCATTTTCCACTCAGACAATCATACACGGTAGCTTGTAAGGCCAAAGTGTATATTTTCATGGAGCGTTATTCAGCGTCACTTGTATCCTATCATTATTTAAATATTGGTCCAGCCACCACAGAGATATTAATGTGTTAAATTTTTTCCTACGCGAAGAGCCATGACCCTCGATTACAGGAGAGGGGAAACCATGACTAGCGTGCAGCATACATGAAACAACGACCACGACGACACAGGTCACTGCATGGAAACAACATATTGGGCTGGTGGCCATCTTGCCTTTCTCTCGTCAACTGTGTAAGACGTACCACAGACACCAGACCCGTTACGCCGTATAGCGGATCTAGAATCTTTGGGGAGAGAGAGAGAGAGAGAGAGAGTGGGTGGGTGTTTGGGGGTTTAACGTCCTTTGAGAGAGAGAGAGGGAGAGAGATGACGTCAATTCCGTGAACTAAATATTTGACGTCAGCCTCACTGACGCAGATCCTCTGACATTGTGACACAGGATGCTTGTTTATGTCTTGTGGTTTCCATCTTGGTGTTGTGACTTCCCCGACTGAATTAATTTTTACATAAAACCTAGACGATCTAGAGGGCTGGTAAACTGTCGGAGACAGTGACGACATTTCCAGATTTTGTCTGTCAATCAAAAATTTGATGCCAGCCTCACGCAGGTCGTATGCTTGTTCATGTCTTGTGATTTCCCTGCTGCTGTTGTGACTTCTCTGGCTGAATTAATTTTTACTAAAAAAGCTGGAAAATCTAGAGGGCTGGTGAAACGTGGACTTGAATACCTTGTAATGTACTTTCGAAATCGCAAAATTTAAACTCTTTGGACCGGTGCTTCTCGCAGAAACTTGAAAAAAAAATGTTTAGCTAAAATCACTGTTATTCTTAATATTCAAGATATAACAGTGCAGTAATTCCTGCATATGTGCTGTTGTCACACCTGACAACAACACCTGGATGATGAGTAATTTGAAGGAGTCTTATCAACATGCCAAGTTTCGTGCCTCTGCTTTTTGTATATTTTGAGAAATTGGGAAAATGACACTGTAAATTTTTTTTTCCGGACACGCACACACACACACACACACACACACACACACACAGAGGCAGACCACGGAGGACTAATACATTGACTCACTTTGTTACACAAGTGAGCCAGAAATTAGGCCCTGCTCCATCGCTGAACGCGGCAGTTGTGTCTGCTACACACCATCCGCTTGGGGCCAGCAGTCAAACGGACAAGATGACGCTTGCTTTAACCGAATCGTCTTCACTTGCCCATGGAACACTGTCGTCGTTAATGAACTTCACGACTACAGTGTTTAGGAGGACATTACCTGAATCATGGAGCTTAAGGCCACAATGTCAGTATTTTGACCCGGGCCCAGAACTCTGTCTTGGTTACGATAGTCCTAATTCTAGTCATTGGGTGTCTTGCACTTCTGACTGGCTGGAGGGAAAGTGGAGGTGGTCACTGGAGCTCAGTGTTAATGGCAAGTCATGCTACTGGTACCTAGTATTCAACATAAAGCCGAAACCTGAAGGTTACTACGGAATTCTCCTGTTCAATCTGAAGGATGGAGGCGTGTTTTATGTGGTCGTTGGTTCCAACCACAGTGAACACATGATCTACAGTGCTGAGCCTCACCTCTTCAGGACAAGCGCTATCAGCGTGTACTGTACTCGCAACTGTTCGTTCGGCTACACCGTCCACCCACTGCATCAAATGCCGGTATCGGTAGAGACCGAGCCTGCGGTGGAGATTGGGTTACTGGGCAGGACACTGTACAATTGTTCCCATCCCTATACAGTGCCGGACATGTTCCGGTGTGACATGGTACAGCAGTGTGTGGGTGGCGAGGACGAACCGTCTGACTGTCACTACCGATCACGAGGCTGTGGGGACTGGATCCCTTATAACGACGCATGTATCAAGATCGTGGTGGGCGTGGATAACATCACTGACCCAAGCCGCACACTGCCTGAAGATCTGTGCAAATTGCGGCATGGTGCATCCCTGGCGGACATGCCTGACCTGCAAGAGAGAAAGCAGGTAAACGATCGGTTGAGACGTGCAGGGTACGACTATATGAATTTCTTTCTGCAGCTGACAAAAGTCGTGCCAAAGACTCGCAGACTCAGCAACCTGTACCGGTTCTTATGGCGCTGGGGAGGAAGAAGAGGACCCATTGCCTACGGGGAGACACATATGCAAAGAAGTTGGAAAAATTCGAACTGTGCACAGCTGCTTGTCACGTTTACAGGTGCACTTCTTACTGCAAGTGACTGCACCATGAGAGAAACTGGTTTGATTACACACTCGCCAGGTTTGATTTGTAAAAGGAGTAACCCACTCATGCGTCACTCAAAACTTAAGTCGGTCACCGTGTCGCTCTTCACTACAAAGAATGTTACACACAAACTGCGGGTCAAACCTTGCGTGGACGGATCCTTTATCCATCCATTTCTCTCCTGTAACAACCAAGGAAATGATTGGTCTGTCAGCAATCTACAGTTGTTTCATTGTCGATTGGGTCACGGAGTTCACTACTCGCTTGTCTGTGATGGGATCGCTGACTGTGTTGATGGAAGCGACGAGATCGGTTGTGCAAATTCCATACATAGAGTTCCTGAAACGGATTACTTCATTTGTGCCAACTATCAGCTGGTTCCGTCCACGTCACGATGTAACGGCCGGTACGACTGCTTTGATGACAGTGACGAGAAAGGCTGTCTGTCGTGCACTGGGGGAACAATGTTGTGTCACAGACTGACGTACGGCTGCTTCCCCCCTTCTTATGCGTTTTTCTTACGATGTTCAGGTCAAAGTCATGGCACATATAAGCGTATTTTACCATCCGCTTTTGTGGAACTGGACGGATTCGGATTATCTTATTTAAAACCTACCGACAGTGGAAAGCGCTGCCCAGAGACTCACTTCCAGTGTCATGACGGTTACTGCATCCCTACCTATCTACTGAACAACGGCGAGCTGGACTGTCCCGATGGAGACGACGAGGACATTCCACAAGAAAACTTTACGTGTCCAGGATTTTACCGCTGCTACGGCTTTGGCAATTGCCTGCACAGTGATTATGTCTGTGACGGTATCCATCAATGTCCGAACATGGACGATGAAAGGTACTGTAACATGACTTGTCCGGCAAATTGCAGGTGCGAAGGTCACGCCTTCAGTTGTCAACAGATGTTTGACCCACACCAGTACCTCGAGGTGCGTTACCTGGATCTCAGCGGATCAGTAAAGCCTTCACTCACAGACTTACATGTCATACCATTTTTAGCGTTTCTCAATTTGTCTTTCTGTGGTTTCACCACAGTGAATGTCAAAGAAATGCCTCTTCTAAGAGTTCTTGATCTTAGCTTTAATGAAATACAGGAATTCACCAGCTTCCAACTAGTTTCTCTGTCAGGACTGCAGCACTTAAATTTGTCCAGAAACCCCCTTTCGCCGGTGCTCGGCCAAAATTTTGCTTCTATGACTGAGCGCGCTGGTATGTTGGGATTGCAATCTCTGACAATGATACAAACTGGCATAAAATCAGTCAATTCAAGTCCTTTCACTGAACTCGGAAGCCTTGCAAGCCTTGACATCAGTGGTAACGCTATTCACGAATTCGTCAAAGAGGGATTCAGAGGTTTAGAGAGGCTTCAGTTTCTACGTACTGACGACCCCAGGCTATGTTGTGAACACTTCCATATTCTTAACACACCGAGTCTGTGTGTTGCACCGCCAGACGATCTTTCCTCCTGTGGCAGCCTGATCGCATCTGATGTTCTACGTGTATTTGTCTGGAGTTTGTCTGTCATGGCCGTCATTGGCAACACTCTCCTGCTGATCTACAAACTGATCTGGGAGATGTCGATCACGTCACAAAGTCACAACGTGTTCCTTATAAACTTGAGTATATCCAGCTTGTTAATGGGCATTTGTCTGGCGGTCATCGGGTCGGCAGACGCACGTTTTAAGGGACAATACGCTCTAGAGGGACCTGACTGGAAACGGAGCGGCGTCTGCAAGGCGGCAGGCTTATTGTTCGTAGTGTCAGGCGAGGTGTCGGCGTTTACCGCCTGCCTAATCACGCTGGATCATGTTCTCCTCCTATACTCTAGCAATAACCGATTGCAACTGACGAAACGCTCTAGTCTCCTGGCCTGTGGCGCTACCTGGCTCATCTGTACAACGTTAGCAGCGGTCCCTTTCATACATAATGATGAGTTTTATGAGCAAACCCCTATCTGCAACCCACTCATTCTGATCGGACGATCCGAGTTTTCTAATCAATCCATGTTCTTCGCTGTTTTGATTATATTTTTGTCAGTAGGGACAGGAACCGGGCAAGTGTTTATTGTCCGTTTGATTCACACCTCATCTGATCAAAAGAAACAAAGCAGCTATTATCAAAACATTACTCTCACCCGTCGTGTTCATCCGATCCTGTGTACAAACTTTTGCTGTTGGTTTGCGGTCAGTCTGATGGAACTTGTTTCATCTCGAGGCACTCCCATTCCTGGTGCTATCAGAGTGTGGTCCGCCATCTTCGTGTTGCCTCTCAGCTCGGCCATCAGCCCGTTCTTGTACATGCTTCGTACAAGGTGGGAACGCCTGGCAGAGAAGAGGAGACAGAAACGGATGGAGAAGATGCTGCGTAAACTGCGCACTGATCTCCGCTTGTGGCCACGTGACAAAGTGCAGCAGCACGTGCGATGTTTGCTGAGAGCCAATCTTGTAGACAGGACGGACGTGCTGCACTGGCTTGGCAACACCGACAGTGTACAAGATACCAAGTAGCCGGACAGTGTCTACATTCCAGTAACAGAGGCATACCTTTTTGTCGAACCGATTTGCAAATTTGTAAAGCGGCATGATTAGTCCACGTTTACGTTTGTTTATTTAGTATAGTTTATAGGGAAGCTCAGTTCTCACTTCAGAGAGATTTATTTTCGCTAGTTAGACAGCCGTCTTCAGTTCACACACTTACGCAAGGAATAGTGACTTTTGACTCGAAATAAATGAGGTAACTGAACCAACCAGCCAACCAACCAAATAAAAACCCAACAATTTTTTAGGTGGGACGATATGCTTGTTAAAGAAGGGTTGAATGAAGTATTCTCAGCTACAAACTCACTACGTCAGTTTAAACTCACCACTGACCCCTTTATGACCAGGGACAACAGAGATACATTCACTTCACTCTTGAAGAATAACAATGTTAATTATCGCTCAGACAATAAAACCTTGCTCCTACACTACCCGCCATTGGAATATAATGTGAAAATTTACATGCCAAAACCAATATTACCCAGGAAATGTAAACAATCTCAGAAAGCGCTGACAACAGAAAAGAACCACAAAGACATAAGACATAAGACATTTATTAAATTTCCAAAAGAGGAACACTGCTTTGTGGTCTCTCATAAAAACATAAAACACTCACTCATACGGTCATGCACACTCATTCCACCTATTTACATGTTCGTACACTCGTACCTAAAAAATCTATCACAATGTTGCAGTACTATGAATAAATTACAACACTACACCCCACATCATTTCACATCACAGCAGCAGCAGCACAACAGCAGAGGTGCACATAACTCTATCACAGTCAACGCCAGCTGACACCCGGCAAGAAACAACACGTCTAATTAGAATTTAAGATATATCACCATCAGCATCAACAAGCCTACCACACAACCCTACATCTGCTTATTCATTAGCCTAATAGACATTGGTACAAAGCTATTCATTGTTTTGAGTTTCTTGGCAGTAAAGGCTCTAAGCCGTCGGCCTGATGGTAATTTCTGATAAGGGTCGAAACAATCCACAGAACAGTTTTATAAGGGCACACGTGACTAACGACAGAAGTTTCCAAGGTGCCTAAGACACAATTCATACCAAGTACACGGTAGGCCGCAAATTTGTATGTAGCTGCGGAGGTCAGTGTAAACACAAAAAAACATGGTCATCTAGCAAATTCTTCACCTAATGCATCTCTACAAAGTACCAGGATATCTCCCGCCGAACATCTAACGGTTCCTGAAACAGCAGATCCCTCGATCGCTGCATCTGTTATTCATACTGGACACAGCTAAACCCAGGGTCCCTGCACGCAAAACACGTTCCATGCGACTGGTTCTGTCATATAGATTGGTGTCTGTGCTAAAGTATATGTTTAGGGGTTGCGATACTTTAATGGCATTAATTTCAGGGCACTTCCCAACGAGTTTATTATTATTATTATATTTTTTGGCACCCAATACATGATTTCTACACTTGATCGTCTTGAGAAAGTTCAAAATTCAGCTGCACGTCTTGTTGTAAAAGCACCCAAACCCGACCATGTTTCACCAATCTTACACTCCCTCCACTGGCTGCCCATCAGAGATAGAGTGAAGCACAAGTTCCTGTCCATTTGCCATGTATCTCTCTCTGGCACTGGACCTTCCTACCTTTCTGAACTCCTTCATTGTTACACTCCATCCAGGCACTTACGTAGCTCCTCTGACACTAAAGTTCTGCGCACACCCTCAGTAAGAACTAAAACATATGGTCAGAGATCCTTTTCCTTTCAGGCTGCAGCTCTTTGGAACTTCCTAAACCACTACGACACACAGAATCCAGTGCCAGTTTCAAATTCTGTCTTAAAGCCCACCTATTTAAAACTGATAATTGACCTTGATTTTACCATGCCCTTCCACATCGTGTCAGCCTGCATGTTGAGATGTATTGTTTAAATATTCCCTGTGAGTCTGTGTGTATGGAAGCTGTGTATTGCGTGGTACGTGTATACGTATTTTGCTGCCGTTGCTCAGGTGTGTAACAGTCACTCATGTTTCTTGAAAATTGATGGGTCTAGTAATAATAATGATTGTAACTGTAAAGTTCTAAAATAACTGCAGAGGATTTCAAGACAGGTTCGTTTCGCGCAGTGCTTTAAAACAACGAATCATGGTGTACCTGCACTATAAAATATTGTAGCGAAAGCTACGAAACATAATCCAAAGCAGTTCGCGTGTGAATTTAGTGGGACACCGCCATATTGAAACAAGACGAACAGAGGAAACTTCATAAAATTGAATGAACAAAAGTTTACAGCTGGCACCAAGCGTAAGACAATAACGTTGTACACGCGGGTTACAGTCGTTTAAGTGTGGTGTCATTAGTCTTCTTAGGTCTCAAAACTTATGGACCGGCCCACAAACTAGGCAAAGCCTTTATGACTCACGTGTGACCTTGACCTTCTTTAGTAGAAGTCAGTCAGTCATAAGGCCAAGTTCACCCAAATTGTACACATGAACGTTGTGCGTATCCTTGTTCTTCATTTGTGCTAAGCTTGGGTTGTCTGGAGTTTGTGGTTGTTTAGAAACAGAAAAAAAACAAAGATAGTATGGGGGTAACTTGATCATGACCCTCTAACGTGGGTGACCTGATGTTTGTTGTTACCGAGTAACAACGAAAACATGATTTGACCAGGACCCTGTGTCATTGACCTTTGAGGAAGGCCATTCAAAATATATTCGGAAAGCCCATGTCAGAATCTACTAGTATGCAAACTTCTATTGTGGTATTTCTTCTATTTATAAATCATCAGGAAAATCAATATTAGAGGTTTAATTGTCACAGACAGACAGACAGACAGACAGACAGACAACAGAAAGACATGTGACGGAGAGATTGACAAGAGAATAGAAACCACAAAGGGATAAACAATCCACAGAACAGTTTTACAAGGACACACGTGACTATACGATTATTACACAGAGTCTCTTTGTTACATGCATGAGTCAATTAGAGAGGCAAAAGCCTCCATGGCTCCCTCGTGACAAGGGTCAAGGTCATTCGCAAGAGTATGTTTGTAAAGCTCGTATCACTACCTTCAGTCAAGGTCATTCAAAAAGGTAGGTCTCATTGCTGTCTATCATCATGCCTCTTTTGGTGCCTCTACTGTTTGTCGTTTCGGAGAAAATGCCCTGGTTAAAGTTTCCCCAAAACAGCTTGCATGGCCTTGACCTTGACTAAAAGTCATTGACCACAGTTTTGTCAATAAAGGCGTTGCCAATGTCTATCATCATGCATAGTTTGATGCTTCTGGTTCTTCTAGATCCTGAGAAAATGCATATGTAAAAATTTCCAAACAAACTGCTTTACTGACCTTGACCTTGGATCAAGATCATTGAAAATGGTATGTGTGCGTAGGTCTTATCACTATCAGCACGCCAACTTTGGCGCCTCTGCTGTTTGTTATTTTTGAGAAATTGCCAATGTTAAGGTTTCTCAAAAATAGCTTGTATGGCCTTGACCTTGACACAAGGACAATCAATACATATCTGTATATCTGTAAAATTTTTATCAATGTCTATCATCCTGCAAAGTTTCAAACCTCTGGTGTTTGTAGATTCCGAGAAAATGCCAATGTAAAATTTTCAGACAGCTATGTGTATGTATAGATATACTGACTTCAGAAAACGAAGAAAGTCATGCTGGCTCCGCACATCCACAAAAGAGTTTAAAATGGAAAAATCCACATAGAACGAATAAAAAAGAAACTCCTTAGGACCGGTGAACAACTATTATTCTTGAAACGTGAAACAAAGTGTGCATCCCAAATTTTCGGGCCCTCAGCGGGCCCTTCATCAGGGGAATACAAGATACAAAATACAACATAAATGACGTCAAGGTAATCCTTACGTCAATAGTAATGTTCTCGCTCTCTCACGTGTGCTCTCTCTCCTCTCTCTCTCTCTCCAACCCTGAGAAAATCTGCAGATTGTACATCAATTACTGGATTACTGGACCGAAACCTCTGCGTGATACAGTGTAACTGCAGCCCTGAGAACATCTACATTGGTTCTACCAAAAAATTAAAGCTGAGATGGGCCAACCATAAGAGCGATATCAAAACTGGCATAGTTACGAAATGCCAGCTAGCCGCCCATGTCTGTCAGAACCCACATACAGCTGACCCGCAGCTCCACTTCCTCACCATTTTTGCAATAGAACGAGTGGAGCAAGAAAAGGACCTCATCAAGAGGGAGATTTGGTGGCAGTGTAATCAAAGATCTTGGAAACAAGGTCTTTGGTGTAATTTAGGCACCATCTTTTCTGGCCTCAACACCAGAAAAGATCTAGCCACCATGCTGCGTCGTGGTAAGAGGATCCTTTTCTAGAAGGGTGGATTCTGACAGGCATCAGACAGGTTTCGGTCCAGTAATCCAGTAATTGATGTACAATTTGCAGATTTTCTCAGGGTTGGAAAGAGAGAGAGAGAGAGAGAGAGAAAGAGCACGTGAGAGAGCAAGAACATTACTATTGACGTAAGGATTACCTTGACGTCATTTATGTTGTATTTTGTATCTTGCATTCCCCTGATGAACGGCCCGCTGAGGGCCCGAAAATTTGGGATGCACACTTTTGTTTCATGTTTCAAGAATAATAGTTGTTCACCGGTCCTAAGGAGTTTCTTTTTTATTCGTTCTATATATAGATATAGATATATTTTGAAAGGTCTTATGGTTGTCTATCTGCACGCCAAGTTTGGTGCCTCTGCATTTTGTAGATTCTGAGAAAATGACAACGTTAAAGTTTTTCTGCACACACACACACACACACACACACACACACAGACGAAGGGGGGTTATTACATAGACTCCCACTGTTACACAAGGGAGCCAAAAATCAGGTTCTACTTCATCACTTAACGCGGCAATCATTCAACGGGATGAGATAGCGCCTGTCTCAACTGAATCGTCTTCACTTACCAATGGAACATTGCCATCATTAATGAACTTTACGACTACAGATTTTAGGATGACATTACCTGCATCATGGAGTTCAATGCCGCAGTGTCGATATGTTGAACGCTGCCCGGACTCTGTTTCTGGTAAGTTTTGGGCGTTTTGCACTTCTCACTGGCTGAAGGGAAAGTGGAGGTGGCGACGGGAACCCAGTGTTATTGTTAATGGCAAACCTTGCCGCTGGTACCTTGTATTCAACATTGAGCCCAAACCTGAGGATTACTACGGAATCGTCCTGTACAATCTGAATGATGTAGGCGTGTTTTATGTGGTTGTTGGCTCCAACCACAGTGAACACAAGATCAACAGTGCTGAGCCTTACCTCTTCAGGACAAGCGCTATCAGCGTGCACTGTACTCGCAACTGTTCGTTCGGCTACACCGTCCACCCACTGCATCAAATGCCGGTATCGGTAGAGACCGAGCCGGCGGTGGAGATGGGGTTACTGGGCACGACACTGTACAATTGTTCCCATCCCTATACTGTGCCGGACATGTTCCGGTGTGACATGGTACAGCAGTGTGTGGGTGGCGAGGACGAACCGTCTGACTGTCACTACAGGTCAGAAGGCTGTGGGCATTGGATCCCCTATCGCAACAAGTGTCTTAAAATCGTCACGGACTCTGATTTCAGGACTGCTTATGGTACTGCTGCTGAGTTCTGTTGGTTCAGATATGGTGCACACGAAGCTGAACTGATCGACAAACGTGGAACAGATCTTGTACTCCGACTTATGAAGCGAAGTGGACATGTGAATGACTTTTCGTTAAGTCCGACGCAGAGGATTAGTGCAAGCTTAAGACAGTTTGAACCCGCTTCAGACAAAACTAGTCACCTTTTCCGTTTTCTGTGGAAGTGGCGTGATCGGAATAGCCCATTCGCTTACCACGAGACTGACATTCAGAGAAGTTTGCAAATGGATCGTTGTTCAGCGCTTCAGTTCAGAAAAACTATCCAGACAATTACTCACCAACACACGTCTGGGTCGTGTAACCATCATTATCCATCTGGATTTATCTGCATGAAAAAGTCGCGCATTTCTCAGGAGGAAACTATTCCAAAATTACTTGGGCTGAAACTTACGTCAACGTTTAATAACGTGACCTCTTTCTCATCCAGACAATGTGCTGACGGATCACACGTGCAAACATTTTATCCGTGCTCACTTGAAGGTCAAAATCTCGGCGTGGGGTGGTCAGTGACTGTGAATAACTTACCACTATTTTCATGCACTTTCGGCCACAACGTGCCCTACTCTCTTGTCTGTGACGGAATCGCTGACTGCGCAGACGGAAGTGACGAAGTTCACTGTGACAACGCTAACTTCAGAGACATAGGTAGACGGTACTTCCGTTGTGTGAATTCACAGTTGGTCCCGTCTTCATCTAGGTGTGATGGTCACAATGACTGTTTCGATCATAGCGACGAGCAGGCGTGCCCCTTTTGTAACGGAGAGACAGCACTGTGTTACACTTATGGTTGTGTGCCCAAACACTACGCGTCTTTCTTGCTGGACTGTGGCTACGAGGTGGGTAGAAAACCCTACCAGACAGGTGTCCCACCTCCTGCTATAGTAGAACTAGATGGGTTTGGTTTATCTGATTTGAAACCCATGAACAAGGGAGAGATCTGTCCAGAAACTCACTTCCAGTGTCGTGACGGTTACTGCATCCCTACCTACCTGGCGAACAACGGCGAGCTGGACTGTCCTCATGGAGAGGACGAGAACATTCCAAAGGAGAACTTTACGTGCCCAGGGTTCTACCGGTGTTACGTCTTTGGGAACTGCCTTCACAGTGACTATGTCTGTGACGGTATCTATCACTGTCCGAACAAGGACGATGAACGATACTGCAACTTGACCTGCCCCGCAAATTGCACGTGCGAGGGTCACGCCTACACGTGCCAGGAAATGTTTGACCCTTGCCAGTACCTCGAGGTGCGTTATTTGGATCTCAGTGGGACAGCCAAGCCATCGCTATCCGACATTCATGTCATACCGTTTCTAATATACCTAAATGTGTCTTGGTGTGGTTTGACCGATGTCACTCTAACAGACATGCCCCTTCTACAAGTCTTGGATCTGAGCTTTAACGAGATTTCACGATTACCAAGCCTGCATCTGGCAAAGCTTTCAGGACTCCGTCACTTAAACTTATCGGGAAATCCGCTTCCATCCACACTTGGGCAGAACTTCGCCTCGTTCACAAAACTGGGCGACCTGGCGAAACTGGAATCGCTTTCAGTGACTGACATTGCACTACAGAAGTTCGAGTCAAGTCCGTTCCGCCACCTTGAAGACCTTACAACCCTCGACTTAAGCCGGAACTTTATTCATACATTCGAGAAAGAGTTGTTCAAAGGACTGAAGAAGCTACAGCTGTTGAAGACCGACAACCCCAGTCTGTGTTGTGAACAGATTCACCCCAATGACAAGCTGACGCAGTGCCTGGCACCAACAGACGAACTATCGTCCTGTAGCGATCTACTGAGGTCTGACTTTTTTAGGGTCTTTCTGTGGGGCCTGTCTCTACTGGCTGTCACTGGCAACGCCGGAGTGTTGATCTACAGACTGTTCCTGGAGAAAGTAGGTTCTTCCCTAGCTTACCGCGTGCTGGTGGTCAACCTGAGTGTGTCTGACTTGCTGATGGGTGTGTACCTGGCTATCGTGGGAGCGGCTGACGAGTATTTCCGTGGTGACTACATATGGCAAGAAGCCAAGTGGAAACATAGCGGCGTGTGTCACACAGCCGGGTTCCTAGCGTTTGTGTCTGGTGAAGTGTCGGCGCTGACCATCTGTCTCATCACTCTGGATCGCTTCCTCGTGCTCCGCTTCCCCTTCAGTTCCCATCTGCATCTGACCAAGGTGTCTGCTCTATCGGCTTGTGCCGCCATCTGGGGGATGGGTGTGGCGCTGGCTATCGTCCCCCTTGTTCGCACAGACTGGCAGTTTTATGGTCAAACAGGCATCTGTCTTCCTCTTCCCATTCTACGCCGTCAGTTCGAAGGACAGAGTTACGCGTTCGGTGTGTACATCGTTCTCAACTTTGTCCTCTTTCTACTCATCGGATTGGGGCAAGTCTTTATTTTCCATTCAATCCACACCACAGCCAAAGCGACACAGAAGGACAGCCGGCAACAAGAGGTTACAATCGCACGCCGCCTCTTCCTCATCATCTTCTCGGATTTCTGCTGCTGGTTCCCTATCGGCCTGATGGGTCTCTTGGCCTCTAGCGGCACACCCATTCCTGGTGTGGTCAATGTGTGGGCTGCCATCTTTGTCGTTCCGCTCAACTCGGCTCTTAATCCATTCCTCTACACACTCAACACCTTGTCAGAGCGCCTGGCCAAGAAAAGGATGTTACGCCGCATAGACAAGATGCTAGATAGCTTGCTGACCGAGCTTTGCTCTTGGCCGATTGAAAAAGTAGAGGAGCACGTTCGTTACTGTATAACAGTCAGTCGTATGGACAGAAAGCTCGTGTTTCAGTGGTTGGGTGTGAGTGATACTGAAACAGATACTGAAGACCATCAGACGCAGCCAGACTGCCAACAGGACCCAACAACTTCGTGTCCACGACCGCTTTCATTCTGATCTGACCTGCTAATGGGAGTGTATCTGGCTATTGTGGGAGCGACTGCATACTTTTTCTGTGGCTACTACGTATGGCAAGGGACCAAGTGGAGACAGATCTTCGTGTTTTGGGGGGCAACTGAGCTATAGATACTACTGCCCGGCTTGCACTTTGTCGCCAGAGCAGTAGTTTCTCTTATGTATGCAGCAACGCTGCCGTAAACGTTTACCTGTACTGTCTCATCGGCACTGAATTCAGGACTGAATTTGAAAATCTTGCAGGACACTATTTATACGAGGCGAAAGACACGCAATTGAGCTATAAATAGTATATAGCTATGGATGTTGTTTTTTCCGGCGAAAAAATAATAGTGCATTTATTAACTTGATACCTATGGGAGTATAAATGTGTGGAATTCGCGCGCGTTTTTTCACAGTTGAATCCCCGCTACAATGTGAAGCCCGCCCAAAATTCGCTATCTTGTCTCTAGTGTCGGCATGTAAACATGACATACAAAAATATAAGTAACTCCTAAAAAACTAGTCCCCGCACCTTCACTTTTCACTCACGATTGCATCCCTCCGTTGTCAGGACTCGGAAAGTCAACAGTATATATTGAGACTAGCAGAGTACCTGGCTTCACTCGGGTATACATGTATACCACTTTACTTGTTGTTACTTGTGTCAATCCACTTTAATGCTGTGGGTCCACACCCTTCACTGTCACAGTCTCATTGTCATACTGTCAACAGCACTGCGAAACACACACACACACACACACACACACACACACACACAGACACACACACACACACACACACAACGCCAAACCGAAAAACTACGTTTCATAAATTTAGTAACATTCTCAAGCATTCCGCATACACACACACACACACACACACACACACACACACACACACACACGCACAACTCCGAACCGAAAAACGCCGTTTCCAGTTGGGGGGCTCCTAATTGTTAAGTAGAGGAATGTTCCTGAATGAGTGATTAGACAAGGCAATGACAGTCCAAGCAAAACACAAAGTAATCGAAACAGGTGAAAGAAAAAGTCCTTGTCTCATTCACAGGCACGAACGATACCGTAGATCAACACATATTATTCTGCAGTATGATAGTCATACGTATTACACGTATTATCTTTAAGAACAAAACGCGGTACAAGACGTCTTATGTACATCACACATTTACTTTCTAGCACCTTCCGTCAGATGGTTCACAACGACAACACTCTGTGCCCATGTGTTGTTCTTAACGACGAGATCAGTGATCGACAATCAGATGACCAGAACCAAGCATAGAGGAAAAACAAATAATAATAAAAATGTGTGTGTGTGTGTGTGTGTGTGTGTGTGTGTGTGTGTGTGTGTGCGTGTGTGTGTGTGTGTAAGGAAGGGGGAGCATGTGTTTCTTGTCCACAAAGCGTTTTCTGGCCTCTTTTCGGTCAGCTGGCAGTCTGTTCCATTCCGATAACCTTCATTTCACGATTACCGCTGACAACAAAACAAACAACTGGAAAATTGTGCGCTAAGTAAAATATATGTATAATAGCACTGTGAAATTATTTTCTAACTTACATTATAAATGTATCCATCGTGAAAAATTCCTCCCAGTGGTTTGGCTCTTTCCACATCAGTATACAGTAAGTTTTTTTTTTTTTTTTTTAAGGAGAGGATTAGCCACACAAAGAGGGAAACGGTGGAGAGTCGCCGACATCGAAACTGCACGAACCATTAAGCGACGCGTGTGACTGCGATTCTTAGAGTCTTTGATGAATCTTGATATAGTCAAATGTTTAACGAAAACGTTTGCACTGCAACTGGAAAGGCTTTCTTATTTCAGACTGTAAACTGGTCGGAGCCAGATCCCTATGGTGGAGGTAGGTAGGTATTGTTGCTAAAACCGAAGTTATTTTCAACGAAAATTTAACAATTGGTTGGCTGGTTGATGCGCTTCAAGTTTTCAGCAAAGTCAGTGCAAACGAAAAATACGGGGAAACAAATAGGGATGGGGGGGGGGAGGGAGGCGGTCGGATCCTTTGGATTGGAACTGAGCTCTGGACGCCAAGTAAATAACATACCACGATAACCACAAGTAACCACGACGTCGTCCCACGGGTAAGTCAAACTCCAGTTACCTCTCGCGCACTCGACTTCATGCGTGTTAGAATCTATAATGAATGTATTATACGCCCTCATCACGCAAATCAAGGAAGACATGCACGTATCACTATTTCCTCTTTGCCGTCGTCAGTCATTAGATGGAGATGCCGACACCTCCGAAGGTCGTACAGGTCGCCATAGACTTGACCCTCAGAGGTACTGTTTCTGGCCATGTTTCTTGGGAGCATCGTGGAGTCGGCAGTATTGTAGCAGGTGTTCAGCATTCATGATGTCTTCTGCATTGCATGGGCACATCCGGGACTCGCCAACTCTGAATTTACTGTATAAGTGGGCATGACGTCTGTTGTTCCCAGTCCTCAGTCGGAACGGAAGGACCTGGTCTGGTCTGCTTAGCTTGTGATAGCAGTCCGACTAGTTGAATTTTGGGTGTTGCTGCTTCCATTTCTTCTTGGCAAGTAAGAAACATAGAATTACACTACACTCCATTATACGTTCAAGCGAAAACACAACCACACACACACACACACACACACACACACACACACACACACACACCGGCCAGACACAAAGCAGAATCTCCTAAGAAATGAAGGAAATAAATGCTGTTGCGTTTTCAGAGCAGAGACACAAAAACTATTTTCCCATTACAAAACAAAAATCACAGGGCAGAAACCTATTTTAGTTAATGATGTTAACACACACACACACACACACACACACACACACACACACACACACACACACACACACGCACGCACGCACGCACGCACGCACGCACACAAAGAGTTGAACAGTCAATGAACAAACAGTGGTGTGTGTGTGTGTGTGTGTGTGTGTAAGTACGTTTCGAAAAAAGACATAATCTCCAAAAAAAAAAAAAAAACACGTTTTTTTTTTTTCTCCTTGGCAGAACAAAATCGTTTGTTCCTCCCATTTACTGAACAAAGCTACAGAGTAGAAAGCACCGTTTCAGTGAAATGGGGAGAAAAAAACAACACGAAGCTAGTTTAACCAATAACATGGAATAGGGACTGAAACAAAAAGAGTAAAAATATATTGTTGTTCTGTTTTTGTAATGAGCAGACTATTTGTTTAAAGGTTTCCTATGAACGAAACCCTTAAAGTAGAAAATAGAAAAAGAAATAGGAAAAGTCAAATGCGTCCCTAACAAAATCCACTGTTCAGAGTGCAAACAAAGGGTTCGGAAATTAAATGTCTTTTACTTTCTCCGGGATGTTTTTTTTTTTTTTTTTAACATGATTAAATTTGTTTTATTGTTTTGATTTGTTCGCGCTCAACCTTTTTTCTTTCTCTTGTGATTTTAACTTCTTCGGTTTACGTATTTTTCGTTTCATTTCTTGTTTTGTTATATTTTTGTGGTGGGAAGTTGTAGGTTTTTTTGTTTGTTTGTTGTTTTTTGTTTGTTTGTTTGTTTGTTTGTTTGTTTTTTTTTGGGGGGGGGATTTTTTTTCAAACTTATATTTCTTCTATATTAGCAGTCCCTGTGAGACCAGACCTCCAATTTGCTGCAATCAGAGGAAGACAAAATCGGTTAGTGACTTTGTTTTAACTGAATCTGGTTTCGCTACAACAAAGTGGTTTCAGTTTTGGAACGGTGCTACGTTCATGTGTGTTTGACACCTGCTGAAAACTTCTGGTTATGTTTTTCCTTCACTCCCACTGAGTGACAATCATCTATCAAGTTTTTACTTTGAATCCAGTTCGTGCGCAAACGTATGTTCACCGTATGACTAAAAGCCTGTTGCAGGACCACAGATATCAAAGTCCTCGATCGCTTTTGATGTCCACTTCATCCTAGATCGCTTTTGGCGTCAGCTACTTGAAGCTAGCGGAAAGTATCCCATCTAAGGGCAAAAACCTTGTTAAGTTTTGTAGTAAAATGTAGAGTAAGATGTGTCGGAAAATATGACGGAAATTGTAAGGATATTAGATGTAGAACAGAGTAGGATATTATCAGTTATCGTAAAGAAAGTGCACAATTTGAGGATTTATGGAAGAATGGAGAAAATTGTTATCTGAACGAGACGGAAGTCGACTTCAAATAACAATGTTAAGGGATTCTTCCATAAATCTTGAAGCATTTGTACTACAGGTGAATGGACTTTTTTTCCAAGTTAAAAATTGCTCACCGATCTTGTTCGGCAGCTGAGTCTAGATGTAGACTATTTTTAGTGACGGCTCATTTTCAGCCAATCTGAACGCAGTGACAGACACACCCCCAAAAGGGGAAGGCTATTCGCAAAAACGGGCGAGGTCGTCTGGCATCCATCGATTCATCAAAACCTACAACCCAAACACGTCGAAAAATAGATGAATCAGTAAGTTTGAAATGTTCTGAAACGATAGAATTTACAATACAATTACAAGCCGAAGAACGCTGACACTGGCTTAGAGCAAGACAAACTGGAACCTTATTTGATGATGACACCAGTGACACAGAACAATATCAGGGAGAGTTTCATGTCGGATGACGAAGCAAATAATAATAATAATGAGTATTGTATAGGCGCTTTACCCAATTTCATGAATCGGCTCAAAGCGCCGCGAACTGAACCCAACATGCACGCTCACGTGAATCACACGCATCCTCTCACACACTGAACACATTACAATCACATGGTGCGAACTGCGAAGGGTCAGCTCAGCTATTTAAATTTCGGAATTTAGAATCGCATTTATTTTTCCAATTTGGTGGGCTGAACATTTCCAAAGCAGAGGGGGAGGAAGCCGGAGTACCCGGAGAGAACCCCCGACGATCGGCCCGAATGAACGGTGCCACATACGAGAAGGAAAAATTCTTTGCCCCGAGTGGGACTCGAACCCTCGACCTCTCGCATTGGTGACAAGTCTATTAACCACTAGACCAGCGACCGCCCAAAATGACGTCAAGGATGTTGAGTCGGAGCACAAGTAAATTCAGTCGCCAGGGGCCTGAGATATGTAGGACATTATGACCGAAGTCGGAGTTAAGCTCGACTAAACTAAGACTAAACGATTTGCACGAGATACATAAACGATGACTAAGGCGAGTTTACGACTGATTTAAGTTGATGCATCATAGTCATAATCATAGTCTCGGCGTAATCAGTTTCAGACTAGAGAAAAGTCTCAGATTAGTGTGCATTTTGCCTCGGACGATAACTGTCGCCCGCTGTTTGCGTCATTTGGTACAAGGGCCTAAGCGTCTTGTATTGGATAGACACCTAGGCCCTATTACCATATGATGGCTCAACCCAGACAGTAATATCGTACGCTGTTTGAGTCATACGGTACAAGGGCATAAGCGTCATGGATTGGATAGACACCTCGGCCCTATAACATATGATGGCTCAACCCAGCCAGTAATATCGTACGCTGTTTGCGTCATTTGGTGCAAGGGCCTAAGCGTCGTGGATTGGATAGGCGCGTAGGCCCTAGTACCATATGATGGCTCAACCCAGACAGTAATACCGTACGCTGTTTGAGTCATACGGTACAAAGGCCTAAGCGTCGTGGATTGGATAGACACCTCTATAGAGAAACAACTTAAAAAGCAGTGAAAATGTGGAGTTTGGCTTGTTTCACGTACGCCGAGAAGAACCGGAGAAACTGAAAGCCCCGACTATCGTGACTTATCTTAGCTCATTAGGTCAGCATCAACTTTTTTTTTTTTTTTTTTTTGATAGGTTTACGAAAGCAGCTCCATGAAAAGTTATTGCCTGATCGTAACTTATCTTAGCTCAATAGGTCAGCATCAACTTTTTCTTCTTTTTTTTTTTTGGATAGGTTTACCAAAGCAGCTCCATAAAAAGTTATTGCCGAAAGTCGTTGGCGGCTGAATTGCCAACGTACTATACTCTCATTTCCCCTTCCTCTAGACTAATCTGATATTGACTGAGCGCCGGGTTTCGCTTTTTCTGAAAGCAGAATGAGATATGATCCCCGTGAGTTCATGTGCTTCACCCAAGGGCCACCGCGGAACCAACGATCCTTGAGACCCCACGATGGCGTACTTTCCGCTAACTGCGGCGATCTAGGTTTTCACGTCCCTTTCGCTTTGTCAATTCCTCCACACCCCGATAGGGGAGAAAGGAATAAAATATTTTGACTTTTTTTTTGACAAATCTGTGGTGCACGCTGACATCGCCACATACGGAAAGCCGGGACAGACTAGCGGTAGAGCGTTGGACTTTCAATGCTCGGGTCGTGAGATCGAATCCCGGCTGGGAACAACATTCTTGTACTGGCTTCCTCCTAGCTGCCCCGTCTTCGGCGTCACGTATGTGTTGGAAAAAGGGAAGGGGGGCGGGGGATGGGGTGGTGGTGGTGAAAGGCTGAACCCCTATACACCACCCCCTGCTACTTACGTTGTCTGCTCATGGATTGGAATAACCCCACTCCATATTCGTTTATTTGTTGAGTAAATGAAATGAAAATCGTTGAGCGAGTAACACGGTCGTGCATATAATTATGTACCAGTGCTGAGGCATGTTGTAGTACGGACACGGATAGCATGTGCAGTTTTACGCTCCATTCCGCTTCCCTGATGTAGCAAGGCATCACCAGGGCGCAGGCTGGAGGTAGACAACCGTACCGCATGAACCATCTACATTAATAGGTAGAGCATTTCATTTTCTTTGATTTTCATATATAATATTTGGGTTTATGATAAATGGTTATAGATGCCACGGTCATGTCCATTTTTGTGCCTGTTCCATCTCTTACAGCCTTTATATAGGCGGGCGAGAGCTGGACATTCAATGCTCGAGTCGTGAGTTCGACTACCGGCTGGGGCCAAATATTTGTGCTGGCCATTGTCTCGTTGCCCCGTCTTTGAAATCATCCATACATGGTTGAAAGGACTGTAATAGTTAATTATTTAGGGCTTAACGCCGCGCAAGCAACAAACACTAATTCGCGGCTAAGTGAAAGTTTGCCTCTGCCAGGTCGTTAAAAGGGTAAAAAGCTATTCCGTAAAACTATATATATATAAAGATACACAATTTACTCAAAAATCTCAAAGCTAGGTAGGTCAAAGAAAGTCCATATTGCATGAGAGAATAGATTTTATAAAAGCAGGTTGGACTCTTTCAAGAACTCGAAGATGTTGTCTGGGGGTATATCCCAGAACAACATTTTCAGCACCGAAGATGTTGTCTGGGGGTATATCCCAGAACAACATTTTCAGTGCTGAAACACGTAATGCTTATTACGGATCTCTGCGAGATCCGCACAAGACACCAAAAATTGTTTAACTGTAAAAGGTTCATGGCACGGAATACACCATGGGGGTCCCTGCCCCTTCAACAGATGTGAATGGGTAACATAAGCGTGCTCGATATGGAGCCGGCTTAAGACCACCTCCTACTGTCGATTAGACAGACAGCGAGGGATATCATCACAAAAGCTTTGTAAAATATGCTTCCCGGGCCTGGCAAATGCCGGGATATTTATGACAGGAAGCGCGGAATGCGGCCCTTTCCCGCAGTCCCAAATCACACGGACCTCCATAGCATCATCTTACCATCATCCTCATCTCCATCATCATGCATAATAAAAACTGCCCCAGCATCCGAGCCCTCCGTGGATTCCACCCATTACCTGGGAGGAACACCACTGGAACTGGCAAAAGAGGGCAGCAAAAAAAAAAAAAAAATGCTTCAGTTTTTCTTCGGGAGGGCATCCCACTGGGTCTGCCACTCTTTTTGAATAAACTTTGATGCAAGAGGTTTAAAATCACTGACAACCATGTGAGCATCCTCCACAGGGCCATCACGAGCAGCATTCGCGGCCCGGTCAGCACGCCTGTTTCCTCGGATGCCCACATGACCTGGGACCCAGATGAAAACAATATGTGTTGAAATATGTCTGGATCTTCTGCTGCATCGTCTTTGTTGTCCTTCATGTTTCGCATCCGTACAGCAGAACTGACTTCACGATAGAGTTGAAGTTGCGAAGTTTGGTTCTTGTGCTGTTAACTTTGATGCCCAGATATTCTTCAGCATGACCATGGCTGCTCTTGCCTTGCCGATTCTGGCTGTGATGTCTGGGTCTGTGCCTCCCTGTCCATCAACCACACTCCCCAGGTAGACAAAAGACTACCTCCCTGATGGGCTCTCCACCGACTGTGACTGGTGTGTTGGCAGTGGTGTTGATCTTCATCAGCTCGGTTTTCATCCTGTTGATCTTGAGCTCTGTTCCGGCTGATAAGTGGTCTTGTCCTGCATCTGGCTGTGGCTGTGGGACAGGAGGGCCAGGTCGTCCGCAAAGTCGAGGTCATCCAGCTCCGTCCAGGATGTCCACTGTATCCCGTTTTTCCTGCCTGTTGTAGTGGTCTTCATGATCCAGTCGATGACCAGGAGGAACAGAAACGGGGACAACAGGCATCCCTGGCGGACTCCGGTCGTCACCTCGAAAGCTTTCTGACAACTGGCAATGGGCAACTGGCGTGGGCAATCCTGCAGCTCATGTCTTGGTAGATGCACTGTATCAGGGAGATGATCTCTCTGGGTTCTCCATAGTGCCTTAGCAGCTTCCACAGCGCCTCTCTGTCTACACTGTGGAAAGCCTTCTCATAGTCTATGAAGTTGATGTAGAGGGGGGAGTTCCACTCCAGTGACTACTCAACGATGATGCGTAGGCTGGCGATCTGATCAGCACAAGACCTGTTCCTACGAAAGCTCGCCTGCTGGTCTCTGAGCATGGGGTCGACAGCCTCCCTCATCCTCTCCAGTAGAACTCTCTTGAGAACCTTGCCTGGCACCGACAGGAGCATGATCCCTCCGTAGTTGCTGCAGTCCCTGAGGTCCCCTTTCTTTGGCAGCTTGATGACAATCCCTTCTTTCCACTGGGCTGGTACTTCTTCCTTCTCCCAGATCTTGCTGAATTGCTTCTGCTGGTATCTCGTCCGGCCCTGCAGCTTTCCCATTTTTCAGTGTCATGATGGCTTTCCTGATCTCCGCCTTAAAGGGCTTGTCGCATTTGATGGGTCAAGGTCAAGGGCAAAGGTCAATCAAAATGGTATGTTTTGAAAGGTCTTATGGCTCCATGTCAGCATGCCAATTTTGGTGCCTCCGCTATTTGTAGATTCTCTGTAAAGGCTAATGTTAAGGTTTAATGATGACACTACAATGGTTTGAGTTTGAAATTGACAATTGCTGCAGTGTGTTTCTTTTACAGCATTCTTTCGCTAAGCGCATTAAAACTCGTGCTCCCGGGGACGCCTTTAACGTTCAAAAGGGTCTATACGGGAGGAGGTCCACCACTGATATACATTTACAGTTGGAATTCTAGTGAATGATTATTTATAGTGTACAGAACGAGGAAGGACTTTCGTTATCCTCAGGGTTTACCTTCATCACTAAAACGAGCCTGTAAGCAGCAAACTTTTTCAGTTCCGATTTGGGCTCTGCGCATGTGCGACGGAACTATGGGTATACATGATGTATTATTGTCGTTTGTCTACTTCCCACAGGCATGAGCTGCTAGGATCTACGCATTATGCATCGTTTGTTCTCCATGGAAACATGCAGGCGAAACATTCACTTGGGAAACTTTGATCACACACGCGTCAAAATGACAAAAGCACTTTTGATGTGGGTGGTCCTGATTGGAGGTCATGTAGGAAGTTCTGAAGAAGGTAAGATTAAACTTCTCACGCCTGTATGAAACCTGGTGGAATCTATTTTCGGACGCGTTAGGGATTCAACACTACTTAAAAAGAAACAAGTCTAAATCAGTTATACAAAACTGATTAAAACTAAAATTAACACCATCCACTGTTTTATGTTTGTACATGAATGCAATGCATAACACTATAGTTTGCTGTAGCAACGGCCAAACCCCTCTTTTGGGCCTCTCTCAGAAAAAGTGACCAATTTTCCGCACCGACGAAGCATTCAGCGGTTTTTGGACCAGACTACAAAATCAAATGAAAGAAAAATGCGTTGCGGGTCTGTTCTACGGGGCAGAGACCACAATTCAGCGACACCTGTAGGATGATCATTCTCTGGAAGTGAAAAACATCCGGCTCGTAAGTGCGGGATTCTCCGGATGTCTGTTTTGAGAACGAATTGTGCGCGAAAAAGGTGCAATGCGCGAACATGTAGCAGGTGCGTGCCAAACAAATCTAACCTAATGGTTATCTCAGTGTGTGGTCTGCTTATATCACTCTGAATGCAAACACCATCTGGTGCAAACGGCACAAGTAAACTGGTGTCATTTCAATTCTGGCCTTTGCAGACATCGAATGATGTCGGCAAAACGTAATAGCTCAGAGTGGCCAATCCAAAGAAACGGGCATTTGTTCATCGTTCAGTTGGTTTTAAAGTTGTTTCTCTACAGAGAGCAAGTTTCAGTGATAAATAAGATGGTCACCAGCCCAATATGTTGTTTCTGTTCAGTGACCTGTTGTCGTCACGGTCGTTGTGTCATGTTTGCTGCGCGCGCGCACACATACACAATCTCTCTCTCTCTCTCTCTCTTTCTCTCTTGTTTTGAATAAAGATATTCAGTGGAGATGAAGGGAAGGAGGGAGGGTTTGGAGGTTTAACGTCCTTTTCCACCACATAGGGTGATATCAGTGGAGATGGAACAATGACATCTAGCCTGTCGACATAAAGAAAGTACATGTTCTGGAAACTGTTCCCGTGCCTCTTTACATACGCAATACCCCAAAATTTAATGGCTAGTATTCATTTGTGGGGCCCCCTCATGTTCACGTTCATGTACATCTGGTGTCTGTTTGTGTCAGCACGATTGCACGACTTCACCAGGCAACCGACAATTCTCCGGTTAGTCACCAAGTGCGGGATGTGTGTGTGTGTGTGTGTGTGTGTGTGTGTGTGTGTGTGTGAAAGAGAGACAGGGGCGCCGGAAGATGTTGGGGGGAGGGGGGGCAGAATCTCGGAGGGGGGAACGTTGCGCGAAGAAAGTGAAAAGCGGGGGGGGGGGGGGGGGGGGGGGCGATAAAATGCTGCGTAGACAAAAAACCTTTACGAACCAGGACGTTGCGGGAAAAAAGTGAAAAGTGGGGGGGGGGGGGACAATCAGAGGAGCGGACAGCCTTCGGTCCGCAAAAACAGAAGTTCTCTGTTGGGTGGGATGAGGGAGAGAGCACTAAGAGGGGCAGGGGGAGAGGTAGGGGAAGGGGGGGGGGCAAGACCATGGCTTTGCCCCCCCCCCCCCTCTTGCCACAGTCACCTGATTTTCCAGGGGGGGCAAAAAGACATTCTTGCCCCCCCTGCTTGGCTACAGGGGGGGCAGCTGCCCCCCCTGCCCCCCCGGTTCCGGCGCCCCTGAGAGAGAGAGAGAGAGAGAGAGTACAATTATATGAATTTAAGGATCTTAACTTTTTTATGTGTCTTATGCTCGCCCGCATGAATTGCCCTACGGGGATAAATAAAGTATTTTGACTTGACTTGACTTGACTTGACAATGCGGACAACTGCCCCAGCACTCTGCTTCCCTGCCTCCATGAACTCCCACACATAACATCAACAATATGAATAAAACAAAGACAAAATGAGTCTCATCTCCAAAGTCTACCTAAATTCGACGGTCAGGGTGACCTTTCAGTAATAATTTATCAAATTATGCACGCATCCAAAACAGAGAGAGAGAACAGACTCCCCCATATAACATCGCTCATATAAATAAAACAATGACGAAATGATCTTATTTACTGCCTTGTTGTTTGTTGGTTTGAGATTTTTTGAAGGGTGTCGAGTACTCAAAAATCATGAAGAGAGAGTGTTCACAAAGCACACTATAATTATGAGATGAAGGCCGGTCGTACACACATGACTCACACCGGTCAATGTTTTGTCACATCAAGTGTATTTAGAGGACGTTTTCAACAGATTGTCGGGGCCGCTTTCATCAGCGTGCCAAACGGTATATCACTTCTAGAATTGAGATTCATAAACTTGATAAGTCATTAAAGTTTTTTTTGGCGTTTCACACAACTGGTTTGGCCTTGACCTTGATTCAAGGTCACTGAGTACAGGTATGTCAGTGAAGGTCTTATCGATGTCTGTCATGCAAAGTGTGATGCCCCTGGTGCATGTAGACTATGAGAAAATGGCAATATTACAGTTCCAAACAGACTGCTTTTATGACCTTAGCATAAGATCAAGGTCATTCTAAAGGGTATGTTTTGAAAGGTCTTGTCGCTGTCTGTCAGCATGCCAAGCTTCGTGCCTCTGCTCTTTGTATATTTTGAGAAAATGACATTGTTAATTTTTTCCTCGCGCACACACACACACACACACACAGAGGCAGACCACGGAGGACTAATACACTGACTCACTTTGTTACACAAGTCAGCCAGAAATTAGGCCCTGCTCCATCGCTGAACGCGGCAGTTGTGTCTGCTACACACCATCCACTTGGGGCCAGCAGTCAAACGGACAAGATGACGCTTGCTTTAACCGAATCGTCTTTACTTGCCCATGGAACACTGTCGTCGTTAACGAACTTCACGACTACAGTGTTTAGGAGGACATTACTTGAATCATGGAGCTTAAGGCCACAATGTCAGTACTTTGACCCAGGCCCAGAACTCTGTCTTGGTTACGATAGTCGTGATTCTAGTCATCGGGTGTATTGCACTTCCGACTGGCTGGAGGGAAAGTGGAGGTGGTCACTGGAGCTCAGTGTTACACATGTTTTGAAAGGTCTTGTCGCTGTCTGTCAGCATGCCAAGCTTCGTGCCTCTGCTCTTTGTATATTTTGAGAAAATGACATTGTTAATTTTTTCCTCGCGCACACACACACACACACACACACACACACAGAGGCAGACCACGGAGGACTAATACACTGACTCACTTTGTTACACAAGTCAGCCGGAAAGTAGTCGCCCGCTGTTTGCTTCATTTGGTACAAGGGCCTAAGCGTCTTGTATTGGATAGACACCTAGGCCCTATTACCATATGATGGCTCAACCCAGACAGTAATATCGTACGCTGTTTGAGTCATACGGTACAAGGGCATAAGCGTCGTGGATTGGATAGACACCTCGGCCCTATAACATATGATGGCTCAACCCAGACAGTAATATCGTACGCTGTTTGAGTCATACGGTACAAGGGCATAAGCGTCGTGGATTGGATAGACACCTAGGCCCTATTACCATATGATGGCTCAACCCAGCCAGTAATAGCGTACGCTGTTTGCGTCATTTGGTGTAAGGGCCTAAGCGTCGTGGACTGGATAGACACGCAGGCCCTATTACCATATGATGGCTCAACCCAGACAGTAATACCGTACGCTGTTTGAGTCATACGGTACAAAGGCCTAAGCGTCGTGGATTGGATAGACACCTCAATAGAGAAACAACTTAAAAGCAGTGAAAAAGGTTTACGAAAACAGCTCCATAAAAAGTTGTCTCCATAAAAAGTTATTCCCTGATCGTGACTTATCTTAGCTCAATAGGTCAGCATCAACTTTTTATTGGATAGGTTTACGAAAGCAGCTCCATAAAAAGTTATTGCCTGATCGTGACTTATCTTAGCTCAATAGGTCAGCATCAACTTTTTTTTTTTTTTTTTTTTTTGGGGGGGGGGATAGGTTTACGAAAGCAGCTCCATAGAAAGTTATCGCCGAAAGTCGTTGGCGGCTGAATTGCCAACGTACTATACTCTCATTTCCCCTTCCTCTAGACTAATCTGATATTGACTGAGCGCCGGGTTTCGCTTTTTCTGAAAGCAGAATGAGATATGATCCCCGTGAGTTCATGTGCTTCACCCAAGGGCCACCGCGGAGCCAACGATCCTTGAGACCCCACAATGGCGTACTTCCCGCTAACTGCGGCGATCTAGGTTTTCACGTCCCTTTCGCTTTGTCAATTCCTCCACACCCCGATAGGGGAGAGAGGAATAAAATCTTTTGACGTTTTTTTTTTTGACAAATCTGTGGTGCACGCTGACATCGCCACATACGGAAAGCCGGGACAGACTAGCGGTAGAGCGTTGGACTTTCAATGCTCGGGTCGTGAGATCGAATTCCGGCTGGGAACCACATTCTTGTACTGGCTTCCTCCTAGCTGCCCCGTCTTTGGCGTCACGTATGTGCTGGAAAAAGGGGGAGGAGGGGTGGTGGTGGTGAAAGGCTGAACCCCTATACACCACCCCCTGCTACTTAATAATAATAATAATGAGGATTTCTATAGCGCCTAATCTCCGAAGCCGGGGCTCTAGGCGCTTTACAAATGTATACGGGTGGGTGGGTGGGTGATTGGGGGTTTAACGTCCTTTTCCACCACATAGACAAATGTATACAAAAGGTGATAAATAAACACATAACTGAGTAATAGATAAATAATCAACTAAATAAATGCGAATAAAAGCGTACATACATAGATACATACACTACATACATATAGTCAGACATACAGTCAGTCATACAAACAAGCACTGACACCTACATACATACCAACATCCGATACACACCTACATCCATCATACACACTGCAAAGACAACGGGTTGGTGATGGGAACGGGCTGAATCATTTATGTGAAGGCTGATGTGAACAGATGCGTTTTAAGGGCGTTTTTGAAGGACTGGGCAGATTGACTGTGCCGTATTATTTTCCTGGGGGAGGCTGTTCCAGAGGACCGGGCTTTGGAAGGAGAAACGGCGCTGGCCGAAGGACTTTGTTCTCACGGTTGGAGTAGTGAGAATTCGTGAGTCGGATGAGGAACGCAGCTGTCTGGAAGGGGTGTAGATGTGTAAGAGTTCAGAGAGATAGAGAGGTCCACAGTCAAACAGAGAGGTAAAGGTCAGAGACAGGATTTTGTAATGGATGCGAGCAGTGATTGGAAGCCAGTGGAGTGTGCGGAGAAGAGGAGTGACGTGGTCGGTCTTACGGGCTTTCAGCACCAGACGAGCTGCGTTATTCTGGACTTTCTGAAGTCGGTCTATGAGGTACTGAGAGCAGCCTCAGAGTAATGAGTTGCAGTAGTCTAAACGGGAGAGGACAAAGGAACAAGCTAGCGTTTTGGTACCATCAGTAGACAGAAGATACCGCATGGAACTGATACGCCTAAGTTCACAATATGCAGCTTTACAGACATTGAGCACATGGAGCTTTATTGACAAATGTGAGTCAATGATGACGCCGAGATCTTTCGCAGACAGGCAAAAGTCAATGGACGTGCTGTCAACATACATGGAGTGAGGAAGAGCCTCGGACGTGGAGTTGCGTTGGGAGGTTATGAGCAGTGCTTCGGTCTTATCGTCATTTAATTTAAGTTTGTTGGTAGACATCCATGATCTAACATCTGAGATGCACTCTTCGAGACCCTGAACAACTGTGCAAGCTTGACTCATAGGACCATGGGCATGGAGCTGGGTGTCATCAGCATATGAAATATGTGAAACTGAGTGACTGCTTATAGTTTGAGAGAGAGGCTGGGTGTACATTATAAAGAGCACCGGGCCGAGGACTGACCCCTGTGGTACACCGAAAACCAGGGGTAAAGGGTCAGAATAAAGACCGTCGACGACAATGGACTGTGTCCTTCCAGAGAGGTATGATTCAATCAACGATAACACGGATCCACGAATGCCAAAAACGGACTGAAGACGGTTGATCAAAATACAATGATCAATGGTGTCAAAAGCACTTGATAGATCGAGCAAGGTCAGCACAGCGATGTGGCTATCGCCAAGGGCAGACAACAGGTCATCCATAATCTTCAACAGAGCAGTTTCTGTGCTGTGACGCGGACGGTATGCAGACTGCGTGACACTGAGGAGGTTGTGACTGTTTAAGTGGCCTTAAAGCTGAGACAGCACAGTTTTTTTCCAAAATCTTGGAAAGAAACGAAAGATTGGACACTGGACGGTAATGTTTTTAGTTCGTTCCGATCAAGAGACGGCTTTTTCAGAAGTGGTTTTCAATTCAATTCAATTCAATTCAATATAACTTTATTGTCTGTCGATGGCAGAAAATTTTCTTCTGGCTCGCACACACACACACACACACACACGCACACGCACCCCTACATTAATTTATCTAGACATATAAATCCATACATATTAAACACAGATCCTAAAGTAATGTGTGATGTCCAAGTCTAATACTATGCTACTAAACTAAGAAATCTAAACTAAAAGATGGCAAGGGCATAGCGGACATGACACAGCTGTGGTTTAACGACTGCTCTCTTGAAGATCAATGGAAATGACCCTGATGACAACGAATCATTTATCACACAGGTAATGGCTGGCAGTACATGATCAATACACTCAACAAGCAGAGCTGTGGGCATTGGGTCCAGTTCACAAGATTTCGGAGCGGTTTCGGTAATGAGTTTGCGGATGTCAACATCGCTAACCGGCTGAAAAACAGAGAATGGTGTTCCACTGAAGACAGTCTCACCTGAGGAAGATGGAGCACGGATCTGAGAGTCAAGTCCGGCACGGATCGTCTTTACCTTATTGACAAAGTAGTTCGCAAACAAGGAGGGTAACTGAGACATCGGGTACACAGTAGGAAGTGGAGTGCAGGTGCTACGGGCCAGCAGCTGATTAGTGATGTTAAACAGTTCTCTGCTGGACTTGCTAGCCAAGATCTTAGCACTGAAAAAGGCCGACTTGGCCTTGACAATGGTGTTACTCACGTGCTTTTTGGCTACCGAATACATTTGCTTATGAACTGTCAAACCTGTGGTCATACATCTCCTCTCCGCTCTCCGACGTTCACACTTGGCGGTCCGCAAGTCGTCACGCACTGTATTGTACCAAGGAGAGGTCGCGCGTGATGACACACGCCGGCGGGTGGAGGGGGCGTGGATGTCCAAGACAAACCAAAGACAGCAGTCCAACTGGTCGGCGGTGGGATGGGGTATGTCGAACAACCGCTTGTGCAGGTCACCACAGAAGGCCAGCCTATCAATAGCACGTACGTTGCGCACAGTTTTGAAGACAGGCAGTGGAGCAGGCGGTGCTGGCACGTTTAGCTGGGCGAGGACACACAGGTGATCCGAAGCGAGAGCATCTGTCACTTGAACAGATTGAATACTGTCGCTGTCTTGTTTGTGGACAACCCAATCGAGGATATGACCCTGTCGATGAGTGGCGTGCTTTACTGCTTGGATGAGATCGAACACGTACAGTGTGTCCACCAGTTTTGCCGTTGTAGGGTTGCTGGGACAGTCAAAGTGAACGTTAAGGTCACCCAGGACGATGGATTCACCATTGAGTGAGTTGGAAAGCTCCAGCAGATCAGGGAACTGGTCTACAAAAAGAGAGTCTGTCAGTTTGTTTTTGCGGTTCGGTGGTGGACGGTACACGCAGAAGAAATGCAGTGACTGTCTGGGCAGGGCAAGGGTAGTCTGTACGAGTTCAAAGGAAGAATGGTCAAATGAGAATGACAAAGTAAAGTTGATGTAGGTGCCGAGAGTGTTTCTGAAGATGACAGCGATGTCTCCACCACGGGAGGGGCGGGGGAAGGATCTTGTGAAGCCAGCAGGCGCAAGATCAGTGCATTTCGCCTCGTCACCAGCAGCACGTAACCAAGTTTCAGTTAGAAACAGGATGTCGATGTTGTTGTCGACAATGAAGTCACTGATCTCCGCGCACTTCTCACTTGTTCCTACGGAGCGAGCATTAAACAGGCCAATATGAAGTTGCTTGCTTTTTCTGTCAGGGTTACCCTGAAGGGCGACATGAATCAGGTTCTGAACATCGACGGATCGTCGAGGGGCATTGTTGGCAACGCGTTGGGAGGGACAGACAACAGGGCCGCGTTTCTTAAGGCGAGCGTTCCGAAACGTTCCGGGGCGCTTTGCTATGAAACCGTTTGCAAGCAACTTGCCCGCGGCGTGCGAATAAAGCGCTCGCGTGCGCAGTCTGAAGCAAGTTCACCGCGAACAAAAGGTCACGTGGTCAGTTTCTATGTAAACAAAGATGGCGGCGCCCACCGAAGGCCTCGTTGAAGTGGAACTAAGAAATGGCTTAAAATGAATTTGCGGGTGGATGGAGACTTTCTGTCCCAACTTGCAATTGTGCAGAATAGTATACGAAAATAATTTGAGCTAATTGCACCGGGCCGTGGTCGCCAGTCATTCAGGGATATGTTGTGCGTGTTTGTGGGGAAGGAGTGGTCAAAGTGAGTACGTAATGGTGCCTTACGTCTCCGTTTTGCATCGAGCAGAACATGCATACTAGCGGTATATCATGCTCCAAGCAAGTAATTATTGCTCCTCCTCAAAAACGTCGTCTTCTGCGCTCAAAAGATGACTGATAGCTGCGAGTTTTCTTCTTCCTTTTCAGCCTTGCCAACAACCGTGTTCGTGATTCCACCGCCATTTTGAAAGCGCCTTGGTTCTAATTGGCCGTTTCCCAACGAGGCAAAGCGACCTCCGCAAGCGCCCGCGAGCGCATTTGCGTAAGAAACGCGGCCCAAGTATGGGCAGACCTTGTATTTTACTGGAGACAGCTGCACCAGTAGGTGATAGGATCTGGTGGCGAATAGAAGCACCATTAGTCTGTCTATGTCTAACTGACCTGACTCTGGTGAAAGAGATGTGAACTGGGATAAGTGGGCTTGTAGTACGTCCTGAAGGCGTAGATCTTGATGGTGAAACTGCTGGAGACTCTCTCATCTTTCTGCGACCGCTTAGAAAGGGGCGCCGCTTGCTCCTCCTCAGGGTGCACGAAGTGGGTGTGCTGGTGTGTATGTGAAGAGAACGAAGAGTTCTGCACAGATCGGGATCAGGATGAGACACACCAATGTGTCTAAGGCCGGATAGTGTGAAGCTGGAGTACTTAATCCGTTGGCTAACAGGTACAGGTGCACAGAGACAGGTAGGTGTAGGTCCATTGTGTAAGCCAGGTACAGGAGCACTGCAGCCTGAATGTGTTAGTCCATTGTATATGCCAGGATCGAGTTCACTGGTATCCAACACTAGTTGTGAGTAGCCACAGGTGGTCACGGGTGGAGCAAAGTTACGGGTATGCGAGGCCTGTAAATAGACAGGCCAACTGTGGTCGGTCAAGCATGACTGACTCTGCCTGTAACTCTGGCTATGAACTGCTATCACAAACAGCCTCAGGAACAGAAAAATCCACAAAGTTTTCATTTCTGGTGGCAAAAGTCCACAAAAAGCACACCAATATGAAGCCCAGGACATCAGGAACCCAATGAATTATTCCAGCAAACAATCAAAATTCCACAAGAAAATCAAGAAAGATTAGGAGAGAGGCACACTCTAGCCTGCCAGGCGAGTGAACACCAATCACCAAATTATGCTCATGGATTGGAATAACCCCACTCCATATTCGTTTATTTGTTGAGTAAATGAAATGAAAATCGTTCAGCGAGTAACACGGTCGTGCATATAATTATGTACCACTGCTGAGGCATGTTGTAGTACGGACACGGATGGCATGTGCAGTTTTACGCTCCATTCCGCTTCCCTGATGTAGCAAGGCATCACCAGGGCGCAGGCTGGAGGTAGACAACCGTACCGCATGAACCATCTACATTAATAGGTAGAGCATTTCATTTTCTTTGATTTTCATATATAATATTTGGGTTTATGATAAATGGTTATAGATGCCACGGTCATGTCAATTTTGTCCCTCTTCCATCTCTTACAGCCTTTATATAGGCGGGCGAGAGCTGGACTTTCAATGCTCGAGTCGTGAGTTCGACTACCGGCTGGGGCCAAATATTTGTGCTGGCCATTGTCTCGTTGCCCCGTCTTTGAAATCATCCATACATGGTTGAAAGGACTGTAATAGTTAATTATTTAGGGCTTAACGCCGCGCAAGCAACAAACACTAATTCGCGGCTAAGTGAAAGTTTGCCTCTGCCAGGTCGTTAAAAGGGTAAAAAGCTATTCCGTAAAACTATATATATATAAAGATACACACGTTACTCAAAAATCTCAAAGCTAGGTAGGTCAAAGAAAGTCCATATTGCATGAGAGACTAGATTTTATAAAAGCAGGTTGGACTCTTTCAAGAACTCGAAGATGTTGTCTGGGGGTATATCCCAGAACAACATTTTCAGTGCTGAAACACGTAATGCTTATCACGGATCTCTGCGAGATCCGCACAAGACACCAAAAATTGTTTAACTGTAAAAGGTTCATGGCACGGAATACACCATGGGGGTCCCTGCCCCTTCAACAGATGTGAATGGGTAACATAAGCGTGCCCGATATGGAGCCGGCTTAAGACCACCTTCTACCGTCGATTAGACCGACAGCGAGGGATATCATCACAAAAGCTTGGTAAAATATGCTTCCCGGGCCTGGTTAATATATATATTGGATATTTATGACAGGAAGCGCGGAGTGCGGCCCTGTCCCGCAGTCCCAAACCACACGGACCTCCATAGCATCATCTTACCATCATCCTCATCTCCATCATCATGCATAATAAAAATTGCCCCAGCATCCGAGCCCTCCGTGGATTCCACCCATTACCTGGGAGGAACACCACTGGAACTGGCAAAAGAGGGCAGCCAAAAAAAAATGCTTCAGTTTTTCTTGATGCAAGAGGTTTAAAATCACTGACAACCATGTGAGCATCCTCCACAGGGCTATCACGAGCAGCATTCGCGGCCCGGTCAGCACGCCTGTTTCCTCGGATGCCCACATGACCTGGGACCCAGATGAAATCAATATCCTTGTTATCTGCTATCAAGGATGCATGGAGTTCATGGATCAACACCGGGAATGGGTGATCCGATCTTCTACCATGCACAGCCCGAAGCGCCGACTATTTCTACTACAACTTAGGCCCATGGCTCCAAGTGGAGCATACGCCATCGAAGACCCTTCGTCATCGCACTCTGTTCTGGGCTACTGTTGCCACTCCAGTCCAGTTGATTCCCTGCTTGCATAGCTCTGCCTCAGTGTCCCGCCTCCAGTTGTTGCGAGGCCGGCCTCTCTTCCTTTTCCCCTGCGGGTTCCATGTCAGGACTTGGCGTGTTGTGCTGGATGCTGGCTTCCTGAGGGTGTGTCCAATCCAGCCCCACTTTCTCTGCAGGATCTGCTTGGCCAGTGGTTCCTGTCTCGCTCGCTCCCATAGCTCTTCGTTTCGGATCTTCTCTGGCCATCGGATGTTAAAGATGCGCCTCAGACAGGTGTTGAAATATGTCTGGATCTTCTGCTGCATCGTCTTTGTTGTCCTTCATGTTTCGCATCCGTACAGCAGAACTGACTTCACGATAGAGTTGAAGATGCGAAGTTTGGTTCTTGTGCTGTTACCTTTGATGCCCAGATATTCTTCAGCATGACCATGGCTGCTCTTGCCTTGCCGATTCTGGCTGTGATGTCTGGGTCTGTGCCTCCCTGTCCATCAACCACGCTCCCCAGGTAGACAAAAGACTACCTCCCTGATGGACTCTCCACCGACTGTGACTGGTGTGTTGGCAGTGGTGTTATCTTCATCAGCTCGGTTTTCTTCCTGTTGATCTTGAGCTCTGTTCCGGCTGATAAGTGGTCTTGTCCTGCATCTGGCTGTGGCTGTGGGACAGGAGGGCCAGGTCGTCCGCAAAGTCGAGGTCATCCAGCTCCGTCCAGGATGTCCACTGTATCCCGTTTTTCCTGTCTGTTGTAGTGGTCTTCGTGATCCAGTCGATGACCAGGAGGAACAGAAACGGGGACAACAGGCATCCCTGGCGGACTCCGGTCGTCACCTCGAAAGCTTTCTGACAACTGGCAATGGGCAACTGGCGTGGGCAATCCTGCAGCTCATGTCTTGGTAGATGCACTGTATCAGGGAGATGATCTCTCTGGGTTCTCCATAGTGCCTTAGCAGCTTCCACAGCGCCTCTCTGTCTACACTGTGGAAAGCCTTCTCATAGTCTATGAAGTTGATGTAGAGGGGGGAGTTCCACTCCAGTGACTACTCAACGATGATGCGTAGGCTGGCGATCTGATCAGCACAAGACCTGTTCCTACGAAAGCTCGCCTGCTGGTCTCTGAGCATGGGGTCGACAGCCTCCCTCATCCTCTCCAGTAGAACTCTCTTGAGAACCTTGCCTGGCACCGACAGGAGCATGATCCCTCCGTAGTTGCTGCAGTCCCTGAGGTCCCCTTTCTTTGGCAGCTTGATGACAATCCCTCCTTTCCACTGGGCTGGTACTTCTTCCTTCTCCCAGATCTTGCTGAATAGCTTCTGCTGGTATCTCGTCCGGCCCTGCAGCTTTCCCATTTATCAGTGTCATGATGGCTTTCCTGATCTCCGCCTTAAAGAGCTTGTCGCATTTGATGGGTCAAGGTCGAGGGCAAAGGTCAATCAAAATGGTATGTATTGAAAGGTCTTATGGATGTCTGTCAGCATGCCAAGTTTGGTGCCTCCGCTATTTGTAGATTCTCTGTAAAGGCTAATGTTAAGGTTTAATGATGACACTAGGATGGTTTGAGTTTGAAATTGACAATTGCTGCAGTATGTTTCTTTTACAGCATTCTTTCGCTGGGAACGCCTTTAACGTTGTTTACCACCACAAAAGGGTCTATACGGGAGGAGGTCCACGACTGATTTACATTTACAGTTGGAATTCTAGTGAATGATTATTTATAGTGTACAGAACGAGGAAGGACTTTCGTTATCCTCAGGGTTTACCTTCATCACTAAAACGAGCCTGTAAGCAGCAAACTTTTTCAGTTCCGATTTGGGCTCTGCGCATGTGCGATACATGATGTATTATTGTCGTTTGTCTACTTCCCACAGGCATGAGCTGCTAGGATTTACGCATTACGCATCGTTTGTACTCCAACATGCAGGCGAAACATTCACTTGGGAAACTTTGATCACACACGCGTCAAAATGACAACAGCACTTCTGATGTGGGTGGTCCTGATCGGAGGTCGTGTAGGAAGTTCTGAAGAAGGTAAGATTAAACTTCTCACGCCTGTATGAAACCTGGTGGAATCTATTTTCGGACGCGTTAGGGATTCAACACTACTTAAAAAGAAACAAATCTAAATCAGTTATACAAAACTGATTAAAACTAAAATTAACACCATCCACTGTTTTATGTTTGTACATGAATGCAATGCATAACACTATAGTTTGCTGTAGCAACGGCCAAACCCCTCTTTTGGGCCTCTCAGAAAAAGTGACCAATTTTCCGCACCGACGAAGCATTCAGCGGTTTTTGGACCAGACTACAAAATCAAATGAAAGAAAAATGCGTTGCGGGTCTGTTCTACGGGGCAGAGACCACAATTCAGCGACACCTGTAGGATGATCATTCTCTGGAAGCGAAAAACATCCGGCTCGTGAGTGCGGGATTCTCCGGATGTCTGTTTTGAGAACGAATTGTGCGCGAAAAAGGTGCAATGCGCGAACATGTAGCAGGTGCGTGCCAAACAAATCTAACCTAATGGTTATCTCAGTGTGTGGTCTGCTTATATCACTCTGAATGCAAACACCATCAGGTGCAAACGACACAAGTAAACTGGTGTCATTTCAATTCTGGCCTTTGCAGACATCGAATGATGTCGGCAAAACGTAATAGCTCAGAGTGGCCAATCCAAAGAAACGGGCATTTGTTCATCGTTCAGTTGGTTTTAAAATTGTTTCTCTACAGAGAGCAAGTTTCAGTGATAAATAAGATGGTCACCAGCCCAATATGTTGTTTCTGTTCAGTGACCTGCTGTCGTCACGGTCGTTGTGTCATGTTTGCTGCGCGCGCGCACACATACACAATCTCTCTCTCTCTCTCTCTCTTTCTCTCTTGTTTTGAATAAAGATATTCAGTGGAGATGAAGGGAAGGAGGGAGGGTTTGGAGGCTTAACGTCCTTTTCCACCACATAGGGTGATATCAGTGGAGATGGAACAATGACATCTAGCCTGTCGACATAAAGAAAGTACATGTTCTGGAAACTGTTCCCGTGCCTCTTTACATACGCAATACCCCAAAATTTATTGGCTAGTATTCATTTGTGGGGCCCCCTCATGTTCACGTTCATGTACATCTGGTGTCTGTTTGTGTCAGCACGATTGCACGACTTCACCAGGCAACCGATAATTCTCCGGTTAGTCACCATGTGCGGGATGTGTGTGTGTGTGTGTGTGTGTGTGTGTGTGTGTGTGTGTGTGTGTGTGTGAAAGAGAGAGAGAGAGAGAGTACAATTATATGAATTTAAGGATCTTAACTTTTTTATGTGTCTTATGCTCGCCCGCATGAATTGCCCTACGGGGATAAATAAAGTATTTTGACTTGACTTGACTTGACTTGACTTGGCTTGACAATGCGGACAACTGCCCCAGCACTCTGCTTCCCTGCCTCCATGAACCCCCACACATAACATCAACAATATGAATAAAACAAAGACAAAATAAGTCTCATCTCCAAAGTCTACCTAAATTCGACGGTCAGGGTGACCTTTCAGTAATAATTTATCAAATTATGCACGCATCCAAAACAGAGAGAGAGAACAGACTCCCCCATATAACATCGCTCATATAAATAAAACAATGACGAAATGATCTTATTTACTCCTTTGTTGTTTGTTTGTTGGTTTGAGATGTTTTGAAGGGTGTCTAGTACTCACAAATCATGAAGAGAGAGTGTTCACAAAGCACACTATAATTATGAGATGATTGACACCGGTCAATGTTTTGTCACATCAAGTGTATTTAGAGGACGTTTTCAACAGATTGTCGGGGCCGCTTTCATCAGCGTGCCAAACGGTATATCACTTCTAGAATTGAGATTCATAAACTTGATAACTTTTTGACGTTTCACACAACTGGTTTGGCCTTGACCTTGATTCAAGGTCACTGAGTACAGGTATGTCAGTGAAGGTCTTATCGATGTCTGTCATGCAAAGTGTGATGCCCCTGGTGCATGTAGACTATGAGAAAATGGCAATATTACAGTTCCAAACAGACTGCTTTTATGACCTTAGCATAAGATCAAGGTCATTCTAAAGGGTATGTTTTGAAAGGTCTTGTCGCTGTCTGTCAGCATGCCAAGCTTCGTGCCTCTGCTCTTTGTATATTTTGAGAAAATGACATTGTTAATTTTTTCCTCGCGCGCACACACACACACACACACACACACACACACACACAGAGGCAGACCACGGAGGACTAATACACTGACTCACTTTGTTACACAAGTCAGCCAGAAATTAGGCCCTGCTCCATCGCTGAACGCGGCATTTGTGTCTGCTACACACCATCCACTTGGGGCCAGCAGTCAAACGGACAAGATGACGCTTGCTTTAACCGAATCGTCTTTACTTGCCCATGGAACACTGTCGTCGTTAACGAACTTCACGACTACAGTGTTTAGGAGGACATTACCTGAATCATGGAGCTTAAGGCCACAATGTCAGTACTTTGACCCAGGCCCAGAACTCTGTCTTGGTTACGATAGTCGTGATTCTAGTCATCGGGTGTATTGCACTTCCGACTGGCTGGAGGGAAAGTGGAGGTGGTCACTGGAGCTCAGTGTTAATGGCAAGTCATGCTCTTGGTACCTAGTATTCAACATAAAGCCGAAACCTGAAGGTTACTACGGAATTCTCCTGTTCAATCTGAAGGATCGTGTGGTTGTTGGCTCCGACTACAATGAACACGAGATCGACGATCCTGAGCCTCACCTCTTCAGGACAAGCGCTATCAGTGTGCACTGTACTCTGGACTGTTCGTTCGGCTACACCGTCCACCCACTGCATCAAATGCCGGTATCGGTAGAGCCCGAGCCTGCGGTGGAGATTGGATTACTGGGCAGGACACTGTACAATTGTTCCCATCCCTATACTGTACCGGACATGTTCCGGTGTGACATGGTACAGCAGTGTGTGGGTGGCGAGGACGAACCGTCTGACTGTCACTACCGATCACGAGGCTGTGGGGACTGGATCCCTTATAACGACGCGTGTATCAAGATCGTGGTGGGCGTGGATAACATCACTGACCCAAGCCGCACACTGCCTGAAGATCTGTGCAAATTGCGGCATGGTGCATCCCTGGCGGACATGCCTGACCTGCAAGAGAGAAAGCAGGTAAACGATCTGTTGAGACGTGCAGGGTACGACAATATGAATTTCTTTCTGCAGCTGACAAAAGTCGTGCCCAAGACTCGCAGACTCAGCAACCTGTACCGGTTCTTATGGCGCTGGGGAGGAAGAAGAGGACCCATTGCCTACGGGGAAACTCTTATACAAAGAAGTTGGAAAAATTCGAACTGTGCTCAACTGTATGCCGCGTTTAAGGGTGCACATCTTATTGCAAGTGACTGCACCATGAGAGAACCTGAACGACAGGACTCGCCAGGTTTGATTTGTAAAAGGAGTAACCCACTCATGCGTCACTCAAAACTTAAGTCGGTCACCGTGTCGCTCCTCACTACAAAGAATGTCACACACAAACTGCGGGTCAAACCTTGCGTGGACGGATCCTTTATCCATCCATTTCTCCCATGTAACAACCAAGGAAATGATTGGTCTGTCAGCAATCTACAGTTGTTTCATTGTCGATTGGGTCACGGAGTTCACTACTCACTTGTCTGTGATGGGATCGCTGACTGTGTTGATGGAAGCGACGAGATCGGTTGTGCAAATTCCATACATAGAGTTCCTGAAACGGATTACTTCATTTGTGCCAACTATCAGCTGGTTCCGTCCACGTCACGATGTAACGGCCGGTACGACTGCTTTGATGACAGTGACGAGAAAGGCTGCCTGTCGTGCACTGGGGGAACAATCCTGTGTCACAGACTGACGCACGGCTGCTTCCCCGCTTATTATGCGTATTTCTTACGATGTTTAATTCAAACTCATGACATACATAAGCATATTTCACCACCCGCTATTGTGGAACTGGACGGATTCGGGTTATCTTACTTAAAACCTATCGGCAGTGGAAAGCGCTGCCCAGAGACTCACTTCCAGTGTCATGACGGTAACTGCATCCCTACCTATCTACTGAACAACGGCGAGCTGGACTGTCCCGATGGAGACGACGAGGACATTCCACAAGAAAACTTTACGTGTCCAGGATTTTACCGCTGCTACGGCTTTGGCAATTGCCTGCACAGTGATTATGTCTGTGACGGTATCCATCACTGTCCGAACATGGACGATGAAAGGTACTGTAACATGACTTGTCCGGCAAATTGCAGGTGCGAAGGTCACGCCTTCAGTTGTCAACAGATGTTTGACCCACACCAGTACCTCGAGGTGCGTTACCTGGATCTCAGCGGATCAGTCGAGCCTTCACTCACAGACTTACATCTCATACCATTTTTAGCGTTTCTTAATTTGTCTTCCTGTCGTTTCACCACAGTGAATGTCAAAGAAATGCCTCTTCTAAGAGTTCTTGATCTTAGCTTTAATGAAATACAGGAATTCACCAGCTTCCAACTAGTTTCTCTGTCAGGACTGCAGCACTTAAATTTGTCCCGAAACCCCCTTTCGCCTGTCCTCGGTCAAAATTTTGCTTCTATGACTGAGCGCGCTGGTATGTTGGGATTGCAATCTCTGACAATGATACAAACTGGCATAAAATCAGTCAATTCAAGTCCTTTCACTGAACTCGGAAGCCTTGCAAGCCTTGACATCAGTGGTAACGCTATTCACGAATTCGTCAAAGAGGGATTCAGAGGTTTAGAGAGGCTTCAGTTTCTACGTACTGACGACCCCAGGCTATGTTGTGAACACTTCCATATTCTTAACACGCCGAGTCTGTGTGTTGCACCGCCAGACGATCTTTCCTCCTGTGGCAGCCTGATAGCATCTGATGTTCTTCGTGTATTTGTCTGGAGTTTGTCTGTCATGGCCGTCATTGGCAACACTCTCCTGCTGATCTACAAACTGATCTGGGAGATGTCGATCACGTCACAAAGTCACAACGTGTTCCTTATAAACTTGAGTATATCCAGCTTGTTAATGAGTATTTATCTGGCGGTCATCGGGTCGGCAGACGCACGTTTTAAGGGACAATACGCTCTAGAGGGACCTGACTGGAAACGGAGCGCCGTGTGCAAGGCGGCAGGCTTCTTGTTCGTACTGTCAGGCGAGGTGTCGGCGTTTACCGTCTGCCTCATCACGCTGGATCACGTTCTCCTTCTATACTCTAGCAATAACCCACTGCAACTGACGAAACGCTCTAGTCTCCTGGCCTGTGGCGGTACCTGGCTCATCTGTACAACGTTAGCAGCGGTCCCTTTCATACATAATGATGAGTTTTATGAGCAAACCCCTATCTGCAACCCACTCATTCTGATCGGACGATCCGAGTTTTCTAATCAATCCATGTTCTTCGCTGTTTTGATTATATTTTTGTCAGTAGGGACAGGAACCGGGCAAGTGTTTATTGTCCGATTGATCCACGCTTCATCTGATCACAAGAAACAAAGCAGCTATTATCAAAACATTACTCTCACCCGTCGTGTCCATCCGATCCTGTGTACAAACTTTTGCTGTTGGTTTGCGGTCAGTCTGATGGAACTTGTTTCATCTCGAGGCACTCCCATTCCTGGTGCTATCAGAGTGTGGTCCGCCATCTTCGTGTTGCCTCTCAGCTCGGCCATCAGCCCGTTCTTGTACATGCTTCGTACAAGGTGGGAACGCCTGGCAGAGAAGAGGAGACAGAAACGGATGGAGAAGATGCTGCGTAAACTGCGCACTGATCTCCGCTTGTGGCCACGTGACAAAGTGCAGCAGCACGTGCGATGTTTGCTGAGAGCCAATCTTGTAGACAGGACGGACGTGCTGCACTGGCTTGGCAACACCGACAGTGTACAAGATACCAAGTAGCCGGACAGTGTCTACATTCCAGTAACAGAGGCATACCTTTTTGTCGAACCGATTTGCAAATTTGTAAAGCGGCATTATTAGTCCACGTTTACGTTTGTTTATTTAGTATAGTTTATAGGGAAGCTCAGTTCTCACTTCAGAGAGATTTATTTTCGCTAGTTAGACAGCCGTCTTCAGTTCACACACTTACGCAAGGAATAGTGACTTTTGACTCGAAATAAATGAGGTAACTGAACCAACCAGCCAACCAACCAAATAAAAACCCTACAATTTTTTTTAGGTGGGACGGTATGCATGTTAAAGAAGGGTTGAATGAAGCATTCTCAGCTACAAACTCACCACGTCAGTATTAAACTCACCACTGACCCCTTGATGACCAGGGACAACAGAGATACATTTACTTCACTCTTGAAGAAAAAGAATAACAATGTTAATTATCGCTCAGACAATAAAACCTTGCTCCTACACTACCCGCCATTGGAATATAATGTGAAAATTGACATGCCAAAACCAATATTACCCACGGAATGTAAACAATCACAGAAAGCGCTGACAACAGAAAAGAAGCCACAAAGGGTCGAAGTTTCCAAGGTGCTTAAGACACAATTCATACCAAGTACACGGTAGGCCGCAAATTTGTATGTAGCTGCGGAGGTCAGTGTAAACACAAAAAACATGGTCATCTAGCAAATTCTTCACCTAATGCATCTCTGCAAAGTACCAGGATATCTCCCGCCGAACATCTAACGGTTCCTGAAACAGCAGATCCCTCGATCGCTGCATCGGTTATTCATACTGGACACAGCTAAACCCAGGGTCCCAGCACGCAAAACACGTTCCATGCGACTGGTTCTGTCATATAGATTGGTGTCTGTGCTAAAGTATATGTTTAGGGGTTGCGATACTTTAATGGCATTAATTTCAACGCACTTCCCAACAAGTTTATTATTATTATTATTATATTTTTTGGCACCCAATACATGATTTCTGCACTTGATCGTCTTGAGAAAGTTCAAAATTCAGCTGCACGTCTTGTTGTAAAAGCCCCAAAACCCGACCATGTTTCACCAATCTTACACTCCCTCCACTGGCTGCCCATCAGAGATAGAGTGAAGCACAAGTTCCTGTCCATTTGCCATGTATCTCTCTCTGGCACTGGACCTTCCTACCTTTCTGAACTCCTTCATTGTTACACTCCATCCAGGCACTTACGTAGCTCCTCTGACACTAAAGTTCTGCGCACACCCTCAGTAAGAACTAAAACATATGGTCAGAGATCCTTTTCCTTTCAGGCTGCAGCTCTTTGGAATCAACTTCCTAAACCACTACGACACACAGAATCCAGTGCCAGTTTCAAATTCTGTCTTAAAGCCCACCTATTTAAAACTGATAATTGACCTTGATTTTACCATGCCCTTCCACATCGCGTCAGCCTGCATGTTGAGATGTATTGTTTAAATATTCCCTGTGAGTCTGTGTGTATGGAAGCTGTGTATTGCGTGGTATATGTATTTTGCTGCCGTTCCTTAGGTGTGTAACAGTCACTCATGTTTCTTGAAAATTGATGGGTCTAGTAATAATAATGATTGTAACTGTAAAGTTCTAAAATAACTGCAGAGGATTTCAAGACAGGTTCGTTTCGCGCAGTGCTTTAAAACAACGAATCATGGTGTACCTGCACTATAAAATATTGTAGCGAAAGCTACGAAACCTAATCCAAAGCAGTTCGCGTGTGAATTTAGTGGGACACCGCCATATTGAAACAAGGCGAACAGAGGAAACCTCATAAAATTGAATGAAAAAAGGTTCACTGCATAAGCTAACGGCCAGAAGTTTACAGCTGGCACCAAGCGTAAGACAATAACGTTGTACACGCGGGTTACAGTCGTTTAAGTGTGGTGTCATTAGTCTTCTTAGGTCTCAAAACTTATGGACCGGCCCACAAACTAGGCAAAGCCTTTATGACTCACGTGTGACCTTGACCTTCTTTACTAGAAGACAGTCATAAGGCCAAGTTCACCCAAATTGTACACATGAACGTTTTGCGTATCTTTGTTCTTCATTTGTGCTTCATTTTCATAAGCTTGGGTTGTCTGGAGTTTGTGGTTGTTTAGAAACAGAAAAAAACAAAAAAACAAAAACAAAGATAGTATGGGGGGAACTTGATCATGACCCTCTAACGTGGATGATCTGATGTTTGTTGTTACCGAGTAACAACGAAAACATGATTTGACCAGGACCCTGTGTCATTGACCTTTGAGGAAGGCCATTCAAAATATATTCGGAAAGCCCATGTCAGAATCTACTAGTATGCAAACTTCTATTGTGGTATTTCTTCTATTTATAAATCATCAGGAAAACCAATATTAGAGGTTTAATTGTCACAGACAGACAGACAACAGAAAGACATGTGACGGAGAGATTGACAAGAGAATAGAAACCACAAAGGGATAAACAATCCACAGAACAGTTTTACAAGGACACACGTGACTATACAATTATTACACAGAGTCTCTTTGTTACATGCATGAGTCAATTAGAGAGGCAAAAGCCTCCATGGCTCCCTCGTGACAAGGGTCAAGGTCATTCGCAAGAGTATGTTTGTAAAGCTCGTATCACTACCTTCAGTCAAGGTCATTCAAAAAGGTAGGTCTCATTGCTGTCTATCATCATGCCTCTTTTGGTGCCTCTACTGTTTGTCGTTTCGGAGAAAATGCCCTGGTTAAAGTTTCCCCAAAACAGCTTGCATGGCCTTGACCTTGACTAAAAGTCATTGACCACAGTTTTGTCAGTAAAGGCGTTGCCAATGTCTATCATCATGCAAAGTTTGATGCTTCTGGTTCTTCTAGATTCTGAGAAAATGCATATGTAAAAATTTCCAGACTGCTTTAATGACCTTGACCTTGGATCAAGATCATTGAAAATGGTATGTGTGCGTAGGTCTTATCACTGTCTATCAGCACGCCAAGTTTGGCGCCTCTGCTGTTTGTTATTTTTGAGAAAATGCCAATGTTAAGGTTTCTCAAAAATAGCTTGTATGGCCTTGACCTTGACACAAGGACAATCAATACATGTATATCTGTAAAGTTTTTATCAATGTCTATCATCCTGCAAAGTTTCAAACCTCTGGTGTTTGTAGATTCCGAGAAAATGCCAATGTAAAATTTTCAGACAGCTATGCATATATGTGTAGATATTAGTCCGAGCGACACTCCTTCTTACGGTCATGCACCACCCTGCACTGAATCATATATGAGATTTTTTTGCAGATTTGTGAAGGTCCGTCACGTCTCTTCAGATATCCGTCGGGTGCCAGACTGGAAAGGTTGGGCAAATTTTGTAATTCCAGAAACTAGAATCAGCCCGGAGCCCGCCTTCTGGCATGGAAGACAATGTGTGTCAAAAGACTGATCTACTTTTGCACGGGGAACATTGATTGCGTCAGAAAATGTTTTACTGTGCTACTGACGTCAGAGCTTTGCACGCTCTTTCCCCGCCGTCTTTAAAGTGGACTCGCCCGGGAAAACCCGATTCGAAGAGGGCAAGTGAAAAGAAAATGCAATGAGTCTGTGTACGGCAGGGGTACACAATGTCGATTGCAAATGAATGAGATTTAGATTCAGCTTCTGTCAGACAAGACAGTGAGAAACATCATGTTCTTTTAACAAAAAGAAGTTATCGTTTTTCATATTTGCAAGAATACAACGCGTGTTATTATTTTTGGGGGGTGGCGGTCATGTTGAATTTCAGCCTCTCTTTCAAAATGCGAAACAATAACAGTCTGGTACTCTTCGGAATCAGAATCAGCACACTTTTCGCACAAAGAAACCACAAGAAAATCTCGTGTTTTTTCCGCAAAACAATTAATGCAATGCGGCTTCTTTTTAGGCATTTGTGAATTTCAGCATCTCTTTCAAAATTTTCATCTTTACACTATGTAACTCATCAAAATCGGAATCATCACCGATTTTTCATACAAAAACCGCGGACATATCACGTTTCTTTCAGAAAATGAGTTATTGGTCTTCATTTATGCGGCAAAACTACGCGTTTTATGATGTTGGGCGGCCATTTTGAATTTCAAGCCTCTTTCAAAATGTTTACAATATTTCCAGTTTGGCACTCATCAGAATCGGATTCTGTATCCTTTTATCTCATATACACCACTTTAAAAACTCGTTTCTGTCAAAGAATAAATTCTTGATTTTCATTTTTTGCGGACAAGCCATGCGTTTACAGTTTTTGGCGTCCGTTTCGATTTTCAGCCTCTATTTCAAAATGCTAAACTTTACTGTCTGGCACTCGTCGGATTCGGAATCAGCATCCTTTTTTCATGTGAAAACTTTTTAAAAACTTCGTTTCTTTTGAATAATAAGTTGTACAATTTTCATTATGCGGCAAAACAACGCGTTTTGAGGTTTGGGCGGCCATTTTGAATTTTAGCATCTCCTTCGAAATGCGTAACATTTACAGTCTGGCACTCGTCGGATTCGGATTCAGCACCCTTTTCTCATACGGAAACACTCAGAATCTCTGGTTTTTGGCGAAAAGTTAGTTACCGTACCTCATGTAGGCGGTAAAAAGAAGCAATGTAAGTTTCTTGTCGGCCATGTTGAATTTCAGCCTCTCTTTCAAAACCGTCAACAGTTACAGTCTCGCACTCGTCGGATTTGGAATCAGCATGCTTTTTCATGTACCAACCACTGAAAAAAGTCGTTTCTTTCCAAAAATAAGTCACACATTTTGATATATACGGCAATACAATGTTTTTCAGGGTTTTTTTAAACGGCCGTTTAGTATTTCAGGCTTTCTTTCAAAATGTTCAACATACATGTACACTCTGGCACTCGTCGGATTCGGAATCACACCCTTTCTTTTCATTGAAATCACTGATAAAAAGTTCTTGCGTACATATGTGCGACAAAACAAAAGCATTTTAAGGTTCTTTGGCGGCCATTTTGATTTTCAGCCTCTCTTTCAAATTGCCCAACATTTACCGTCTGGCACTCGACGGATTCGGAATCAGCACCATTTTTTCATCTAGAAACCACAAAAAAATCCCATATATGATGCAAAACAAGGTATCATGGTCTGTCGCTCGGACTATATACTGATTTCAGAAAAGGAAGAAAGTCATGCTGGTTCCGCACATCCACAAAAGAGTTTAAAATGGAAAAATCCACATAGAACGAATAAAAAAGAAACTCCTTAGGACCGGTGAACAACTATTATTCTTGAAACGTGAAACAAAGTGTGCATCCCAAATTTTCGGGCCCTCAGCGGGCCCTTCATCACTGGAATGCAAGATACAAAATACAACATAAATGACGTCAAGGTAATCCTTACGTCAATAGTAATGTTCTCGCTCTCTCACGTGCTCTCTCTCTCCTCTCTCTCTCTCTCTCTCTCTCTAACCCTGAGAAAATCTGCAAATTGTACATCAATTACTGTATTACTGGACCGAAACCTCTGCGTGATACAGTGTAACTGCAGCCCTAAGAACATCTACATTGGTTCTGCCAAAACATTAAAGCTGAGATGGGCCAACCATAAGAGCGATATCAAAACTGGCATAGTTACGAAATGCCAGCTAGCCGCCCATGTCTGTCAGAACCCACATACAGCTGACCCGCAGCTCCACTTCCTCACCATTTTTGCAATAGAACGAGTGGAGCAAGAAAAGGACCTCATCAAGAGGGAGATTTGGTGGCAGTTTAATCAAAGAACTTGGAAACAAGGTCTTTGGTGTAATTTAGGCACCATCTTTTCTGGCCTCAACACCAGAATATATCTAGCCGCCATGCTGCGTCTTGGTAAGAGGATCCTTTTCTAGAAGGGTGGAATCTGACAGGCATCAGACAGGTTTCGGTCCAGTAATTGATGTACAATTTGCAGATTTTCTCAGGGTTGGAAAGAGAGAGAGAGAGAGAGAGAGAGAGAGCACGTGAGAGAGCAAGAACATTACTATTGACGTAAGGATTACCTTGACGTCATTTATGTTGTATTTTGTATCATGTATTATTCCCCTGATGAAGGGCCCGCTGAGGGCCCGAAAATTTGGGATGCACACTTTGTTTCATGTTTCAAGAATAATAGTTGTTCACCGGTCCTAAGGAGTTTCTTTTTTTATTCGTTCTATATATAGATATAGATATATTTTGAAAGGCCTTATGGTTGTCTATCTGCACGCAAAGTTTGGTGCCTCTGCTTTTTGTAGATTCTGAGAAAATGACAACGTTAAAGTTTTTCTGCACACACACACACACACACACAGACGAAGGATGGGGGGGGGTTATTACATAGACTCCCATTGTTACACAAGGGAGCCAAAAATCAGGTCCTACTTCATCACTTAACGCGGCCATCATTCAACGGGATGAGATAGCGCCTGTCTCAACTGAATCGTCTTCACTTACCAATGGAACATTGCCATCATTATTGAACTTTACGACTACAGATTTTAGGATGACATTACCTGCATCATGGAGTTCAATGCCGCAGTGTCGAAATGTGGAACGCTGCCCGGACTCTGGTAAGTTTTGGGCGTTTTGCACTTCTGACTGGCTAAAGGGAAAGTGGAGGTGGCGACGGGAACCCAGTGTTATTGTTAATGGCAAACCTTGCCGCTGGTACCTTGTATTCAACATTGAGCCCAAACCTGAGGATTACTACGGAATCCTCCTGTACAATCTGAATGATGTAGGCGTGTTTTATGTGGTTGTTGGCTCCAACCACAGTGAACACAAGATCTACAGTGCTGAGCCTCACCTCTTCAGGACAAGCGCTATCAGCGTGTACTGTACTCGCATATGTTCGTTCGGCTACACCGTCCACCCACTGCATCAAATGCCGGTATCGGTAGAGACCGAGCCGACGGTGGAGATGGGGTTACTGGGCACGACACTGTACAATTGTTCCCATCCCTATACTGTGCCGGACATGTTCCGGTGTGACATGGTACAGCAGTGTGTGGGTGGCGAGGACGAACCGTCTGACTGTCACTACAGGTCAGGAGGCTGTGGGCATTGGATCCCCTATCGCAACAAGTGTCTTAAAATCGTCACGGACTCTGATTTCAGGACTGCTAATGGTACTGTTGCTGAGTTGTGCTGGTCCAGATATGGTGCACGCGAAGCTGAACTGATCGACAAACGTGGAACAGATCTTGTACTCCGACTTATGAAGCGAAGTGGACATGTGAATTACTATTCGTTAAGTCCGACGCAGAGCATTAGTGCAAGCTTAAGACAGTTTGAACCCGCTTCAGACAAAACTAGTCACCTTTTCCGTTTTCTGTGGAAGTGGCGTGATCGGAATAGCCCATTCGCTTACCATGAGACTGACATTCAGAGAAGTGTGCAAATGGAGAGTTGTTCAGCGCTTCAATTCAGAAAAACTATTCAGACAATTGCTCACGAATACACGTCTGGGTTGTGTAATCATCATTATCCATCTGGATTTATCTGCATGAAAAAGTCGCGCATTTCTCAGGAGGAAACTATTCCAAAATTACTTGGGCTGAAACTTACGTCAACGTTTAGTAACGTGACCTCTTTCCCATCCAGACAGTGTGCTGACGGATCACACGTGCAAACATTTTATCCGTGCTCACTTGAAGGTCAAAATCTCGGCGTGGGGTGGTCAGTGACTGTGAATAACGTACCACTATTTTCATGCACTTTCGGCCACAACGTGCCCTACTCTCTTGTCTGTGACGGAATCGCTGACTGCGCAGACGGAAGTGACGAAGTTCACTGTGACAACGCTAACTTCAAACACATAGGTAGACGGTACTTCCGTTGTGTGAATTCACAGTTGGTCCCGTCTTCATCTCGGTGTGATGGTCACAATGACTGTTTCGATCATAGCGACGAGCAGGCGTGCCCCTTTTGTAACGGAGAGACAGCACTGTGTTACACTGTTGGTTGTGTGCCCAAACACTACGCGTCTTTCTTGCGGGACTGTGGCTACGAGGTGGGTAGAAAACCCTACCAGACAGGTATCCCACCTCCTGCTATAGTAGAACTAGATGGGTTTGGTTTATCTGATTTGAAACCCATGAACAAGGGAGAGATCTGTCCAGAAACGCACTTCCAGTGTCGTGACGGTTACTGCATCCCTACCTACCTGGCGAACAACGGCGAGCTGGACTGTCCTCATGGAGAGGACGAGAACATTCCAAAGGAGAACTTTACGTGCCCAGGGTTCTACCGGTGTTACGTCTTTGGGAACTGCCTTCACAGTGACTATGTCTGTGACGGTATCTATCACTGTCCGAACAAGGACGATGAACGATACTGCAACTTGACCTGCCCCGCAAATTGCACGTGCGAGGGTCACGCCTACACGTGCCAGGAGATGTTTGACCCTTGCCAGTACCTCGAGGTGCGTTATTTGGATCTCAGTGGGACAGCCAAGCCATCGCTATCCCACATTCATGTCATACCGTTTCTAATATACCTAAATGTGTCTTGGTGTGGTTTGACCGATGTCACTCTCACAGACATGCCCCTTCTACAAGTCTTGGATCTGAGCTTTAACGAGATTTCACGATTACCAAGCCTGCATCTGGCAAAGCTTTCAGGACTCCGTCACTTAAACTTATCGGGAAATCCGCTTCCATCCACACTTGGGCAGAACTTCGCCTCGTTCACCAAACTGGGCGACCTGGCGAAACTGAAATCGCTTGTAGTGACTGACATTGCACTACAGAAGTTCGAGTCAAGTCCGTTCCGCCACCTTGAAGACCTTACAACCCTCGACTTAAGCCGGAACTTTATTCATACATTCGAGAAAGAGTTGTTCAAAGGACTGAAGAAGCTACAGCTGTTGAAGACCGACAACCCCAGTCTGTGTTGTGAACAGATTCACCCCAATGACAAGCTGACGCAGTGCCTGGCACCAACAGACGAACTATCGTCCTGTAGCGATCTACTGAGGTCTGACTTTTTTAGGGTCTTTTTGTGGGGCCTGTCTCTACTGGCTGTCACTGGCAACGCCGGAGTGTTGATCTACAGACTGTTCCTGGAGAAAGTTGGTTCTTCTCTAGCTTACCGCGTGCTGGTGGTCAACCTGAGTGTGTCTGACTTGCTGATGGGTGTGTACCTGGCTATCGTGGGAGCGGCTGACGAGTATTTCCGTGGTGACTACGTATGGCAAGAAGCCAAGTGGAAACATAGCGGCGTGTGTCACACAGCCGGGTTCCTAGCGTTTGTGTCTGGTGAAGTGTCGGCGCTGACCATCTGTCTCATCACTCTGGATCGCTTCCTCGTGCTCCGCTTCCCCTTCAGTTCCCATCTGCATCTGACCAAGGTGTCTGCTCTATCGGCTTGTGCCGCCATCTGGGGGATGGGTGTGGCGCTGGCAATCGTTCCGCTTGTTGGCACAGACTGGCAGTTTTATGGTCAAACAGGCATCTGTCTTCCTCTTCCCATTCTACGCCGTCAGTTCGAAGGACAGAGTTACGCGTTCGGTGTGTACATCGTTCTCAACTTTGTCCTCTTTCTACTCATCGGATTGGGGCAAGTCTTTATTTTCCATTCAATCCACGCCACAGCCAAAGCGACACAGAAGGACAGCCGACATCAAGAGGTTACAATCGCACGCCGCCTCTTCCTCATCATCTTCTCGGATTTCTGCTGCTGGTTCCCTATCGGCCTGATGGGTCTCTTGGCCTCTAGCGGCACACCCATTCCTGGTGTGGTCAATGTGTGGGCTGCCATCTTTGTCGTTCCGCTCAACTCGGCTCTTAATCCATTCCTCTACACACTCAACACCTTGTCAGAGCGCCTGGCCAAGAAAAGGATGTTACGCCGTATAGACAAGATGCTAGATAGCTTGCTGACCGAGCTTTGCTCTTGGCCGACTGAAAAAGTAGAGGAGCACGTTCGTTACTGTATAACAGTCAGTCGTGTGGACAGAAAGCTCGTGTTTCAGTGGTTGGGTGTGAGTGATACTCAAGCAGATACTGAAGACCATCAGACGCAGCCAGACAGCCAACAGGACCCAACAACGTCGTGTCCACGACGGCTTTTATTCTGATCTGACGTGCTGATGGGAGTGTATCTGGCTATTGTGGGAGCGACTGACGATTGTATCCGCGGCGGCAACTTATGGCAAGGAGCCAGTTGAAAAATAGCGGCCTTCTGGCGTCGTTCTGTCAGTAACTTCATGTTTTTTGGGTTTTTTTTTCGGTTTTTTTTTTCTTTTTGTTTTTAGTTGTTTTTTTGTTTTTTTTTAAGGCGAATGAGCTATACAAGTGGTACTTTGTCCGAACTGCACTCATTCGCGAAAGCACTGGTTGTCTCTTGCAACGCCTCCACTGTCCCAGCGACACTTAATTTAGACTGAACTATGAAAACCACGAATGGACTATTCTACCCGAGGAAAAACACACCTACACTAAAAGCACACAAATAAGTAATAAATATTTTGTTGTTCCTAGGGCTGATGTTACACCATCACGTGAACTCGCTCAAGCCGTGCGAACTGGCTGACTCAATCAGATGCTGATTGCATAAGATCAACTACAATTAAAGCATCCGATACCATCTGTCATCTTGGAAGCCTAACATCACTAATGGTGGGGGGGGGGGGGTGTATGTGTGAGTGAATCAATTTAGGTGTGTGTGTGTGGTGTAATGGTCTATATGTGTAACGTATGAATATATATGTAACTGTTAGTGTCTATGTATGCCATTTGTCTGTGTATTGTATGTAAATGTGTCGTATAAAATGCCCCCCCCCCCCCCCCCAAAAAAAAAAAAAAAAAAAAAACCAACAACAAAAAAAAACAACAACAACAACAAAAAACAAACAACAAAATCACTATTGAATCTGTCTTTTGGTTGTAATGGCATGTCAATGATGACATTCCGAATGTCATTACTAACATGCCATTACAACCAGAAGACACCACAGTTAACTCTGCATCCCTGCATATGCGACTAAGGGTGGGTGGGTGTTTGGGGATTTAACGTCCTTTTCCACCACATAGGGTGATATCAAAGTCGGGGCAACGATGAAAAAGCCAGCACAAATATTTGGCTCCAGCCGGGATCGAACTCACGACCCGAGCATTAGATGTCCAACGCTCTACCATTCGACCACCCCGGCTCCGCATATGCGACTTAACTGACTGAAATGGTAACTTACCACGTGGCCGGCGTCCGGCCCGCGATCCGATCAACAAGAAAACACCCACGCAGCATGCATGTATTTTCGGGCAGCTTTGTGCTCTGCAACGAAAAATACGTGCTTGTTGCGGCAAGGGAGACAACTCATACAGGCAATAATCTCGAAACAGGCTGAAACTGTACTGTGCTGGTGAATGCGATAGTTTTCACCGCTTCTGTGTCACCGAGTATTTTTGTTTTTTCCTTCTCAGGTGTCACTTAGCTCCACTCGGCCTCAGTTAGCCCGACTTGGGCGTCGTCGCCCTCCGGCGAGGTAGCTACACAAACAATCGAACCATCGAGGGGTTAGTCTTTCGCCGTAAACCACTAGAACTAATCATGTAAGCTGCTTATACCACGAGCGTTTTCTTTTCTCTTGGAAAATCCAATTTAGTGATCCATGTGCTTATTTTTGACAAACCTTTCTACAGAGCCCATTCCCACCGACACCGCGAAAGAAGTAGTTCGATTCACCACTGCGTGTTGTCCTGTTTTACGAGTTTGACGAACAACGTTTAATGTGAAGATGACACTGTTGAAACAAATTGCAAACACAGTAAATTCAACCATGAAAGAATAATTTCAAAGTTTACTATCTGCGTGTCCATATTCTTGCGTAAGACAGCCGTAAGACCTTTCCAAACATATCATGCTGAATGACCTTGACTCGAGGTCAAGGTCACTAAACCTGTCTGTTTGAAAGTTTTGCTTTGGCATTTTCTTGGAATCTACACACCAGAGGTTATAAACTTTATATGATGATAGACATCGATACGAACTTTATAGATATACATGTATTCAATGGCCTTGGGTCAAGGTCAAGGCTGTACAAGCTATTTTTGTGAAACCTTAACATTGGCATTTTCTCAGAAACAACAAACAGCAGAGGCGCAAAACCTGGCGAGCTAATAGACATTGACCAATGCATACATACCAATTTTGAATGACTTTGACTCAAGGTCAAGGTCATTAAAGCGGTCTGTTGTAAATTTTAAAGTACTGTTTTCGGACAAACTACAAATACTAGTGGCGTCAAACTTGACACACTGATAGACATTGATGGGATCTCATTTGAATGACCTTGACCCAAGGTCAAGGCCGTACAAACAGTTTTCGGGAAAACTGTAATATTGCCAGCAATTAAGAACACCAGAGACACCTTACTTGGCTTGGTGATAGATAGTGATAAGATTTTTACAAACATACTCTTTTGAATGACCTTGACCCATGTCACAAGGGAGCCATGGAGGCTTCTGCCTCTCTAGTTTATCCATTTTCAGCGGTTTTAGCAGAAGGTCAGAAATCTCCATTTCAAGGCCACTGACCGATGACGTAACTGGAGTGTGTTTTAGTGAGTTTGTAAACCACTGAGTGGGTTATGGAAAGTCATAACCCACACTTTCGCTCTCTGTTTCCTTACTATTTTCCGACGTAAAGCATTCGAAGTTAACTCACTGAAAATCAAGTTTACGCTGGCGAGTGGTGCAAACCAGTCTACCACTATTACAGGTCATGGTTTAAAAATCCGTAATTCAACACGCGTGGATTAACACTGTACCCATAAAAATCACACGTGAGAATTATGGGTGTACCTAAGAGGTGCACATGCACCACCTCCATACTAGCAATATTCCAGCAGCGTGTTCTGGCTAAAGGGTTTACCGGCGTTACGACATGACGCGAAAAGCGACTGAAGAATAATTTACCACCCACACGACATTACGCGTACGGGAATGGGAACGAACAGAAAGAAGCTTTGCCATTCGATGGAGGTAAAATTGTTGATATTTTTGAGTTTCATCCACAACTGGTGAGTGGTCGTTAGCCTAGTTCCAGAAAAAAAAAACCTGGTGATCTTTCCACAATGATCTGACCAGCGCATTTAAAATACCCCCCCCCCCCCACACACACACACACACACACTGGTGATCATTCCACAATTTTCCGACCAAGTCTATGAAACTTTAGCGTATGAATACTGTGCACGAAAGTCACTGATCTTATCGACGGGCATCCTTTCGTCCAAGTAACCGAGACAAACGTTTTACCACACTGCATGACCAAAAGACAAAGCAGAAACTTTAAAGGGCTTCAGATTTCGAGTGGCCACCAGCAAAAGCAACTGGTGCACAACCGTTCCGTATGGTCATTTACACAGTCGGAAAATGTGTGTCGCGGACATCGAAACCGGCGCCTTGGTCTGAGAACGTTGACGCTACTCTTACCGCTTGTCCGAACAGCATCGTGTCTCCAGCGCGAATACAACCCAAATACTGTCACTCCATAGCAGCACGAATCCCACTTTCAACATCCCATACAATGTTGGCACTATTCCTCAGAAACAATCCAGCAGAACTAGGTGTTCATCAGTCCCCGCTGTAGAACTTTCGGGATGATGTCTTTGAGCCCCTGTCTCATTGGGCCCCCGTCTTATTGGGCCCCCGTCTCATTGGGCCCCCGGCTATTTGGGCCCCCATTTTTCGGTTACCATGTAGAGACGTTTCTCAAGCTAAGAAACTTTTGTGAACCTGGCAGGCATGAAATGTGCAAGCCCCAGAAGGATGAATTTTGAGTGCATGATCCATTATTAATGCAAAACAGGAAGAAAATAGCGGGAGTCGAACTGACCCGCGTTTCAACTTCAGGCACGATCACGTGCCAAAATCCGAAGTAAATCAGTAAATCTAGGCATAGGCTAGACCCCCGATCGCGCACGAGTACCGGCGCCCTGACTGCCTTCTTGAAACGGTCTAACCAGATCTAACTAGCATCCTGTCACGTTAAATTAGATGGGGGCCCAATGAGATGGGGGCCCAGTGAGACGGGGGGGGGGGGGGAATGAGACGGGGGCCCAAAGAGACGGGGGCCCAATGACACGTCTTCTTATTTTATTTTGCTAAAAAAAAAAGTGTGGGGGCCCCATGAGACGGGGGCCCAATGAAACGGGGGCCCAATGAGACGGGGGCCCAATGAGACGGGGGCCCAAAGAGCAATCCCCGAACTTTCAGCCGGCCATGCACATTCCAATGAGCCAGTGCGCACCTCGCTCGCCTACGCACAGAAATGAGTACCATTTGTTTGTTGTTGTTTTGTAGGTTTTTCTAATACAAATTGGTTGACACAAATCATTCATATTTGTCCTAAGTAATGATTTTTTATTACTAAATAATGAAAAATCGCCCATTATAATGCTTTTGTTGTGAGTGATTTGTTCGTGGGTATAGGCCTATGAGGCATTTCGCACGTCGGTGACAAATCTAGTCTTCATTGGGCTTCAAAACCTCAAAGTCAACAAACACGAACAGTTCATGGCCTTAAAAGATCTAAGCTCACAACAAAAAGATTTCCGGAGTCTGAAAAAAAAATGTTACAGAGTCGACCGTGTAAGCACAGTAGCGTGGACGGACCCCGACTGAAGTGGGGGCAGTTTTTCGGCACGGTATTGTCACGGTTTCTGGACACTGTGTGAACTCTGCAACTGTGATAGAGTTGACTGTGCTTGTACGGTCGACTGTAAAAAATTTTCGCACTTCGGAAAGCTCTTCGTTGGAAGCTTAGATCTAATGTCAAACCTTGCAGCCGTTTCAGTTCACTGCCGCTGAAACTTTCTTTTTTGGTACTGCAGTTTGTCCTGAGTGCTTTACTGCGCTACTGCTGTAACAAGTAAAAGCAACAGCAATGACACACACAGCAATGACACACGGCACAAAGCCAGCTACTGCACAAGCGGTCATACAAGAAAACGGTAGATCAGGCAGTTTCCAAGTGATGTATATTTCTGATTAGGACACGCATTCAGAGCACATCAATGACAGTCAAAACAGAAGACAAAGCAATCATGACAGGTCAAAAGAAAAAGTCCCCTTCTCATTCACAGGCATGAAAGATACTGTAGATCAACACAGAATATTATTCTGCAGCATAGAATACGGTTATTACCAAACCTCCATGAACAAAACGTGGAACAAGACATGTACATCATACATTTACTTTCCAGCACCTTCTATCAGATGGTTGAAAACGACACCACTCTGTGCACGTTTTCTGTTTAATCTAATCTAGAGATCACTGATCGACTTCATGATCAGCACACCACATGACCAGAAACAAGTTCAGAGGACACAAGACTGAAAACTAAAAAGAGACCAAAAGGGGACTGCATTTGTTTCTTGTCCCCACAGCGTGTTCTTGGTCTGTTGGTTTTCTGGGCTATTTTAGGTCTGCTGGCAGCCTTTCAAATTCTAATAACCTCCACATCATGATCGTCGCTAAGAAATCTGAAAACTGCATGCTAATATACATGTATCATAGCACAGTGAAATTATTTATCATTTTGTTTATGAATGCTTCCATCGTAAGAGAATGTTTAACACCAGTGGTTTGGCTGTTTTCACATCAGTATCTCAGTTTCAGTCACACAAAGAAAGAAACGGTAAAGCGTCACTGACACTTTTCAGGGTAAAAGAAGAAACACCATTATGCGCAAAGACTTTTTGGCAAAAACCCTTTGAACACTGGCATTCAACAGCTTAAGCGGACCATATTAAAACTAAATTCAATACATTTCTGAATTTGTTTCAGATGAAGGGGGAAAAAATCAAGAAATCTCCCTTAACTACCAGAGGGTGGGTGGGTGTTTGGGGGTTTAGAGTCCTTTTCCACCACATACGGGTGATATCAAAGACGGGGCAACGATGAAAAAGCCAGCACAAATATTTGGCTCCAGCCGGGATTCGAACTCACGACGCGAGCATTAGAAGTCCAACGCTCTACCATTCGGCCACCCCGGCTCCCCCTCTTAACTACTAGAAAACTTGATTTTCCTTAAGCTGCTGATCCAGTCGATACTATTAAGTCACTCGTCTCAGCGATATTACAAACAGCAGACACTACCTGCAACAAAACACACAGAAAAAAACAAACAACTGCATTGTAAAACAAAACCCATTTTAACGAATACCGGTGCCATCAAACACTGATCTCAACAAAAATGAAGAGAGTGTAATGAACTTAACACACTGCCCCAGACATGAGCCTTTAAAAAAAACATAAAAAAAACACGCAGGCATAAAACGGACTGCCCTAAAAGAGGAAAATTCAGACAATTCTGAAAAAAAACAAAAAAAAAAACAACAACAACAAAGACAGGGAAGGGGAAAGGGGGTAGTTCAAATGCACGCAAAGTGTTTCTGGTGCTTCTCTGCTTCAAAAGTTTTGATCGCTCTCATGCAAAACCGTGAGTTTGAAATATACGCACACACGTGTCTTTGCATCTGTAGTAAAGCGTTGGTCAAGACGTCATCTAGTTGATAAACGGGCCCTTTCTGAGTTTCACAGTGACAGACAGAAGTACGTCGGAAACACTCGATACTACTCAAATTTGATACGGAAATACTCAGTGCTAGTGTGCTGGAACACTGTTCTAGCGGTGCTACATATGAAGCGGAGCAGCACCGGAGACTCTCGTGACCATTTTGAGTGCACCCCCACGATGGAGGGGAGAGGTAAGGAAAGTGAACTGTCGGATAATTTTTTATGAAAACTATCCTGATGTCCAGTTTTAATCACAGCAGTTCTTTATAAGATGAGATGTACAAAATGGGCGATAGTATACATATAAAACTTTCTACACAACACAATCCATCGCTTGGCAAACAGGGTAAGCATGTCAGAAAAGAAGGCTTTGTACATAACAACATTTTAGCTTTGAAGAAAAAAAGAATCTTTGGATCCTGTCTCATTTGATCAACATCTCGGTGGGAAATCTGACAAGGAAATGAGTGGATGGGCAGGATAATTACAATACATACCACACTCTGCCATTCTCGAATGCTTAAGAAGCATGTGCCCATCAGGACGAAACAAAGCCCTCACACACACACACACAAAAACAACAACAACAAAAAAAAAAACCTGGATGTGGCCAATGTATACACAGTCAAATCACCTATTCAGCCTTATACTCAGATCAGTTGCAACAACCTCTGTGTTCGTGCACTTGTTTTCCGTTTGAAACACACTTTGTGAGGAGTGATCCAGAAATGAGGATCCTACTCTCGAACGCTGAAGAAACCGTCCAAAATTTACAGATAATGTGGATCTTGATATTTCAAACATGTTGTCACAGCCTGTGGTAAAACCACATGAAACTGACCAAACTTGCAAAAACACAGGTCAAACTGGATGTCCCTCGTTCATGTCGGCAGATCGTCTACGAAAAGAAGAAGAAGACACACACATACCCCCCCCCCCCAAAAAAAAAAAAAAAAAAAAAACCCAAGAAACCAAAAAAAAAAAAAAAAAAAAAATAAATAAAAAAAGAAGGTGGAAAACCGGTAAATAGGACCTCGCCAGACATTTTCTAGTTAAATCTGTTGATCTGTATGTGCTCTACAAAGTGCCGTCTGCTCGGAACTCTATGGGGAGATCATTGCGACACTTTCACTTTTCTGTGAATCCGCAGGGAAAATGTTCGAGATTATAGATTGTAAGACAAAGGGATGAACAACAGTAATGATCAGCAAAGAGAAATACAAAACCCTGTATGAAAAAAAACGAAACAAAACAAAAAAACCCAAAACACTTGATCGTAAACTAAAGCACAACAGTCCATTGCCTTAGTGACATTTTCAAATGAACTGAATTTTCAAACGAACTGGTTCCGTTTTATCTTGAACTTTCAGAATATGCCAAATGGTGTTTTAGCATTTGGTGCTACATGTACATCATCACTTTCTTCATCCTTTGGCTGCTGACTGAAAAACAAAAGAAAAAAAAAGAAATCTCACAGAGCTGCAAGCCATCAACAAGCTGAAAAGGACTCTTTAGAAAATAGCTTTTCAATGCAGCACCCTGCTTCTTTGACTGTTGACATTTGAGACGAACAGAGAGATGCGTGAATGTGTCTCGGTACTTGCACTAGGAGACACTGCATTGATCGATTGTGAAACCAACACCAGCTGACAAAGGGACTCCCTAGTGGAGGGCCTGAAATGAGGTGTACATGTACAAGTCATGTAACTGGGTTGTTCATAATACCGGTAGCTGGGTTGTTCATAATACCACCACTGTCAGGTTCAATGAAAAGGTTCTGCTGGGCTTCATGTCCACGTCAAACATCAGTTCTACACCTCTTCATGTCCAATATTTTCTAACCAAGGCAAACGCATGTCCTATACTTTCTCCTGTCATCCAGGACATGTCCTGTAATGGATCCCACAGATGTGAAGTCCTGATTCTGTACGACAAATGACGATGTACACACAAGTCAAGTCCTATTCTACTCACAAGAGATAAGGCGTAGTGGCACAGGGTATGGGAATGAAGCAAACTAAGAACTGGGACTAAATAAATCTGATGAACATCACACAACGGGTTATCACAGCTTTGTGTACTTCTTCAACACTGTGACGTGGCTACAGGGGGATGGAAAAGCACGCACGGGCTACAGTCAAAACGGACACGAGCGTTTCCAGTGCTTCTCCACTTTAACTCTTTGACGATGGAGCGCAATTTCTGACACACGATTTCCTATAGGAAATCGTGTGTCAGAAATTGCGCTCCGTCGTCAAAGAGTTAAAAGTTTCCGACGATGACAGCTCTCACACAAAGCCGTATATGTATTTACATTACAGTAAAGCGTTAAGTCAGTCATTCTTTCTTGCTGACACACAGCCTCTTTCTCAGTTTTATGGCAGCAGAGCAAAGTCCGTTGGACACACTTGGTGCTACAGTTTGGAAACACGCTGTCTTCACAGTGCTACTTTTGAAGTGGACTAGCACCAGAAACACTCGTGTCTGATTATCATATACCCAGTGTGCATAGGAGGGAAGAAGGGGCTATAGGGAATGAGAATTAAATGGGATATCATACCTCAAACATATACAAGCAACATCAACTGAGTTAACTGGCTGTATTGTGGTCATCTGACATTCTCACCCCACAATTAGACAATTAAAACAAACCTGAATTTACAGTCATGTGATTTTTTTTATCAGCTGTTGCACCTCCACGATCACTTGAGAAAGCAGTTGACAAAATTTAGTTCAAGCCACTAATATGCATCCAAAAAGAAAACAAAAATTAATTCTATGACAGATGGAATGCAACACACACTATCTGAAAAACAATTCTGTACAGATTGCAGGTAGGTAGAGTTACATATTACAAGTTCTGCAGGATTTTTACAAAGTTGACTATACTTCTGTGCACAAGTCTTAAACAACATAGACTGCAAAACCATATAAATTCACAAATGGGGAGGGGAGAGGAGGGGAATGACTGACAGTGTGAACAAGACATCCTGCTTGCATACACTAGCGTAACTGCCAGACGAAGTTTTCCCTATTAAAAAAAAAAGCTCACGAACTAGGTAACACATCCACACCATATAAAGTGCACGACACAATAACAACACCACCACAGGTACACTGCCAGCACTGCAGCGAAGTAAGTAAGCTAAAAAAAAAATTTTCTCGCTCCCAGGCCACGCATCGGGGCTTTCTCTTCCAGGAGACAGTAACTGAATATCCCAAAAATGACGATTAAGTACTTGGATAAACCCGCATGTGCCCACACACACACACACACATGCATGCATACATACACACACAAAAACTATTACACACACACACACACACACACACACACACACACACACACACACACAAAAAAAAAACTATTACACACACACACACACACTCAAAATCACATGAACTATCGATATATCAAAACACAAAAAGTGCACACCTAACATTCACAGCATACGCACTGTACAAGATATTTTGAAAAGAGCTTCAGAGAAGTTCTCTGCACATCAGAACAAACCTCAAGACATTAAAGTACATTTGGTAGAAGCAGTTACTGGTCAACTTCTCATGCAGTGATTGTAGCAGGAGCTTGGAGGCGATGGGTTCGACTCATCCAGGGGCGAGTACCGTAGGTGGGTTTTGTTAGCATGGAGTACACAACAGGTGGCAGCAATTCCACAGAAACATCAAAGACAACAAAAGACATGCAGAGAGAGAGAGAGGGAACACACTCGCTTCATATAATGTGATCAACACAACCTGAAAGAATGTCTCTGGCTTCTGCCCAGACATGTACAATATACAAGAAGCATACACTACTGTCAGAAACCACACTGTACAACTAACTCTATGGACAACATACATATATATATATATATATATATATATATATATGTCTTGCAAGTGGTGGTACTTGTCAAACAAAATTGTCAATATTCACTGGGGTGGTATGGGGGGGATATCAAACTTAAAAGTTCTGTCCACGTGTGGTGAACATAGACATGAAGCATGGTGACTGTTTTTGGCCAGGCATGAGGCAGAGATCGAAACTAAGACCAGTCAGTCATACACACACAATGTACATAATGGACCACACGCTGTGACAAATACTAGTGGTATCTTTCACTACAACATACACATGTACAAGGTAACTATCACATACATGAATCACATATTTTCAATCTTTGCAAAAACTTGGCAGAAACACACACGCACAAGAAGATGGTCAGACATAAGAGGGCCAAGACGCATGCATGCAGCTGGTAACATATACTTTGTACACCGACATCTGCAGCTTACAATAATTATACACTTCACATCAGCTGTTCACTCGATCATTCATTCATCATCTGAAATGTGTTCACTACACCCACACACAACAATAATACATGTACATGATCTTTCTGACACTAACAGACACCAAAATATCGAATACCGCGGAACTGATCAAACTGATATTACCTGTAGGTCTACAACATCTACATGTCTGTCTCCCTCGGTTACTGGCAATCTAACACAATCTCTCCCTCTCTCTCTCAAAAGTCATCACTTAACATGGAATGGTTTACCTTTAATTTAGCTGCAGATGACGCTTTCTTGCACATGTGCACACACACCCAGCTACACCCACACATGCATGCGCACATTATATGCACGCACACATACACAAGAGTAGCATGTAAGACAAAAGCAATAATGGATGACTAAAAACCTGATCATCACACATGCACACCTGTACATAGCCACTAGTCTGTATTTTGCACTCAGAAACAAGAGGCACAGCACAACAAAGACGTTCATCCTTCATTCATTCTGCATGATTCTGCCGCTCGTCTCACAAGTGATCATCCCCCCCCCCCCACCCCCCCTTACCTGAGATGTGATGAAGTACATGTACTTGTTTGTATGACAGCTATGAAAACACCCTCACCAGTACTACACCCCCAGACACATGGAAAACAAATGCAGAGTAGCTTCGCATTCCGAGTAGCAATCACACTGAACTTCAAGAAAATGCCTTGCATCAGGCAAGCAGGACATTTTCATCAACACTTCCCATGAGGTATCTTAGGGGCAGCCTGTGATCATAGAAGGAAATGCGGCTCTATTCTGTCTCCAACTTCCGTCTACAGTAGTACAATGTGAAACAGAGAGACGGATAAGAGAGTGAGGAAGAGATCATGTGCCTCTTCACTACACAAGCTATGCTGAGCGATTACTTGACATTTGTAAGTGCACAGACAGAAAAGAAAATCAGTAGCCAATATCACACTGCAGAAAGTGAGAACTACTTCTGGTCAGACTCACACTGCTGTTTAGCCTCTCTCTGAACAGCGTTTCCTTGTTTTCCACAAGATGGCGCTGAAGTCTGCATAATAAGTGGAGCTTCAGTTTACCGCTGAAGTTAGTGATTACTCCTTGTTACTGCCTCCTTCAGCCCATGCCCCCACCCTCGTCTGATTACATCTTATTTTTCCTACAATGTACAACACATCCCTTGAGCAGAAATCTTGCTGGATGCTAACAGACCCTGGGTAGATGTGTGTGTGTACTGGCAAAATGACAGGTGAATTACCGCATGTAAGAAGTTATGCATGAGCAAACACAGTTCCTCAAGCAACTGTGAGATCTGAATGTATACACTCAAAACTACTGGCATCCGACCTTATGAGACCTCAGTTCAACTGTTACAACAACAACAACAACAAAAGAAAACAAACCAAGAACAGGGTACACATTGTGCACAGTAAAATTTCTAACTCTAAGCAAACCTAAAATTTACACTGTATACCCATAAAAATAAAACGCCTAATCTAATTTCACTCCTCAGTGACAAACGCCGTGCGTCTGAATTAATGACCGTGATAAGCAGCAAACTGACAAGTGCTGACCGTTCTCATCTTGAAACAAAACTCCAAGAATTGTGACACCCTCTGCTTCTGCACTTTGCCTCTGCTCAGCAGCGATTTGGACCCCATAAAATGCATTGAATCTGCAGCACGAGAGCAGCGTTAAACAGGAAAAGCAGGAAAAACAATCCTCACAAGATTCTGTCAACAACAACAACAGGGCTTTCATCTGGTGATAGTTTAAGACATGACAGTAAGAAATTCACCATTTTGCCCATAAAAGTGATGAGAGTAGTGTGCTATAGCCATGTGTCTGGAAGGGAGGATGAATAAGGGAGTGAGAGGTGCTGGGGTGGGGGATGGGAAGAGAGGGGGTAGTGGGGGGAGGGGGTAGCGGGGTTGAGGGTCCCCAAACACAAACTTAAGTGAGAAAGGGTCCCATATCTACTCCTCAAACTTGGAACGTGCCCACAACCTTCACATTCCTGTGAGCAGAAGTTAACCCTAGCTAACACTCACTAGTAACAGCGACATTTTCAACCTCTCAACTTGTCCCTACCAATGGTGTTCCAGGAGTTGCTCTACCTCTACTGCGCATACACACATCACAAAATTCACATTCCATCTCCCCAGCACTGCCAGAGTTTGTATCACATGTCGTCGTCTTAACCTTGTAAATTGGCTTGCACACACGGTCTTGAAGTCCGACTCAACCTGCTGGATTGTACGCACATTCCTGAAATCTTGATTCACGTCACTGGATAATACACATCTTCTTGAAGTCTGACTCGAACTCGTCATCGATTTCTGAGAGATCGGGCTCTTTGCCTGTTGTGTCTGGCATGAACTTCCCGAAATCCACACCCCGACGTTCGTAAAACAGAATGTATGCAGAGTTTGTGTCCAGCTGATCTTCTTGCACCTCCTGGAAATTAGTTAGGTCTGTTAGTTTCTGGAGAATGTGTAAAAATGATGTTTAAAGAAAAGAAAAAAAAAAGTGGTAATCATCAAATAAACGAAAAAAAAAGTGGTTATAATCAAACAAACAAACTGCATTAAACCTTTGGTCATAAAGATGTCACAGCTCATGGGGAAACATGACTGTCAGTGCCCTAAAATTCTTTCTTGAGTTATTGAATTGCTCTCTCTGGTGTAAAGATAAGATAAGATATCACTTTATTCGTCCCTCAAAGGGAAATTATACTGTCTGCTCAGACAAAACTGACAATAAAAATCATTACGACTACAAACATTGAGCCGAACCAGCGTGCACACACGCACCCACACACACACACACACACACACACACACACACACACACACACAAATAAAAACGATCATCCATACATACACAAATTACAACCGTCAGGTAATGAGAAAACAATATGTAAAACATTCAGAAGAGCTGTCGTATCACAGGAACGGACGGATCTAGTTACTATACTATGGGATATAAACGCAGAACGTCACAGTTAATGGGCCATGTGTAAACTAACCACCACTACTACCAGCACTTTTCCTCTCTCTCTCTCTCTCCGCAGAAAAAAAAAAGCAAAAAAAAAAAAAAAGCAAAAAAAAAAAAAAAAATCCACAGAATTTGTCGATAAGTAGTAATTGCCTAGTTCTGTGAAGTCTGGAGGGAAGGCGGTGTCACTCCATGCACCTCATGACCATTTTTTCTGGCGACCCTAAAACAGTTCACAATAACTTTGATCTGGTTTTCCCAGGTTCTGTCATCAATGCGGAATGAGGAAAGTTGATATGAGCAGCTGCCCCCAGACACATGGGGAAATTATCCAACATCTTACCTTGCAGCGCGGCCTTATGTTCCCCACGGAATTAAGAGGCATACGTCAAGTAAGTCAAGTTACCTTGCAGCTACTGTCATTGTAGCAGTACCATTTGCTGTTAGGGTTCTTGGCGTACGCTACATAGTGTCCACCTCCCAAAATCCCAGTGTGGCACTGCAAGCAGATCAGGTTTTCAAAAATAAATTAACAAGTTTCCTGAGCAGGATCACATCTTAAAACGTTGACATACACCCGCCCTCCCCCCCCCTCCCCCCCCCCCCACCACCACCAGTGTGTATATAGAATATATAAAACTGCATAGACATTCTTTCGTCAAATCCTTGTGGAATATATGTGCGTACATATTCATAGTTCCTTAGATATAGATTATACTACAGGGCATCTGTATACATGTATGTATTTATTGTTATAGTGTGCACAAGCTTGCTGTCCTCGGTCCTCCACATGTCCAGTTTTTTTCTTAGATATGTGCGCCTATGACTGTGGCATTACTCTACTCATATGTCAAGTTATTTCATGTATGCTTGTAATGCATGCACAGTGTTCTCGTCCTTGTCATTGTATAGTTTATATATATATACCAAAAACAGAATTTAAAAAAAAAAAAAAAAAAGCACAGACATGTGAGAGGTGACGTGTTGCAATAGCATTCATCACCTTAGGCTAGCACTGCAACTATATATATATATACATGTACTGGTACTGGTCATTCATACACTTAGACTTTGTGTGTGCGCACACACACATCATCTTGAGCTGTACAAGAGAACCTCTTTTTTTCTCTTTTTCTTTTTTTCCTCTCACTGATGTCAATGGCGCTTCAGTACTATGTACCACATGATTTGAATGCGTCAGTGACTTACCGACATGGCATACAGATCGTATCGGGCGTCTGTGTAGTCTTCTGTATCATACATCCGCAGCTTCTCATCTGAAATGCAAAAAAAATTTGTTTTTTATGTACAATAAAAACTCAGTGATCTATCTAACACCATGTGCATAAACAGCAAAAACAATCAGAGCTACACGTATTTATACACATCACACATATGTACAGGTACATGAACAAACATGATGTAACAGACAAACTGACCTATATCTATCGTCCTTGTCCCGGTCTGTGACTGGCCATTGGACAAACTATGCTCCTTGACCTCAAGCCTCTCCTTCTTCACCTCATCCCCCTCGCCACCCCCTTCATCCAGCGGAAGGGCAGAGGAGGGTGACTTGCTTTCCTGAGGGTCGTCCTTGGGTTTTCGAGGTGCCAGGTACTTGGTCGGGTCAAAGTCGTTGCGAGGGAACCGCACAATCTTGTGAGATTTGACCCATCGGCCACTCAGATACTGGAAACGCTTCAAGTTTATCACCTACCATCAGGGGGGAAAAAAAAAAAGACTCATTGACTCACGTGTCCAACAATTCATTACAAAGGGGAGAGAGAAAAGTTTTGACTCAAACTACACAAACCATCAAGGAAGAGCATGCCTTCACATTATGTACTTCATAGATAATTTCTTCAATCTTAACTACTAAAAAAAAAAAAAAAAAAAACCCGAAGTTTTTCTGGTGCCACTCACTTTTATGACTCCAGAGTGAAGGGAAACAATAGGGAGTGATTTATGAGTTTCATCAGTGAGGTTACTTCCCCTCATGATACTGCTAACCCAGTGTGCCTGCTATCCCGGAGAGTAAGTTTAGGTAACGTTCACACTGTTTCATCCAGTGCAAGCAACAAAGGCTTTCTCACAGCACGGCATGTTGTGTGACACAGGCCTATCTCATGGATACACACAGATCAAGGTACAGGTAACACAGGGCATCGTCCGTAGTGTAGTGGTTAGCACTTCAGACTATGGACCGGGAGACCCGGGTTCGAGTCCCAGCCGAGGCAAGCGGGATTTTTCCCACCTAGGTCGGCTCCTACCCAGAGTGGGTGTGCTATGGGCCCAATGGGAAGGCTGTTGCCACACGGCTGAGCTTCACCCACTTCACGGGTGCGACTTTGGGGGTGCTTCCCTTGGTATGACATGTCTTATGATGTGGATGATTACATGGCCGGCACCGCAGGTGCCGTAGTTCCCGGGCCTGGTTGTTGCTGGGATATTTATGACAGGAAGCGTGGAATGCGGCCCTGTCCCGCAGTCCCAAACCGCAAGGACTTCCATAGCATCATCTTACCATCATCCTCATCTCCATCATCATGCATAATAAAAATTGCCCCAACTTCCGAGCCCTCCGTGGATTCCACCCATTACAGGGGAGGAACACCACTGGAGCCGGCAAAGAGTTGTGGCAGCAAAAAAACCCAAAAAAACAGGGCATCGTAAGTGTCCATGGGTACAACAGCAAGTAACAACTCACCAGGACAGGAGGCAGGCGCCAAATGTCCAGTTTCTTGGAGGCCAGACAATGTTTCTTGCAGGTTGAACAATAGTACAGCTCATCCTCGCCCAGCTCCTCCTCTTTGGTGAATGCGTGCAGGCACGTGTCGAGGTCAATCGGCTCTGTCTGCAGGCGTCGGCTCTCCTCCACGCTGTCATGCTCCTCATAATACTGCAAACACGCAGTGTGTAAGCTCACGTCGATATTTTGAAAAATAGCAACATCCGCACTTAGACAGTAAACCTTCTGTACAGTTAGTTTCCACAGCTTTGTCTGAAAAACACGCTTCACTTCACAGTACAATAATGTCTTGAAAGGGCTAAGCTTCCCCCCCGAAGGATCTTAATAATTAAACTGATAATAATATTGTACACTGGGCAGTTTTTTCCCAGTTACTGGGCTCAAAGTGCCACAAGCTGAGCCCAACACACACACTCACGTGAATCACATGCACTCTCTCACACACACAAGACATAAACACATTACAATCCCATGGTGCAAAGGGTCAGCTCAGCTATTCAGGTTTTTGCAAGTTAGAATTGCATTTATTTTTTTATTTTTGTGGGCTGGACATTTCCAAATCTTCATTTAGCCATGTAAAGCGAACTTTTTGAAATCTTCAGCCCACAATAATTCAATATGATTCTAAATAAAATCTTCGCACACGCACAGTCATGTAAAGTGAACTTCAGGTAACACAAAAGCATGGGGGGGGGGGGGGGGGGGGGGGGGGGGGAAGGGGTCAGAAATTCTTTTATACTTCTGCTCGACACTGGAAAGAGAGAAAATTCAACACTAACCCTTTCCTGAGATGTCTGATAGCGCAGATGAAGTGCTGTGGGTTCCCAGTCGATGGCAAGGAAGGATCCACCCCTCCCAGCATCAAAACTGTCTGCGCTACACTCCACTCGACAACCTCGGCAGAACCTGCGGCAGACATGAGACACAACTGTCAGCTAAAATCAAAGCAAAGCGTAACTTTTAACACAGGGCTACAACATCCTTGGATTTTGCTTCACAATCATCCACACGCACACACCACCCCCATCGCTCCCCCTACCCCACTTCTACCTCCACCAAGCCCTCCACAGAACCACAGACACAGGGACAGAGAGAGAACGAACGAACGAACTTTATTTTCCAACGGAAGTGATTTAACCAAACAATGATTATTTTTCAATCAGCCGTTGCTACAAAAACAAAAGACTACAATGGCAAGATTAAAGGAAAATACAAGAAAAAAAAAAGGCAAAATAAAGAAAAAATTACTCGAAAGAAAAAATCTTTCTCTCACTCTCCCTCTCTCTCTCTCTCTCACACACACACACACACACACACACACACACACACACACACACACACACACACACACACACACACACACACACACACAGAGACTCAGAGCGAGAGAAAGAAATGGCAAAAGAAAAGGTGACAACTATCTGACCTGTACCAGGGGCACTTGGCACACGTGAACCCATCCTTCTGCACTAGCTTCAGGGTAAATGGGTACTCATAACCCATACTGTCATCACTGAAACGCAGATGATCATAAAGATAAAGACAGAGAAAAATTTAACTTTGTTCATCCACACTGCTGGGAAATTTCTTTGGTCCAGGCTCCCAAAAACATAAACAAAAATGATTAAAGTTAACCAAACATAATGATAATAAAGACTTATAAGGCGCCTATATACATGTAAATGACACAGGCTCTAAGCGCCGTACATCATAACTACATACACCGCACAATAAACAGCTTCCATACACATGCACAGACACACAGGGAACATTTAAACAATAACTCGCAACAAGCAGGCTGACATGGTGTGGAAGGGCAGGGTAAAATCAAGATCAGTTTTAAATAGGTGGGTTTTAAGACAGCATTTGAAACTGGCATTGGACTCTGTGTGCCTAAGTGGTTTAGGAAGTTGATTCCAAAGGGCTGCAGCCTGAAAGGAAAAGGATCTCTGACCATATGTTTTAGTTCTTACTGAGGGGGTGCGCAGAACTTCAGTGTCAGAGGAGCTACGTAACTGCCTGGATGGAGTGTAACAATGAAGGAGTTCAGAAAGGTGGGAAGGTCCGGTGCCAGAGAGAGATACATGGCAAATGGACAGGAACTTGTGCTTCACTCTATCTCTGATGGGCAGCCAGTGGAGGGAGTGTAAGATTGGTGAAACATCAAGGCTTCAAACGCTCTGTGATCCAAAAGGAGGACAAGTGTGCAGCATGTCGTGACAAAGTGACAAAGCCACGAGTGCAAAAAGCAGACACGTTATGCTAGGGGTATCCAGAGGCACATTCGCCCTGATTTTCTTTTCTTTCTTTTTTTTTTCATTAGGCGACAGTCTGTGCAGTTGTTGCTTGTATTTTAAGTGCTTCAGAGAAAGAAACCCTTGTTTCGGAGGAAAAATTTTCTAAACGAGACGAGAATCTATGCCATTTGGTGCATTATGACATGAGTTTGAGTGCTTCAAAGGAGGAGACACACGTCTTGAAGGAAGGCAAATTTTTTAGCCAAAGGTGGAAATCGGCCAAAAGGTGGAAGATAGACTCACTTTGTTACACAAGTGGGTCAACAAATCAGAGTTCCTGTGGAAAAGCTGTTTATGTGACTACCTGTTTACAAGGATCACACTTGGCTGGTTCTGATTCTGGAGACATTAATCTTACCATAGTCTCAGACAAACTGAAATGGTTACACACACGCATGCACGCACGCACGCACGCACGCACGCACGCACGCACGCACGCACGCACACGCACGCACACACGCACGCACGCACACACACACACACACACACACACACGCAGTGACGCTTACCAGTCTTGTGCGTGGTTGGTGGTACGCTGTTCATTGGGAGGGAGAGGGCTGACAAGTCGCGCGACCTGCACCCACACGAAGTGGTACAAATCCTGACAGGTCGTGGTGTCATCACGAGGAATGATTATGGGTGTGCCAAACAGACTTGGCCGTGTTTTTTGTGATGACAAAAAGTATACGTCCATCAGTACCTGTAAAGAGACAACGTAATATTCCAGTAATGACCTTAACATATTTTTTTTTTAAAAAGAAAAAAAAAGCAGGAATCACAAGATTAAACAATAAAATGTTAAGAACACTGAACAGTACAAACACGAGAGGGGGAGGGGGCACGACGCATCTAAAAATCAAAAGAAAAAATCAGCATCCTCCAGCACTCAAGAAAATGACACATTCTGAAATGCAGAGGGGGGCTGGCCATTATTCCAGTTTTCCCGTCATGTATTTTCAGTTTGGGACACTAAATGCGAGAATCGGGCAAGTTCTGTGAGAAAGAAGCACCGCTGGATAGACCCTAACACTTCACATTTCTGCACTGGAGAGATGACAAATACTGACTGGAATGGGGATAGGTTCCTGCATAAATTACATGGTATGGATTGTGTTAAAGTACCAGCAAAGATATCTTTTGTCACCAGTGATACAGTCCAGGTACACAAATTAAACTGAAACTCCCATTCACAATATTAGTGCAAAAATAATTTACACACACACACAAAGACTTCTGTAACTCACGCTACCATCATAAGTGAAAAGAGCACAGGCAAAAATGGATTTGAGAGGCGCTTGGACGCTTTTTCCAATAGAAGGTAGAAAGAAACTGCAAGCATACCATTTTGCGATGGACGCCAATCAGGAAGTTGTCAAACAGTTCCAGGGATCGCGAGAGGCTCTCCACACTGCTCCCAGCCATGCTGGGTGTGCGTGAGTGGGAGGGGGAGTCCCCACCCTGCTGGCCCGAGTGGGAGGGGGAGGGGAAGCAGTCCGGGGGAAACTGCTGCTGCTGCTGTGGTTGTTGGTGCTGCGGTGGTTGACCATTGGGCATGCGCGATGGGGACGAGCTGCCTGGTATGTTTTCTGCAAAAAATACAGGTGGTGGTAACAAGGGTCAGACAGAGACTCAAAGGGTGTTGTCAGACTAAAGCCAGTCTGGCCCAGTGGCACCTTTACTTTACATTAACTTGCCCTTAGCATAACACCTATCTTACCGGTAAATAACAAATAAACCAATGAATCAACTTATTATTAGGGCAAAATACAGGTGGTGGTAACAAGGGTCAGACAGAGACTCAAAGGGTGTTGTCAGACTAAAGCCAGTCTGGCCCAGTGGCACCTTTACTTTACATTAACTTGCCCTTAGCATAACACCTATCTTACCGGTAAATAACAAATAAACCAATGAATCAACTTATTATTAGGGCAAAATACAGGTGGTGGTAACAAGGGTCAGACAGAGACTCAAAGGGTGTTGTCAGACTAAAGCCAGTCTGGCCCAGTGGCACCTTTACTTTACATTAACTTGCCCTTAGCATAACACCTATCTTACCGGTAAATAACAAATAAACCAATGAATCAACTTATTATTAGGGCAAAATACAGGTGGTGGTAACAAGGGTCAGACAGAGACTCAAAGGGTGTTGTCAGACTAAAGCCAGTCTGGCCCAGTGGCACCTTTACTTTACATTAACTTGCCCTTAGCATAACACCTATCTTACCGGTAAATAACAAATAAACCAATGAATCAACTTATTATTAGGGCAAAATACAGGTGGTGGTAACAAGGGTCAGACAGAGACTCAAAGGGTGTTGTCAGACTAAAGCCAGTCTGGCCCAGTGGCACCTTTACTTTACATTAACTTGCCCTTAGCATAACACCTATCTTACCGGTAAATAACAAATAAACCAATGAATCAACTTATTATTAGGGCAAAATACAGGTGGTGGTAACAAGGGTCAGACAGAGACTCAAAGGGTGTTGTCAGACTAAAGCCAGTCTGGCCCAGTGGCACCTTTACTTTACATTAACTTGCCCTTAGCATAACACCTATCTTACCGGTAAATAACAAATAAACCAATGAATCAACTTATTATTAGGGCAAAATACAGGTGGTGGTAACAAGGGTCAGACAGAGACTCAAAGGGTGTTGTCAGACTAAAGCCAGTCTGGCCCAGTGGCACCTTTACTTTACATTAACTTGCCCTTAGCATAACACCTATCTTACCGGTAAATAACAAATAAACCAATGAATCAACTTATTATTAGGGAACAATCTGCACAAAGAGAGAGCGCGAGTGACAGAATGAGAGAGAACTCTTCTACTGACGCAATGATTACGTATTTAATGCTTTGTATTTCTATGTACATTTTGACGCGTCATTTATGTTGTATTTTGTATCCCCTTGATGCAGGGCCCGCTGAGGGCCTGAAAATTTGGGTAGCCTCCTTTGTGTGGATTGTTCACAAGTTGATTCATTGGTTCATAAGAGTTTATTTGTTATCTTTCTACATATATAGAAAGGGTTTGTGGCTGCTGACCCCACGAGTGAATGGGTGAATGACTCGGCTTTCTTACAAAAATTCTGTCATTTCTATGAGTTAAAAAGGCACTGAGATGCAGACTAAACTGGATTAAATTAGGCTCAACAAACAACCGTAAGACAAAGGGGCCAGCAAACTATCCTGACCTCTTCCGACCTGAGCAAGATAAACACTGATGCAACAGAGTCCAATCTTCGTCGCAGTACTTACTGACAACCTTTCCTCGCTGGATTTCATTGAGTCCGATTGATTCTCTGGCCTGCGTCTGCTCCTCCTCTGCGGACATGGTGGGGATCTGGGTCGGGGCGGGCAGCTCATAGGCGTACAGCGTCCCGCCCAGCAGGGTTCGAATCTTCTGGTCATCTTTTGGTAATGTCTGAGGAAGACAGGGGTAAAGAGACTGTGAGTTGTGTCAATGATTCAAACACCAAACACAGAAATCATGATCATGCAATGCAAGCATCGCTGATCTGCTACATGTGCCAGAGACAGGGGTGGGCAATACTGGGGATACTTTCCTTTGGGTAAAGGCAGTTTATATAGTTACATGTATTATGCACACCAGTCCACGTCCTATGGCACAAACCGAGACACATCTAAGCAAGGAAAAAGTGTCTGAAGGCCCCCCCCCCCCCCCCCCCCCCCCCCCGAAACATGTACCAGTCAGGAGAAAATCAATAAAAACAACACAATTGCTGACAAAGCTGAAAGCATCTAAAATGCAAAGCCATCTGACCAAAACCTGTTCATAACCTAACCCGAGCTTTCCCTATGACGTGGGAGAGGATAAATTTGCTCTGTCCTCTATCTTGCAAATGCCAGTCAGCTAGTATGGAAAATGACAAACGCTTGCAGGTCAGTCCCAGCTCAACAGCAAGGCAAACACCTTCATCCCAGGCGCTCCCATCAATATCACTTTACTCCGATGAGGCGTAACCCGCCGTTCAGTGACAGAATGATCAGTCCTGTAGCTTCACAATCGGAATCACACACAACGTAAAGTCAGTAAAAAAGATCACCTCAAGCACGCTAATGATTGGAAAATGAGTGAGTGAGTGAGTGAGTGAGTTTTTGAGGCTTAACGCCGCGCAAGCCACAAACACTAATTCGCGGCTGTGTGTCTGCACTACGTGAAAAAAACCAAAAGTGTAATACATTGGGCAACTGATGCAAACTGATCTAGGGGGCAATATAAACCTAGGACATGCAGGTGACGCTGCACCTTCATGCTAATTTCTCGAACTCCCGTTTACAAAAAAGCGTAGAAAACAAATAACAATTACAACTAGGTAAAACAAAGATAAATACTAAGCGCATATACAGCAAATGAAAGAAGGATTGTAAGTATTCTGTGCAGATGGAAATTGACAATTATAATTATGGGAGAACCCCCCCCCCCCCCCCCCCCCTAGATAATGTGATTTGTGCTTTTCAATTTAGTTTGTTGTTGTTGCACTGTGTGCTGTTCTACCGGCTTCCTGGTTTTAGCTTTGATGTGTTGCAGTGTTTAAAAAGCAAGTACAGCAAACTTTATTCAAACACAAGCGGGACGCACACAAAAGCCAAACAAACCACTAAAAAACCATATTTCAGGCATAGCTTTGGGAAATTCAAACAAAATGAACCACAGGGACAAAAGAAAAGACTGAACAATTCACAGCTTATCATTTTTGCCCATTTTGATAAGCCTTCATCCTACCAGCATGTTCGGGTTCTGACCTCATACTTAATCACACCATTTACAGGCAAACACAGCCTCTCTACAGACAAGCTATGTAGTTTTGCAAAGCTGATTAACCTCTGTTATATTATATATTGCATATCAAATACCACTCACTAGATAAGACAAGGACCTTGTTAACACAATCTGTGCCACAAATCAGTTTTCGTAGTGTTTGTTTCAATTTTAGGCAGTCAGGATGACATGCAAATGACAATGAAAGCATCCGATCACATCTGCAGAGTTTGCAGCAGTGAACACAATATCTATGAACAGTTCAATGATTGCACTCCAAGATGTGTGTACCCCCTACATGTTTTTTGTTTGTTTGTTTGTTTGTTTTTCATACTTCTTTTAACATAACTATTGAATCTTTGTGACTTATTCTGCCAACTGCCGATACCAACATGAAGTGGCTGATAAAGTCAAACTGACATCATCATGGAACCAGGAATTTAAACATCATAGAATCTGGATTTTGAGAACAGTGCAGTGTGCGCTATGACACTTCCACCATCCAAAAATCACACAAAATCGTAACGACACTCTCATCTGCAAAAGCTGAATGCTCTGTTGCCATCCAACGGGTTAACATGGTAGCGGACTATGGAGGCCATTACCCGATTACTGTCAACAGGTGGCGATCAAGGTAAAAGATCATGAGGATGATGTACGGTCGCCAATCAAACGATCAAAGTGCATTATTAATCATGGACCACTCATACTTAGTGGCCTGAACCAAAATCCCACTGTTTTTCATCATGATATTTCAGCCTCTCTGAGGACAACAGCAGTGCAGATAAGAGACACGCAGAACGCTCATCACATACGAATACAAAGCCCATACTGATATGGGCCTGTGCTAGAGTGGAACAGATACGTCCTAGGAATAGAAAAGACAAGATGAATATTGCGAAAAGATGAATAAATGCAAAAAGACAGCAAAAAGACTGCATTTTTAAATGGAGATATTTTCCAGAAAAGAAACTGAGGTAAGAAAATCCCAGACAAACATGCACCAGTCACTTGTCTGAACATGGCGGGAAACAAGATTTCACATAAAATAATGTGATGTATGCAAAACACAGTGCAGATTACATGACCTTCTGGCATCATCATAACTGTGGCTGTTCTCACGGATCATATGGGACCGTTTCTTTGCGTTTGTACACCGTTTCCAATAATAGTCTAACTGTCAAAGACAAACAGATCTGACCAAGGCAAATGCCTGTATGTGTAACAGAAAGTTAACATATCAGATATGCCTCCCAGTCAGCAGTACGCTGCAATCCTCCATATGGAGTTACGACTTCTGAAACCAAACGACCCCCCCCTTCCCACCCCCCACCTGAACTGCTACATGTGTAAGCTGGGCCCGTATGTAAAACTCGAGGTTAATTTAACCCACGGCTAACCCTGCCTAGGACAAAAGACCCCCCCCCCCTTCCCAAATTAAATAAAAAAGGAAGTGAAGCAAGAAAGACAAAAATTCCTTCTATAACGGCATAGGCACCTTGCTGGAATGGACCCGCTTCCTGATTTAAAACAAAAAACAACAGAAAATTTAACCCCAGAGCTAGTTTAGTCCGAGGTTAGACTCTAGCCCGGGGCTAAACTCCCTAACCCCTACTTTTACATGCGGGCCCTGGGAAAAATTGCTGAAGGAAAAATAGACTAAAACCTAGGCTGGGGTACAGCCGTAGCACACCGCAACGCAACACTTAAGAAAACAAACTTCAGCATTTTTTTAACGGCATTCAGCAGCCTCTACTGACACCCGAAAGTTAAATTTATACTGCCCTGGTACTGACATGCAAGCCTTCAAAACTGAAGTTCCATGTAGCATTACATGTATCATGATACGTAACACTGTGTGTGCAGCCCCCCCCCCCCCCCTTTTCTTTGGTTGAAAATTTTTTTGTATTTTTTTTTTTCTGAAAGGATAGGAAATTCTGAAAACTGACAAATGACTGACAAATCCCCAGTCTGATGTGCACACTAAAAGTGCTGAAAAAGAATTCTCCTGTTTCTTCCTGCACTGGCTGAGAAACCTCCCATATCCATCTCGGCACCAAAACGGCCTGCATGGCTACGGATAACCAGACGCCATCACAAGGGAAAAAAAGAGGACAAGTGTCTGCGAGGTTGCTAGGCAACGCCTGGTCAACGGTCACTCAGCGGCAGGTGGAGTATCGGTGCCGGCGCCGTGAAGCCATCATTCAGCACTGAAACCACGGGCAACCAATGGTACAAGTCCGCCTCTACCTAAATCTTATACAGCTACACGTACATTCCGACTGAGACTTGAATGTCAAGCAAGTGTCCTGTGGAAGTCTAAGCAAGTGTGTGTGTGTGTGTGTGTGTGTGTGTGTGTGTGTGTGTGTGTGTGTGTGTGTGTGTGTGTGTGTGTGTGTGCGTGTGTGTGTGTACGTGGAATATGAGTGCACGCAGGGTGTGTGTGTGTGTGTGTGTGTGCGTGTGTACGCGGAATATGAGTGCACGCAGGGTGTGTGTGTGTGTGTGTGTGTGGAGGGGGTGGGTCAAAGGGGGGGGGGGGGGGGGGGGGGGGCTGTGCAGGTGTGCGAGTTGGGAAGAGGAAAGCACAATGTTGCATCTGTCAAACCTCAAGCTGATACTGGGATTTGGCATGACGGTTCACGTGTCCACCTGCAGATCCTTACTCAGTTACGGAGGGTTCAAATTTCTGGTGGGAAGGAATCTGGTTCAGGATTTTCCCCTCACCGTATGAAAAAAATAAAAAATAAAAAATAATAAAATCACGTGTCGACAGACCCCTTCGCTGAGTTGCTCATCCTAAAGACGTTCACTTAATAAACAGCAAATATTCTTGCGTTTCTTTTTTGTTGTCATCTGTTTGGGTTTTTATACACTTATTTCTTCTTCTTCTTGTTTCAAAATTACAAAAAAATATATATATATATCCGTATATGCACGCAAACTAGCAGCTGACAAGAACTGCCCGTTTTCAAATCCAGGGGTTGACCTGTAAACTTGGACAATTCTGGACGCGCACTGATAAGATATCACTCTGTAATCAGCAGGGCACTTCACACCCCACTACAACCCCGATCCCCCTGCATTCAGATTCTGTCATTACGGCTGGCCTCAACTCAACCTCATTTTCTCTCGAACTGTCATGTAATTGAGCTCCGGTGCCTACATGGTTGAGGCCGTTCACCACCATGTCTACGGACTTCGAACACTGTGGAACCTAGAATTTGTTCTTCTGTTTTCTTCTTCTTTTTTTTTTCAATGATAACATTAACGACCCTTTCATTTCCTAACTAAAAGAAAACAAAAAGGGTTCATCTGACAGATGGAAGACTAGGTAAACAACATTTGCAAGAAAACAAATCTTGTCTGCCGTTGTGACTCCACGAAAAAAATGGCAAGGTTTGTGATGCGTTGATCAATGTTCAAATACGGTCTCTGCTTCAGTTTTCCACCCATCAGTAACATTCAGCAATAAGATAACTGCTGCACATTCTGAAAGACAAAACCAGCCGGAGAAACTTGGGAGGACATTCGAGTGGACCATCAACGACAATGGAGTGGATACTTCATACAGATGGTTCTCATTCATAATTCAACAGACAATGACATTTACTCCAAGGACTCTTGCACTAGTGACAAAAGGAAGCGGACTGCGACACTCACCGGGAAAAAGTTACGACCATAACCCTTCCACAAATCACGTTCAAGTTGAATTCAATAACACCTGAATAGGCACTAGGGTACTTTCCAGTTTCAAATTTTCAAGTGATTCAATACAAAGATGATGATGTCCGCCAACGCATCAAACCTGAGTGCGTCCAATGACCTGTTTCCAGACTACAACTTCAGCCTGAACCTGGACCATCTCTACAAATTTCTCCGTGAATCTGACTGGAACTACAGAGTGGTGCCCCTGACTGTCTTCGTGTCCATTCTCATGGTAGCGGGCATTCTTGGCAACTGCCTGGTGATCGCGGTGTTTGTGTGCTCCTCCTCTGCGTTATCCACTGCCTCATCTCGCATGGGCGGATCGCGATCCAAACCGCTGATAGTGGCCTTGGCGGTGGCGGACCTCCTGCTCTGTGTGATCGGCATGCCCGGGCAGATCGTGCGAGCGTGGTACCTGCCGTGGCGATGGGACGCAGTCTGCAAGGCGTGGGAGCTGCTCCGCCACACGGTCCTTCCCATCTCAGCGGCCATCCTGGTTGGGATAGCGTACGACCGTTATCGGTTGATCTGTCACCCAACTCGTCAGTGCCCATACAAGGTGTACAAGAGGAGGCTGGCCATCATGCTAGGAGGGTCGTGTTTTCTGGGTGTAGCGTTCGGCATACCACCAATGCTGGGTGTTGGGGTGTATCAGGTTTCGGAGGATGGCTCTGAAGTGATCTATATTGGGCTGTGTGAAGTGAACGGCCTCATCATATCGCAAGACGTGCTGAACATTTACTGGTAAGTAGCAGTGCCTTACCATCCCCATCTGTCTTTGGGTAGCTTACTGATGCTAGAAATGAAAGTGTGTCTCTGGTGGAAGACTTCTGACACTTTGAAACTTACCCCAATGAAGGCAACTCTGAAGTACTGTTTTATACATTGTTATATGTTTTTTTCGTTGTTTTTTGGTGCTTTTTTTTTTAAGGCCACTGAACCACTATTTTTTTTTTTTTTTAATTTTTTTTTTTGGGGGGGGGGGTATAGGAGCACTCAAGATTCAAGATTACTTTACTAATCCCTCATGGGGAATTTAACTGTCTCCTAAAAACATAACAATGACAGTGCTATATAATGACATTAAAATTCAGGGAGGAGTTTAATCATCCATTCTAATTAAGACCACACCAAGTAACCAGAAAGCAAAATGAAACCCATTCTCGCTTCGTTTTGATTCATTTAACTGAAGATGGCAGAGGATGTGTTCGTGGCACCTCCTGAAATACCTAACTCCTAGCAACTGTCTTCACCTAGAGAGCAAACTTTTTCTTGAAGTGAGCCATCCAGTTGGTCAGGGCCGTGATCTGCTATGTATGTGTGGTATAAGGAACTTCTCATCTTGTTCCAGGCGTGTGGTTGTAGTGTTCTTCTGGATGGTCCTCGTCTCCTTGCTGGTCATGTACTCTGCCATTCTGCTGAGGGTCTGGCGTCAGGCCAAGCTGTGGAACCGCCGCACCAGGGTCTACCCTCTCAAATCACCAGCCAACACAGCCAACAATGCAGACTCCAACACAACCTCCCGACCCCCTGCCCTGATCGCGAAGGCCGACAGTGCCTCCAAGTACTGTGAATCTGAAGCTACTGAAAATGACCGTGGACGGGGTGTCAGAACCTACACGACTGAAGTTCCTGACAGCCCACACCAAGACACGGACCCAAACAATCCCAATGAAAACGGCCTGTTCTTTGTCAAAGTAGCTGATCTTTCACGCTTTCAGCCGAAGGCGTCATCGGTGATTTTCAAACGCACTGAAACGTTGGAATTCGTCGTTGAGCAGCCGAAAAGAAAGTCCGACTCTGGCGTGGACACTGTTCTGCAGTCATGCAGCAGCACTAGCTCTGACACAGGCAACGCTAACCCACCAACACACCATCAAAAGGTTAGCGGTCAAAGTTCACTGCAGCAAAGCAAACGGCAGCAATTTCAACACAACCAACAGCTTAGCCCCCACTCCCACTCGGGCAACACCTGGAAACGCCAATGGACCGTGACAGCCTCACAAACAAGAGGCCACAAAGATCAGCAGGCAGCAAAACAAGCACAACCTGGACGACCTCCCTGCCGCGCGCACGTCAAGACGGCCATGGTGTTTTTCTTGGTCACCGCCACCTTCCTGCTGTCATATTCCCCAACATTCCTCATGATCGTCGACTTGGTTCCCGACCATCCGGTCATTTTCTACACCTACTTCATCCATGCAGCAGCAAACCCACTACTCTACTCGCTGACCAACAAAAAGTTTCGCACCAGTGCCAAGCACCTGTTTGACTGCGGACCTTAGCGGAACTAAGCAGGAAAGGAGGGAAAAGCCATTAACAGTGGGCAGAACAATGCTGATAAAACAATGGATCCATATCCAACTGCGTCCTAGAAAACATGCTTGTGGTTTTGTTCTAGGCCGAACTTCATGAATGGTAGTCATGCACATGTATTTTCATCAAGTTGAAGGAATGCTTTTTTCAGCAACATAACGTGTCCAGGCTAGGAAGTCATTCATTTTGAAGTGCAAGTAAATATGCATGTGCTCATCTTTATCTCCAGTTCCGTAGTCCATACTAACATAAACCATCTTTCAATGTGAAAGTATTTACATGTGCCAGTCCCCATAACGTGTCCAGGCTAGGAAGTCATTCATTTTGTAGTGCATGTAAATATGCATGTGCTCATCTTTATCTCCAGTTCCGTAGTTCATACTAACATAAACCATCTTTCAATGTGAAAGTATTTACATGTGCCAGTCCCCATAACGTGTCCAGGCTAGGAAGTCATTCATTTTGAAGTGCAAGTAAATATGCATGTGCTCATCTTTATCTCCAGTTCTGTAGTTCATACTAACATAAACCATCTTTCAATGTGAAAGTATTTACATGTGCCAGTCCCCATAACGTGTCCAGGCTAGGAAGTCATTCATTTTGAAGTGCAAGTAAATATGCATGTGCTCATCTTTATCTCCAGTTCCGTAGTCCATACTAACATAAACCATCTTTCAATGTGAAAGTATTTACATGTGCCAGTCCCCATAACGTGTCCAGGCTAGGAAGTCATTCATTTTGTAGTGCATGTAAATATGCATGTGCTCATCTTTATCTCCAGTTCCGTAGTTCATACTAACATAAACCATCTTTCAATGTGAAAGTATTTACATGTGCCAGTCCCCATAACGTGTCCAGGCTAGGAAGTCATTCATTTTGAAGTGCAAGTAAATATGCATGTGCTCATCTTTATCTCCAGTTCTGTAGTTCATACTAACATAAACCATCTTTCAATGTGAAAGTATTTACATGTGCCAGTCCCCATAACGTGTCCAGGCTAGGAAGTCATTCATTTTGAAGTGCAAGTAAATATGCATGTGCTCATCTTTATCTCCAGTTCTGTAGTTCATACTAACATAAACCATCTTTCAATGTGAAAGTATTTACATGTGCCAGTCCCCACAAAAGTGTGACAAAGTCACAGGTCTTTCTATGAACTTAACAAACTACATGTATTGCCCCTCAACATTCAGTCACTTTGAAAGTTCACATGTGCTGCTGTTTTCAATGACCTGACTTGTGTTACGTGAGTAATTACCAGTAAGTGCATTCATAGAAAGTTGGCATTACCCTGATCAATCTGCATTCAGCAAACTTGACAATAAAGCTGAGAGTTACCAGAAAGTGAATACACAGAAAGCTGACATTACGCTGATTAATCTGTGCTCAGCAAACTTGACAATAAAGCTGAGAGGTAGTCTGTCAAGAATATCTGTTACCCAGTACTTACATGTATGTCTCACAGCTCTATTTTGAAAATGTATACTAGTTATTATCTTGCTAAAAATTAAAAGGGACACAAAGTTAGTATACCAAACAGGGTTTTTTTTAAAACCTCCAAATCAATGGGGAAAAAATCTTGATATAAGAGTAATATGGCTAAAACATCACTGCAAAGCTGTCACCATATATGCGGCAGCCATCTTGGATACAAGTCAGTTTACAGAAAGACTGTACAAGAAAAAGGAAGCCCATTTTCAAAAATGTATTCTAAAAATAAAGAAAGAAAAAAAAAAAACTGTACGTGTTGCTTGACTCCGTAATTTGTCCCGTTGTTGGACGAACGCCATGTCCCATTTACCCCCTTGAGTGCTGCGCCTGCCGCCAATCTCTAGATCTAGTAGCACATCAGTACTCTATGTCTGTACCGAGAGTGCTCAGATGTTTTTACTTAGTTTAAAAGACATCTCTGATGACAAATAGCAGCAGCAGCAATCAAGGGGTTAAAGAAGTTTACAATGAAACTGAATAAACTCATTCTGCGCTCACTTTGACAATGGGTCCCATGATCTCCACTATGAGAAGCTGATCCGCTGGAATGCCTGACAGTGTGCACAGCTCTCTCTTCAGCGCTTTGTATTTCTCGTCCATGTTCAGACGCAGTCCATACTTCACGGGGACAGAGCCGTCAAGCCGGTTCACTGGAAGTGATACACGCCCAATAAAAAAAAAAAAAAAAACTTCGTAGGAAAGAAATTGTGGTCTGATGGAGAGAGGAAAATTAAGGAAAAGGCTGGACATTGTGAAAAATGAAGAAGCGACTGTTAGATGACTGTTACACTGTAAACAAGTTCTGACAGTCTGACTAGTGACAGTCACACATAAAATTTCTATTTCAGAAAGGACATGAATTAATTTTCCATTCAATTATTTCAGGAAGCACACGCTTCCAAAAATAACTCTGATCTCAACACAAACATTTGTTGAAAAACTAGAGTACAGTATAGGCTAGTAGGTCTTCCCTTTTTTTTTGCCTCTTTTTTTTTTTCGTAATTTTTTTTCTTTCTGTTTTTAGTGATTTTTTTTTTTTAAAGAAACTTCAACACACATGCCGAGGTTTTTAAACACTTTATCATCTAATTTCATGTGTCCTCAAGTTTAAATTTAAGCACTCAGACCCACAAACCTTCGCTGACGCATCAAAGATGAAACTCACCCAAAATTTCCAAGTGAATACAGGAGTCCATTGGTAGAGGTAGAGACAGGTATGAATAGGGGTCGAAGCGCACAGAGACTTTTCCACACTCTTTGCACCGCACCTGGGACTTCAGCTGACCGTGAAACAGATCCACAATCAGGGACTGGTTCCGTAATAAGTGGTTCTCCCACGCCTGCACATCAAACGCAATGACTGAATTTGCATTTAACTTTCAAGGGGAAAAAATTTAACAGTAGCACACAGACCCACACACACACACACACAGACCCACACAGACCCCCCCCCCCCCCACACACACACACAGAGTCAAGCATGCACTGCACTGCGCCCACTGCACAGTGCCTCATCACACACACACACACACACACACAGACACACACACACACGTACACACACACACACACACATACACACACAGAGCGACACACACACACTCGAGCATGCACTGCATTGCACCACACACTGCAACACACACACACACAGACACAGACACAGACACACACACACACACAGACACACACAGACACACACACACACACACACACACACGTACACACACAGACACACACACACATACACACACAGAGCGACACACACACACTCGAGCATGCACTGCATTGCACCACACACTGCAACACACACACACACAGACACACACACACAGACACAGACACAGACAGACACACACACACACACACACACACACACACAGACACACACATACACACACAGAGCGACACACACACACTCGAGCATGCACTGCATTGCACCACACACTGCAACACACACACACACACAGACACAGACACACACACACAGACACACACACACACACACACACACACACACACACACAATGAGTGACACTACGTCATCTTACCTCTCTGGCCACAACCTCATCAGGCCTGTCATCGCTGTCTTTCAGCTCTACATAGGGTTTCCTGTGAACCCTGCACACAGCAAATGACACACAGTAATAAGGCATGCTCACACTACGCCACTCAAGGACTTACTGGGAGGCTGACTGGTTGGTTGAAAATATCAGTGCTTAAAATGATCCATGATCCAAGAGGGAAAGGGTGTGGCAGTTAGTAATGAAGTGACTAAGCCACAAGCTTGCATCTTGCAAAGCAGACATGCATGCTACCCTGGATTTTTTTTTTTAAATGGACTAAAATCTGCGCAATTTGGTGCATTTTGACACAACTTTAAGTGCTTCAGAGGAGAAAACTTTAAAAAAAAAAAAAATCAAAAGGGGATGAGCAGTGGTCTAATAGGTAGCGCGTCGGATTTAGCCGCTGCGCTACTGAACGGCCGTCACCAATGTCATGGCGATGAAGCGTGGGTTCGAGCCCAGGTCGAGCTTGTGATATGTGAAACCGGTTTTTCCTGGCTACCGGGCTGCTCATCGGGGGTTTCTCTCCGGGTCTTCTGGCTTTCCTCCCCCAGCAAAATTGTAAAAAAATATAGAATAGATATTAGGTGGCGCAGCACCGCGGCGACACGCTTCCCCCGGGGAAAGCAGCCAAAATTTCCCCGAAAGGGATAATAAAATAGTTTTTAAAAAAAAGAAAAAAAGAATTAGACTAATATCTGTGCAATTTGGTGTGTTTTGGAAAGATTTTAAGTGCTTAGTACAACGAAACACACTTTTCTGGGAAGGAAAATGTTTAGCCAAACGTGTAAATCTGCCGAAAGGTGGAAGATTTTAAGTCCTGATATCTGACTGACTGAACACGGGTGGATGGAAATTCTGGTGCATGGTCCAGACGCAGGACTTAGCAAACAACCTCTGCGGTATTAGTAGTTTGCAGAGCAAGACTGGATCAACTTGCCTGTTGAGATCTTCATGCAGTCCATCCAGCAGAAAACTGAGCAGTTCCTGAGAGTCATGCTGCTGGAAGCCATTGAAACGGGGGGCATACTTTCCTATCGTCCACTGAGGAGACAATAAATAAATAAATAAATAAATGACACATATATGACCTACACAAAATAGTCACTTGCTGTTTTTAACAGAGGTCATATGTACCAAAGCAAAACTGTCACAATATGAACAAAGCTGAAACTGCAACCAAATCACCATGGTTTCAATTATATCATAGTTTTGTGACATTCAAAATCAAAGTCACAGTCAGAGTCAACATTTTACGGACGCCGTCACATAACCATCATGAACTAAATCTGACAAAGTACATGTGTGGGAACACAACAAGGCTGAGGAACATGGTTTTACCCTGAGTTTGAGAGGAGCAACAGTACGCGATGTCCCGCTCCATAAATCCTTGATCAGCTCACCGTACCGCTGTGCAATGTGACCCTTCATTCCTAAGGGGTTGTCTCTGTGACATGCAAGCAAACACATAGATGATACTCAGACAAAAGAGTAACGTTAAGTGATTGCTTTTCGATGTCACTTGTTGTCAGTGACAAGCAAGAAAAACAAAATCCCTAAGAAAAGGAAACGGTAATGACTGCGAAGTGGTTACAAGGTAAACAAATAAAAGCGACATAAAAAGGACAGAAACCACTTAACTTTCACAAAGGATGGCATGGATCAACGTTTCAGCTTTCGCCTTCCTCAGGACACAAACAAATCAAACAAAATCCCTAAACTTAAACATGAAACAGACCTGGTGGCTATCAACTACGCAACTGTTGTTGGTTGTTTTTTTGTTTTTTTGGTTTTTTTGCGTTTTGTTGTAGTTGTTCCACTTCTCTTGGTCCAGGCAATCTACTTCTTTCATCAAGAACACCCAGAGAACATTCTTTTTCACTGACGTTTTTCCCCCGCTGGCCCATCTTCAAGCCTCTATGTTAGTAACGCCAATGAGATGGAAAACTGCCACTTTTGAAGCTTGCAGAATATTTGCCAGATAAAAGGATGTTTTGTTTGGCCCTTGCAACCGTTTTTGTGATGTTGTGGCTTCTAACATTAAAGAAATATGACTTTCTTAGAGCCTACGGTGCATTCCTGAACAGACTGGGACTCAACAAAGCTTCTAAAAAATAGTCAGCAATCAGCGCCACATGACTGGTCCTCAGTTCGCAAGCAAATTACGTGGTCTGCTCAGTACACGGTATACTTCTACAACTACGTATGCGCTGGCCAGAGTCAGCACGATGATCTCAGATGCTACTGTGTGACCAAAGTGACCGATTCTGATGCACAGCATCAGCGTAGTTGATGAAAAGTTTTCTACACGCTGTTGTATGGCCATCATACATACTGAGACTTTAAGCTGTATCTGGATTAAAAGTGAGTACATGTACCATCCTACTTTGCTACGCAAAATCCACTTCTGTTCATACCGCTTGGAAAGAACAAAACTGCATCAGACTTCACAGATAAGAACTTACTGCAGTGGGAAGATGCATGTCCACACAGTTCACCCGACGCACTGTCAGAACATTAACTGTGTTTCACGACAAAGATGCACGTTTCTCTCCACCCCCGCACTCCGCTTTTCAAAAATGATGCTCACCGTGCACCCTGATTTTAAAAAGTCGATCAAACTCTGCTGGATCTCACCTGTTGAGTTCAAAGAGGTGCAGACTGCCAGCGAAGTACTGTGTGAGAGGCCAGGTGTTGGACACACACTGAAGGGCTGCGTTCATGAAGCAGGTGTTGCCCAAGTTGTTCAGACCCGTTGCACCTTTGGTTGTCGGTGCTAAACAAAACAAAACACCACATCAAATCCAATGTACTATCTCTTTCTCATCGTTACCTACCCTGCTGACCTACTTCGCTGGTACTGTCCCTGCCAGCAGGCTGCCATTCCCTGCCAACGTGCATTTTTTTCTACCTAACTGAATTAATTTTCATGACTGAACAAAAAAGGCTATCCTAATAAATTTGGTACATGTACTGTCAGAAAGGTCTGTGTTTCTTCTTTAAACTGATATGCATGAACCTAACACAAGTTCGGCGGCTCTGAGAACATCGTATGGTGCACGCCAGTGACCATGCGGTCGGTTCGCCATTGTCGCTTTGTTTCCTGAAATTTAGAAGTAAGCACTAGTATACTCGTGCTACGATGTCAACAGCTTAGCCTTGGGTTGCTGTGAGCCGGCTTGCGCTGCGATGACTACAGCTTAGCACTGGCTCAGCACTCGCCAGCTAGTGCTGTGATGCGAAAAAGTCCCATTCTACCTCACACTATATGACATGAATGATTGTTTGTTGTGTGTGCAAGCACAACACACACAGTGCTCCCATGTTCATTTTTGATGCGTTACTAGTAACTATCCATCTTGAAACAATCTGATGAGGTCAAATATTCAGGTCTTAAAATGGTCTTCTATAGACCAAAAGCAGGAAAAGTGGCTTGCATTTAGTGACTCAGTGGCAAAGGAGTGTACAGGGGCATGCTCCCCCCTGCATTAAAAAAAAAAAGATTCCAAGTGCTTTAGAGGAGACCAACACTTTTTTTTTTCTTTTTTTTTTTTTTTGGGGGGGGGGGGGAATATTATAGAATTACATTAAAATCTAAAATCTGAGAGGGAAACACTTCTTTTTTTTGGGGGGGGGGGGGGGGGAAGAAACATTTTTAGCCAAAGGTGGAAGATTTTAAGCTGCAAATATTACACTCTGCCTGTCCGGGTCAGACAGTAAGACAAGAATGTGTAACAAAGCATCATTATTTGTGCACACACACACGCGCGCGCGCACACGCACGCACGCACACAGACACACACACACACAAAAGAACACAAAGTGAAAGAAAGTGGACTCACTATCATCTTTCTTCAGCGTTTTGTTCTTTGCAAGCTGTGACATTTCCTCGGGCCATGTCAAGTCCTTATTTCGAACTGCAAACCAGAAAGCACCATCAGAAATGAAGGTCAGTTTATCGCTACGTCAGAATATTAATTTACACTATAACACACAAGATGAAATATGCACTGCTTAACTGACATGCAAAAGTAAAAGCATACATCTAGCAACAGCTGAGCAGTGGTTTAATCACTAAAGCTCTGACTCTAAGAATGCATTACTGGGTGGCCATCACCGTTACAGTGAAAGCCAGCCCCAAACTGTGATACATGTATTACAACACCCTAGTTGCGGTTGCCCGGGGCATCCTTCAGAGGTGCTGCGCTTGCCGAAACACAGTCTAAGGGAAGCAACTGCTCCTTCGAGATCTCAAACCAGTTCTCCGTTTCACTGTCAGTTATATGCCTTCAATTGCTCTAGCTTCAGTGTGGGTCTTTGTAACCAATGTCTCTGTTGGGATGTCTCATGGAAATAATTTCAAGCTATCTTTTTTTTTTTTCTTCAGTTTTTTAATTGTTTTCTTGATAAGCTTCGTCTGATGATGCCTTGTACTGAATTACTCTTTGGAAAACATCAATGGATTGAGAAAAGTGTTGTAAATGTGTCACAGAATGGACTAAAGTGTTTGGATACTTCCTGAGAAGCCATAGAACAATGTTTCAATTTTTTTTTTAATTCTAAAATTTTTAACTTTGTACATTAACTTTAAGTTAATATTTTTAAATTTGGCTGAAAGGTAAAGCAGATAGGAAACCTTATTAACAGCCGAGTTTGTTTGTTCTTTCTTACATTAAAAAAAAATAAAACAAAACAAAAAACACCAAAAAAAAGTGCATTGTCAATGAGTTAACTGACAAGGAAAGAAAGATGCCCACCTTCTATTAGTATCTGCTGATTGTCTTCTATGCCAGCCTCTTCCACTGTGAGGTTTTCATCATCCAGCAGAGTGAGATTTTGCTACAACACACACACACACACACACACACACACACACACACACACACACACACACACACACACACACACACACCAGTACATACACACATCAATTTGACCAAAAGCCTTTGAGTGAAGGGACAGCACGAAAAAAACTCTTTTGATCAAAGTGACCTTAGCCAGCATATACGCTCAGCAATGTTACAGCTACAAACTTCAGTACATGTACGAGAGAAAATGAATTTTAGCAATTGTGAAGGCATTTAGTGGCCTCTCCTGGCACACACAAGTTACATGACATTTACACCTGACGTTTTCCTTGGCAGAAACTTCAATTTTTTTTTTTGGCTGAAATTAGTGAAAATAGCCAAATAACTGAAAATTCACCAGCCTATACACTGTTTGTACAAGGACAGTAACAACATAATTAATCAAAGGAAACCTAGCTATTCCTATCCTTAAGACCGAATGTTAGTAAGTCCATCAGACGTGTTGAGCCAACTGCTGTGCGTACCTCATCTCTTGGGCTGATTTTCCATATGCGAATATCTTCACGACAGAAGCGCAGCTTGGAGCAGAGAAAGTCATACACCTGTTGGAGTGTGTGTTTGCGGCTGAAAGCGGCCGAGTAAGCCATGTAGCGACGTGGGGTGTTGGTACTGTTGGCCAGACCTGTGTGAACATATGCCAGTATTGAATCAAGCAACATTAATTGTGTGTAACCTCAGACTCCTGCAGCTTCACAAGCAACCTTCCCAAATTAATGGAGTGGCCTTTGGTGGCACAGTTTTACAATCAAATGTGGCTGACATCCTTTGCTTTGGATCACTCAGACTGAACGCATCTGGTTGGCGACTCAAAGTTACCTTTAATAATAGTCAACAAACACAATACGCTTGTCAGGCATACAACAACTGTTCATCAAATGTGCTTAATACGTGCGTCAGAATCAGTCACTTGGGACACAGTATAGCGCCTGAAACCATTGTGGTGACTCTGGCTGGCGTGTATATATGTTGTTGTACATATGTTATACGCAGACAACGTTATTTGGATACAGAGTGAACACCATTGGTGGCTATTTTTAGCGAATTGGCTGTATCAACATGCAGGACAGGTATGGAAGCGTTGGACCAAAGAAAGTGAAATTTCACCACTATTAGAAGCCAAAAAGTCACGAAAATGGTTGCGGTGGTCAAAAGGAACATCTATTCACTTGGCAGACAGTCTTGTATACGGCAGATTTTCCTCAGAACTCATTACGAACATAGCGACTTTAAGATCTGATCCACCAGTAACACTTTGTACATCAGCCACATCAAGAGGTCAACACTGGCTTGGTTCACACTGACTCATGCAGTCTACTTACTCCAAGCCATGCCGCCAATGCCAGCCATCATGCCAGTGAAAGACGTGGCAGGCGGAGGCCGCTGACTTGGCACCTGGTGCCGAAGTAGGCGTACGCTGATTGGGTAGAGCTCCAGGCTCGGAGACTCATCTCCACGGTTCCTCAAAATCACCTGCGCGACAGATGGACGAAAATCAGTCATGACTGACACCTAGCAGTAGCACTGCTCTGCCCACTTCTGAGAAACAAGACAAAAACTACAACAAACAATATTAAGTATCAGGCCAAAAGAAAGAATACCTGCACTGATGGTAACCCAACCAACCCTATTTTTTTCCCACTGACCCTAAACTTTTTGTTTTGTTTTGTTTTTTGAGAGATTCAAACAACAACAACAACGATGACGTCATCACACCTTCCCATTCACTTCAGCCTCTTTGTGTTGTCTGCTGTAGGAAAACAACCCTTAGCATGATGTCAAAACAACGAAGCTGCACAAAAATGTTGCTCACCTTCCAACCAATGGTCTCCCTTAAAAAAAAACAACAAGTTTCCGGCATACCTACTATAATTGGGGGGGGGGGGGGGTATGCTACTGTAAGCACTAGTATTTTTCTCTCTTTTTTGTGGCCTTAGCTTAAATATGCAGCAAGCAGAGTTTGAAGTAACACTGGCATGTGAAAACATATAAATGGTGCACACTATTTTTAAGTTATCATTACAACGTATGTGCATAAGAAAGAAACATACATGTACATGTATCACCCATGAACTCACAGGACAGAACTTACTTGTGATTTTGACAGAACATGAAAAATGAAACAGGGGAATCTGGTGTGCCTGTAATGAAACTTTATGCGTTCTTGTGATCTACAGATCCAGGCACAGAATAAAACTAAGGGAACCAATTGTTTTAGCCCTGGTCTCATGGAATTAATTTGTCCTTTGCTGAAAAAGCTGTTGAGGAAGTCTGGAATATTCTGTTCTCAGTAACACCAGGGTCAACTCTTGAGCCCGAGCCCGACCACCCCATGCCCACTATCTGATAAACACTGGTTAAAGAGAACAAGCCACTGCACACCAGTAATACCCACTTTAAGCCAAGACAGCTGTAGATTGCATAACAGTGGCTTGAAGTGGCTCCTAGTGATCTGAAGATTTCAATTAAATCTTGCGATTTTTGTATGGGCCTTTATGAGGTGTAAGTTTGATGCAAAATGCAAGGCAACTGTTCAAAAGAATAACACATTAACAGCAACAGTGAATTTTACTCACAGTTCTTGGTAATGCCGGCGCTCCACCATACCAGCTGGCAAGAGCTCTCCAGATGGGTTCTGGCACAATCTCAAAGTCCTTCCCGCGCACCAGCATGATGTCCCGTCGCAACCGGCCGCCCTCATTGGTCAGTGAGGAGAACTGGTGTTTGAAAAAAACAAAACTGGAATACAACGTACTGTACGGTGCATGAAGTTTCATTCTTCTGGTTATAGCAGTACCCATATATTGCCCATAATGCTTCAAGCAAACTCACCAGTGTTCCTTATTGCACACATATGTACATCATTTTACACAGAGATTTCAGAATCTGACGCAGAGATTTTGGAGCTGTGCGTTATTGTGACGCACAAACCAACAGTAAAAGAACACACCCCCAGGGTTGCACATTTAAGTCGGTCCCAGGACATTGACCTAAAAAAACTTCAAATGTCCTATTTTTCCCCACCTCAAGCGGACATTTGTCCTATTAAAATTTTTATTTCCACTAAGTGGCCAGGACACGGTGTCCTATCACTTTGCTGTTTCCAGGACACTTTGTCCTATAGAACCTGTGGAAAATGTGCAACCCTGCACCCCAGACGGTCGCTGGTATTGGAAACAACAGAGAATTGTGTGCCCAAGTGCTGGGTTTTCCGATTCACTGATCACGTCGTCTCCGACCATCTTGTAAACAATGGGTCCGGTCAAACCAAGATTTTCATACTTGAGTCTGAGCCTTTGATTTTACAAAATGACCCTCTGAATCTGACAGAGAGGGTAAAAAATAACCCTTGGTTTTGAAAGCTGTAAGGAACACTGCTCCATCAAACACAGAAAATCTTACGACAACCTGAGAATAACTGCATGCTCTCTAACCATACAGGCATCAGGCTCTGCAATTCCATGTTATCGTAATCCTGTTTATATTCAAAGCTGTTGTTATAATTTATACGTCTCATGCTGTAAGCAGTGCACACATTGTGCTATGGGAAACTGTCTCAAACAAGTGAGGCTGACATCACAAGAGGAATGTCAATGTTTCTTGACCCTCTATTGTATACGTCCCTGCCTTGCTCAGAAAAAGAATACGACGAAGGAGGAGGAGGAGTCAAGTGAGGCAGTCAAGTCCCTGCCTTTATCATCAGAAGACGAAGAATCGAGCGAGGCAGACATCGTCTCCCTCCATGTTCCTGCCTGTACTCACCTTATGAGGAGAGGATGCAAGTAAAGGACTGTTGTCGATGGCAGGTGGTCTTTGGGGTGCCGACTGCATGGCTTTTCTCTTCAGTTTTGGGGACGCGCTCGGGCTGTGTGTTTGGGGCAGAGTGTCTGGGGCGTTCAGCATGTGTTTGCGAGCATTGCGCGCCACCGCACCTCCGCTTCCGTTAGTGGTCTTTTCACAACCAGGAGCGTTCTTTGTGACACCGAGCATCACTACACCTTCATCCTCCCATGCCAAGGAGGAGCCGCCAGGGTTCTTGCCCTTGGAAATGCGATGCTTTGGGGTGGAGTTAGCTCCCTGCATGTCTCCAATCTGCAAGCAAGGGAAGTGTACGCCAATGATAAGTTCTGGCCAGCCTTTTGTACAGTCAGAACTAAAAGCACTAAAACCTCAACAAACAAGATGTACAGGGACCCATCCGCTCGCATTCAACGTAGTCTTTCCACGCTTCTTCAGATCCATCAATGTTAACCCCTAAGCCCGACCCCCCCCCCCCCCCCCCACTCACACACATCACGAACGCCAACAATGAATCCCTTTGTTCTGTAGTACAATGAGAATTTACCAAGTACATTAGAACAAACGCCTCGAATGTGAACTAGAAGACAACAGACAGACAACTGTCACTGACCTGTACGTTAACATATTCAAGCCACGTGTTCCACCATTGCATACTGATCAGGTACCAGACCTGGCCGACTTTCATTGGCTGCCGTGACTCTCGTTCCAACCAGTTCCTGATTTAAAAACAAAAAAGAAAGCTACACATCTAACAGTTGTACAACAACAGAAAAAAAATAAATCGGACTATTCGCACAGTACAAATAGAAGCACCAGCCCCTGTGGTGTAGTGGTTACCATTTCAGACCACAGACCAGGAGACCTGGGTTCGAATCCCAGCTGAGGCAAGCAGGATGTTTTTCTACCTAGGTCAGCTCCTACCCAGAGCGGGTGTGCTATGGGCTGCTCCCACACAGCTGAGACCCAATCACTTAGCAAGTGCTTCCCTTGTTGTGACACATCTCATGATGTGGATGATTACACAGCCGACACTGGAGGTGCCGTAACTCCCAGGACTGGTTAACACTGGGATATTTTACACTGGAAGCATGAAATACGGCCGAGTCACACAGCCAAACCCAATGGACATCATTAGCATCAACATTCCACTCCCAGCTTTCGAGCCCTCTGTGATTCCACCCATGACATGGGAGGTATACCACTGGAGCTGATGAAGAGTTGCCACACACGCACGCAGATGAACTACAGAACTATATTCACTACGGAACCTATCATTATATGCCATAACTGTGGAAATTTGTGAGCCGACAGCACTGTGTACTTACTGTATAATCTTGCCCTCCTCTTCTCGACACTGTGGTTTCAGCCCTAGCACTATGTGACAGATCTGCACATTGAACACACATCACGTTCAATTCATTCAATTCTACACTGCTGTGTACAAGCAAGGAAGGTTACTGAAACTGAAATCCATAGAGAAAAAAGAAAAGGAAAAAGGAAGTACATTGTAAAGGGGAAGAAACAACTTTGGTTCAAGTGTATGTGGATCATCAGAAACAAAGAAGTTATCTGACAGACGTCTGTTGAGTCTGTCTGTGTGTACTATGAGTCGTTGCACTGCCAAATTGTATGTAAGAAGGGATGTAAAGTGTGTGTGTGTGTGTGTGTGTGTGTGTGTGCATGCATGTGTGTGTTTTAAGCACAGCGAGTCCTTGGAATTTGGAGAGCAGTGCTCTATAAAAACTATGTATCATTTTATTAGTTTTACATCAGCATCTGAGTGGTGGTCAAAAGCAAAAGGAAGGAAGGAAGGAAACACTTTATTATATATGCAGAAAAGTTCTCCATGTATACAACTCAAGGAGACAATAATTTGCTATCACATCAGATCAAGTCAACATCCTAAAACACCAAGCTAAAACATCATGCCCTGCTATTTAGCTTCCCTGATGTTTCTGCTTGTTGAAAATACATGTTTACATGAATGAGCCACCCCAAAAAAACAACAACAAAAAAAGAACTTTTTTAAAAATAAAAACCCCCAGATACTAGAAGTACAGTGTACAGACTTACTTGACTCAAGAGGCTGAGGAAGTCCTCTGTCAAGTTGTTGTTGACGGTCCACATCAGATAGTCTTCTTGTGAAATGGCCCCGGTCTGAAACAGCATAGTACGAACAAGCTAAACTTCAACAGAGCTCAGAATGTTCAAAACATTTGCAGACTCAAGGCCGAGCTAATCCACATGTACAAAGCTAAATAAGCTGACGCCATTTCCAGTATCCCAACTGAGCACGCACAACACTTCATCAAGCAGACTAACATAATCAGTGACTTCAGTGATTTAGATACTGGTTGGCGGAGACAGAGAGAGAAAGGGGGGAGGCAGAGAGCGCAAGAGAGAGACACACACACAGAGAAAGACAGAGCATGCGCACATGTGTGTGTGTGTGTGTGTGTGTATGTGCGCGCGCATGCAGTCTTGTGCATTTGTATCACTGTATGCATACATGGAGAAGGGTGTTGGGGAGGTTGTAATTTATCTAACAATCATCTGTAACAACAATCAACTACAACAAGTAATAACGTATAAGTACCTGGTTGCTGTCATGACAGGACAAAATCTCCTTGGCAACAACAGCAGGATCCATGGCTGGCAATTCCTGAGCAGCCTGGAGGAAGGAAACAACAGTTATTCAATGTACATGTATGTACTGGCATTTGATTTCCAGGGAGTATACTTTGTAATTTTCAACTCTGGCAAAGGTCCTGTCAGGTGACTATCTTTCTTCCCCCCTTCACGAGGCAAGTTACTGTGTGTCCATTTTGTCAAAACTCCAGAAAAAAGCCTTTTTCTTCACGGGACATCAAACAACAAACTACACCGACTTTTTGCAGTTTTAGCACCAGATTACGTTAAACCTTACTGATCCCATCAGCTATGCTATAAGCAGGAAAGTCAACACAAGCTGGCAAATACTGAAGCGGACGCAAGCTGACACTGTGACAGGAGTAGGGGGTGGGGACGCCATTTTCGAAGCTCAAACTCTGTTGACGAAGAAAGAGATTCTCCATTTGGATAATGTGACCATTTTTGTAATTTGCTGTCTCTGATATTTAAAGAAATTGCTTACTTACTTTACTTAGGCCCCTGGCTCCAAGTGGAGCATAGGCCATCGACAACCCTTCGCCATCGCACTCTGTTCTGGGCTATTCTTGCCACTCCAGTCCAGTTGGTGATATTAAAGAAATAAGGCATCTAAATCCCTAACCTGATGGCAAACTGAATCTAGGTACTAGGGAGTTAAAGTAGACAACCACCTACCAGCGTCTCCGGCGAGTTGTACTCCTGGCGGACGATGTCAAGTGATGTCAGCATTTCTGTCAGCTCTTCTACGTTCAGCTGGCTGTCATGGTCCCTGTCAAACACCTTGAAACAAACTGGAAAACAAAATGAATGGTTCCTTGCAGACAAGTTTTGAACTTTCAGGCTCAGAGTCCTACATATCGTAACTATCTCTTTTTCTTTCTTTATTTTACTGTAACAAGTTTGGTTACACATGCATGTCAAAATGCATTCCTGAAGCGCCGCAAGACTCATCTCTTCAGTGCTTCACGATCATCTCAGTAATCATCTGCACTTCTTCTGTTTTTTTAATACTATCTTTCTTTTAAAAACCTCTCCATAAGTGCCCTGACCACTTAGTCAGGGTGGAGCCATGCGCTATACAAAGTCTCCATCATCATGATCATCAAATCACACACACACACACACACACACACACACACACACACACACACACGCCTACCTTTCTGTACATATGTTGATACCCTTCTACTACACAGACATTAAAAAAGCAAATTTCATGATACATGTACTCACACTTCTGTCTCTCTGTGGATGGCCCACGGCAACAGGCAGATATCCCGCAAGCCATTTCCTTAAAGTCAATATGGTTGTCACGATTCTCATCAAACGCCAAGAACAGGGCTGCAGAAACCAGAAATAGCCATCCACAATTACCAATATTACCTTCAGCAAACACATGAGAATAAAAGGAGGAAAGAACTAAATTAAATAACAAGTAAAAAACACAAACAAAAAGCTGAAGAGAAAAATGCTTACCATCACAAAGAGTCTCCGGCAATGGTGGGCAAACGTACTGCTTGAAGAGGTCAAGGTCAAAGCGGCCTGTTTTGGACTGGGCCTTGATAAACCAGTAGCGTTTCTCCAATTCTATGATGTCTGTTTCCTCCACTGAAAAGAAATCTGCGTACATGTACTTAAAGAGCAATTCAAAATTCCTTCACGCAACCAAAAGAAATAATCGAGCACAATTTGACATCAAGCCGAACTTAACATTAAGAAAATTATGTCTCTGGTAAGGCGTGAATTGAACATCAGAACTGCCTGATGAAAAAAATAAAAGAGGAAACTTTTGTGTGAAGAGGGATCATGCACACATGGCTGCTTCACAAACTCGCTGATCAAGGGAAACCCGGACGCATGCCCCCTATAAAATTTGTACAATCTAACGTGTTCAGTTTTGAAGAACTGCAAAGGATTTCCTCTCACAATTTTCTACGGGAAAAAACCTACCGCTAGGCAGAAAAGCACTCAGAAATCCCGAAAGTGATAAAAGAATTCAGACCAATGGATAGGTTACCCATGTGTCATCGACCATTTTTTTTTTTTTTTTTTTTCAGACTAATTCTGTTCATCTGTACAGACAACTCACAGTGTGTGACGCCAGCCAGGGTCTGATAGAAGGTGGGCGTGTCCATCTCATTGGACAGAGAGATTGTGGTGGTCTCTGTCAGCAACCACTGGGAGATGATTGTGGCATCAGGGTGGTCTCGAATCCACGCGTAGAACTGCTCATAGCTCACTTGGTCCGACTGAAACCCACAAGCAGTGTCAGGCTGGGTTGCTTGTAATAAGAATAAGAATAACTTTATTAATCCCCTCAGGGAAATTTATGGTGTACAGCTCTTGACATAAGAACAGAATCTCCATGTAAAAAACATCTGGCAGGGTCCATACAGGTTCACAGTCTCAAAAATTCATGACTTTTCCATGACTTTTTCAGGCCAACTCTCCTGTTTTCCATGACACCTTCCTTGCCCTCTTTCACACTGACACACGCAAGGGTAGAAATTACGAGCTTATCCAAGTTATCGCAGTCAGCAAGACCAATGTTCAGAGTTAGTCATTAGCCTTATGGGAAGACAGTTCGTTGATATTTTTGGCAATCAGTCCTGTGAGTAATCACCAAGCTGACCGTTTCACTGTTGGGCTCAAAATAGCTTCCATAAAATTCCAAAATTCCATGACTTTTCATGACTCTCAAGATAATTTCATGACTTTCCAGGCCTGGAAAAGCTATTTCCAAATTCCATGCCTTTTCCAGGATTCCATGACCTGTATGGACCCTGATCTGGACTCAGATGAAAATGTACATGACCGCACAAAGCGACACACGCTATACAATGTTCTGAATTTATGTGCGGCCAGGAAGCAGACATATATAATATATATATATCCATCAGTACGTCGATCGTAGCTCACCTCTTTGAAAAGGTTGGAGAGCGCTGGGGATACATGGCCCTCTGTTTCCAACACCTTGCGGTCCATCTCGTCCTTCTGGACATAACTGTAGCTCTCATCCGCGTACATGCCAAAGATCACTACAGTAGGAAAATACAATTAGTCAATAAATATGTAATACTGGGGTGGTACTTGTAGTTATGCTTTGAGAGTAATCAAACCCTGAAAGTGTCTCCCCACACTTCCATTCTACCTTTAAAAAAAGCCTGCCCCCCCCCCCCCCCCCACACACACACCTCTTTACAACTAGATTGTACATGTAATTTAAAAAAATCCCAAAAACCATAGCGCCCAGTGGTGATAGAATTTCAGCTATACAACCAGCTCTGGTAGAACCAAGCACAATCCTGACACTGCCTGTTTCCTCTGGCTGCATAAACTGGGCCTATTCATTTATTTTGTCCACCATAATCAAGGATAAATCAAATGCTGGTTCCTTGACTGACTGTCCCATGAACAGCCCGCTAGGGCCATTTCTAAAAATTTCACTCTTGTGTCGGCGGAAACAGACTAACAACTCAACAAGTCAAATCAGATTACTCACACTTGATCTTTTCTTCACGTGTACCCTTAGTCAGCACCACCAGTCCACATAGCAGGTCCTTGAAGGACAGACCTTTGGAGCTGCCCCCAAACCCTTTGTAGATCAGCTGCACTCACACATGACAAGGCAAACAATAGACCATGCAGTGTATGAACAACTGATAAAACACTTCCTTGCGCCAGTACCCACATCAATATGTATATATATTTGATTTAGTTACCAACAGGAAATAAATGACAAAAATACAAGGGTCTTTGGAACCCTCTCTCTCTATTTTTAACTCTGTTGCGCACAATGGCTCAGCGGAAATTCGATGATGCAAGTGGCCGCTGCTAGTTACAGATCGCTTTTTGTTCATTGGGTTCGTGAGAGAGAGTTGGAAAAATACTGTTTGTCACGGCGAGAGCAAAAATGTGCGTCCAGGGGTCCTTGGAATCCTCTCTCTATATTTTTAAGGGTAATCTCTGTTACGCACAATGGCTCAGCGGAAATTTGATGCTGCAAGTGTCCGCTGCTACATGTTGTTACAAATCGCTTTTGCAGTTTTTGTTCAGCGGGTTTGCGAGAGAGAGTTGGAAAAATACTGTTTGTCGCGGCGAGAGCAAATATGTGCGTCCGCTGTAACGCGCTGTTCACAAATTTGTGTGTCAATTTAAGAGTTTTGTGCGTACAAATATGCATCACACCTGCGCGAAATCGGAAATACTAAATGAAACAGTGAGGGTGAAGCATGCACATGACCAACTGACATAAACAGAGAAAGGGGAAAACAGACAGAACAAATGAATAAACAATCTTTATCTTGCAATGGTAAATCACTAAATGATATAATGATAAAATCAATTTTCAATCAGCCACTGCCAAAAACTGCATTACTATGTTGTACTATTGATTATTGACCACGTAAGAAACTTTAGAAAGACAGAGAGACAGGAAGGCAGACGGAAGGAGACACTACCTGTGCCAGTCTCTGAGGAACCCCATCCCAGAGAACTTCCCTGACAAAGAGGTTTTCTGTCATCCATCCGCTCAGAGTTGATGCACGTTTGAAAGCCTCCTTCAAACGCTTCAGCTCTGCCTCAGAAACTGCAAAATAAAGAAAGGTGAGAGGTTTATGGGCAAGTTGAGCTTTAACTTTATCTGTTGAAAATGTAAATTAATCGCAGACTCAGGGCCTTCAACAGCCATGCAGACTTTGATTTGTATGGAGGTGGACATCATAATTAGAAAACAAATGACAATGTAAGTGTTCACACCAAATGCACATCGATCCATTTTACATGGTTAAGTACAGACTGAACAAATTAAATAACAAAAAAAACAAACAAACAAACAAAAACAGCTGGGGGGGGGGGGGGAGGGGAAGAGAGGGGGAGGGGCTGCAGGACACTGACCTCAATAGAAGTGAATATCATCAATAATTTTAAATATATTTCATTTTCATGCAATGGAAGATCTTCCTGAGTGCAGCATCAAGCATCTCTGAAGTTGTCTGAATATATGGTTACCAGGTCGGGTCCTACTAGTTACCGAAAACGACCGAAAACAACTCTTAAAACGCGTAGAAGGTAGTTAAAACATAGAAATAACAACACACAAACATGATTAAAGGTGAAAAAGAGGCATTAAACTAGTTTAAAGGAAAAAAGTACTTATTCACTCCAAGAGAACATGACGAAATGAACGTGTCTCCCAAGGGAAACGACTCTGGTCCGGACTGGTTATTTTCTGCAATATCACATTTTTTTCCTTTTAGCTTTTTTTAAGGCCACTTTTTTCACCGTTAATCATGTTTGTGTGTTGTTATTGCTATGTTTGAACCGCGTTCTATCCGTATTAAGAGTTGTTTTCGGTCGTTTCGTTGTTTTCAGTAATTAGTAGGACCGAACACATCACACAAATACATACCGCAACAACAGCAAGTTTTTTTGTTTTTTTTTTAAAGCTGCATAAGCAGCTTTATTTGTAAGGAAACAAAGTGCAATGTTATCAAGCTGTGCACCACTAGCTTAAAGCCTTTCCTAGGCACAGAACGACGATTTGTAGCCCCCCCCCCCCCACCCACCCACCCCCAGTAGCCATCTGGGCTACCAGCCATGTGAGAACTGGGAGCCCGATTAGCCCAAACAATTTTGTCACAGATGGTGTGCGTGTATGTGTGTGTTAAGGAAGCTAATATCAAATAAAGGTAAAAGGTTCAGAATTTGTTGTGTGCATTAAAAGCTTCACATGGAGAATGCAGATTTGGGGTAAACTGGAATTTGTTGGTTGTCTTACGAAATTCACTCCTCCGTTTGGCAATGCACGAGTGCTTTTGGTCTTTTTACTGCTCTATCTCTTAATGTATTCTTTATAATAAGTAACACTGTGCTGTATGATTACATTAGCGGCTGATGTAAGCTTACTCTCTTGAGACAAAACTCACAATTGACTAAGGGTTTGAATTGCCAGTTTCATGGACTCCCAGACGTTTTATATTACTAATAAAAATTAATATTATTACCCACTCCCGGTTTAACAGGGCACTTTTAGACCACTTTCCAGACTGCGTTATGCACAAAGGGTTCACAGCACGTGATGTAGAAGGGGTGAGGCAAGCCAACCCCAACAAGAAACTTATTTACACAACCACAGTCAGCACTTCGGCAGACCTTAAATGCATAGTCTGAAATTCTGTGTTCTCTTTTACCAGTGTGGTATTGCGACTGACACGTTCATTGCGCAACCATTCGGTCGCACTCAAGGGCATGTTTGTATTGGAGTTGTCGCGGATACGGACTAAGAAAACGGGTCAAAATCACGGCGATAATTAGGTCAGCTTTACCTGCAAATACTGATAATAACTGTGCAGGCAACACACATTCAATCGAAAGGTTCAAATTCGGTTTGGAAGCAACACACAAGATGCTGCTTTCTCATGAAATATCGTCGAGTTCAAGTTTTTGTACAGATTACAAGCTATGTTATTAGTCTGTGGACGATCCCTAAAATTAAGAAATTGCGAAAACAATCCGTTGATTCGCGTATGTGCAAAAACCGGATCTTACCTCGCTTTGCAGCGTCCTCATAAGAAATGAACGCCAATTTTGAGTCTTTCCCACCCATGTTTAACCCCTTCAAAGACGATTTCACGTTAAAAGTTGACGATTCATGATCAACGCAAAGCAGTTGTGGTTTCCTTGTCGGCCATACTTGATCACGCGACAGTTAATCAAGACGTTCGAGATTTGACGGGAACTAGTTGCCTCCCTTGCATAAGTGTCGTCTGCTAGTGTGTTGCGAGTAGGCCTCAAGCTGAAAAACCAAACTTTAACTTTCGCTTATACCCTTGATATGCAAATCTGAGTGTAATTAGAAAACTTAAAATACAAAAGAACACACAGCATGATGTTAGGCACGACAGTGAGAACATTTCTTTCAAAACCAGCCCATGAAACCATCACTGCACCAGTTATAGATGTCATCTTACGAGCGCAGTATACTCTTTCCGTAAACTCAGCATTCCATTTATCATTCGTCATTCCTGTTTTTGTTGCTGTGTTTTTGTTTGTTCGTTGGTTGTTGACTATTTTTTTGAAACAAAAAGGTTTTTTATGTGTTTCTGTCCTCATCAGTGTAATTTCAGTGCTATGGACTTCAGTGTTAGGCTATGCGTAGAATTAACTGACTTAGAATGGCACATTAATTTTATCTTCATTGTTTATCTTAGTACCGGTAAGTTTGTATAAATCTAAGACAGGGAAAAAAATGACTATATTCGCATACATTGTAGAGGAACCAACTTAAATCCGCTCAGTTTAAACAATATTAATCAGTAATGAACAATGTACACACACTGACGTTCTTAGATCGATGCAGACCAGCACAGGTGTGACATGTGCACAGCGGCCCGGCTTTGGGTGAATCTGTTGTGAGGCTAAACCCCAGATGACGACTTGCTTGTTAGCTTCGAGGGCGAAAATCGAAATTTCACTCTTGATCCAAACACAGGGCGACACACGGCTGTGCAAGGGAACTGTGTAACACGACTGATACGACAAATTTGACGTGGCCGCGGAACTGAACCACGTCAGCTGCCTGTGCGGCAACCGACCGGGATGTTGAGGAATTTTAGTTCGACGTAACTTAACGAAACTTTGTAAGGCCGCATCATTCAGTTTAGCTAAATTTTCGGAAGGTTTGTGCATTATTTTGTGGTATGTCCGTGAGCTTAGGTGAATAGTATATAATTATTCCGAATTAAAAGGGAATCTACCAACATCGTTTGACCGGCAACGGATTACTGACCTTCCGCCTCTGACTCACTGTGATTTCGATTTCGTTGGACAATCAGACCATTCAGTTTAGATTTTCAAGGTTTGAACAAAAGGTTTGTACTCTGAATGAGAAAGCTGACTCGTTTAGAACTGAAGATGTACCTGACAGGGATGTTGAGTAATTCTAGTTGGACGTAACTTTACGACAATTTTTAGGGCCGTATTAAGCAAGATTTTCGGAAGGTTTGTGCATTATTTAGTGGCATGTCCGTGAGCTCATTTGAATAGTATATATTCCGAATTTAAATGATGGTGTTTTGGAATCTACCAACATCGTTTGATTGCTGATTATTCGTCTCTGGTTCACTGGAGTAATGCTTGCGATTTCGTTGGACAAACAGACAATTCACTCCAAGGTTTGAACAAAACGTTTGTAAAGCTGAATGAGAAATGGTGGCTCGTTTAGAATTGAAGCCGATTGATCAGTGCGCCGTAACAGCTGTGTGTTTAGCCTCAGTGGAACAACAAAACGGACAGAGCAATCAAACAGGTAGCACTGGACACATCAAGACAAATCTGTGAGTCCGTCATTTCAACGAATGCGATTGGCTCATCTTTCAAGGAGTCATCAAACAAGGACGCATATTCGTAGCCGGTCGAACGTCAAACTGGTGCGAGAAAACTTAGAGCCATAGAAGTAAATTATTTGTAATTTGTATGCTCGTTTTACTGACCCTGCTACTGGAGAGAAAAAAAAATGTACCGAGATACGCTAGCAATACTGGTCACCATTTTGGTGATCTATTGGAAGAGTACAATGTCGTCTGCGAGTTTTCTGTCTGCGTCCACCACAAAGTTACGCGACTTCTTGTCCCTGGACCTGGCGGCTGGACTAGAGAAATACATCCAGCATGAAAACAAACGGCTTGAAATCATCAAAAGGTAAACATTTGGATAGTTTTATTATTTATTTGTTTATTTATTGGCTGGGTTGGTTGTACTTCATAACCATCGTCATCATCATCTTCTTCTTCTTTGTCGTCGTCGTCGTCGTCATCGTCGTCTTCTTCTTCTTCTAGTCTTCTCTTAACTGAGCTTATACACAGATCTGTCGAATGTACCCCGCAAGTGAGCAGCACTGATCATGATAGGCTCAAATAGATCGCCGTGTGTGTGTGTGTGTGTGTGTGTGTGTGTGTGTGTGTGTGTGTGTGTGTGTGTGTGTGTGTGTGTGTGTGTGTGTGTGTGTGTGTGTGCATGCATTGAGTTTAAATGTTTAGCTGGTTTCTACACTTTTTTCTCTACGTTCCTGTAGCTTATAGACTTTCCTCCGTTTGCTCTTATTTCCGTAGTTCAGCAACGGCAAGTTCGAACATGATATTTATACCAAAACTTATACAGTTGGAAAATACAGATTGTTGTCATTGTCATTGTCATTGTCATTGTCTCTCAATAGGTCAGTAGCCTCCGTCTAGTCAATATATTTTCAAGTTTTCTGTCAGCACAAGAAGCAGACAGTTCACTTTGCTGAGGACTTTTAAAACTATCTGCCAAGTTTTACTCCTCTACTTGTCAGTGCCAAAGGCTATGAGGACGAAGTGCCCCTGGTTCTTGTGAGACTGGAGAAACTTGGACGGTAAGTCAGTCCTGAAATAATACTGACGCACAGAAAACTGACACAGGGTTGATAAGAGAAATGTATACTAGACAAAGCGGGCACACCGTCATCGCCACAGACGGTTCTCAGCTCGCTATAGCTGCTTGTATAATCGATGAACAACTGAGATCAAATGACTGTGCAACAAGTAAAACGACAAAGTTGACAGCTGTTAAAGTCTGTATGTTCGTTCTCAGTTCAAAGGGGTGGGGGGGGGGGCTGCCGCTTACAGTCTTGACTCACTTTAAACTGAGAGATTAAAAACAACAACAACATCAAAAACCTCCTAGTCTGTTTCCTGCCGTAACTGTGTCTGTTGTGCATGCAGACTGAGTCATATTCTGGCATCCAGTCAAGCGGAGAGGGTGAAGCTGCAGCAGCAGAGCTTGAGCGTCCCCCACCCTACCACCACCCTCCGCCTTGTCCGCGACTTCCTCGACACGTGGTCTGACAAGCTGCGGAACGAAACGCTCTATGGATTTCGTGAGTAGACTATACCTAGCTAAACTTGGGCTCGAGGCAGTCCGCGGACTGCAATTCAGAATTGCAGAAATTGCGTCAAAACCATCTTAGTAAGTTCCCGCTCATTTCAATCAGTAGGGTGATCTTATGGATATATCCGATTTCCTCGCGTGGTCACATAGTTAGACGGAGAAGTGACCCAGGCAGTGTACCTGTACAGGTTAGAGGTTGTTTCCAGGGAGAAAACCAATCGCAAGTGTGAGATATTTTCATACATTATCTTACCTCCCCTGTATCGCAAAGGTGACGGCATGCGTGCCCTCTGTGCGGATAACCCTGGCGCCATCAGAGTTAGGGTTGGTTGGGTGGGTGTTTGGGCGTCTAACGTCCTTTTTCACCACGTAAGGATGATAGCAAAGACGGTGCAGCGACTGAGAAAAAGGCCAGCACAAATATTTGGCCCCAGCTGGGATTCGAACTCACTACCCGGCCGAGCACTACCGGAGAGTCCAACGCTCTACCATTCGGCTATCCCGACTCCCCTGTCTGTGCAGATAATGTTCATGTGCATACATTAATTCAATATTGACCATAACACCGTTGGCTGTATGGCTGATCGTTATTTCTCACAATGTAAGGTTGGATGATATCAAAGACGAGGCAATGACTCTGAAGAAGAAGGCAGCACGCAGCACAAGTACTAGACTTGCTGTCAGTCTGAAATTTCCAACATAGTCTCATCACTCGGATAATCTAGCACGTATTACGTTTCTGCAGGATTACGAGAGTTCCTCACCAACGACAAATCAGAATTGCCCTCAGACAGCGATCTTGACGAGGTCGCACGTGCGCTGGCGGAGATCCAGTACGTCTACAACATGACGACCTCTGACCTTTACGCTGGCAAGGTCATGGGTCTTCAAGGGTCACCTCTGAAGCCCCGAGACGCTTATGACGTTGGTCGTGTGTCCATGAAGATGGGTCACCTGAAGCAAGCGGCCACCTGGTTTGAGAGGGCGATGTCTGAGATACCGGCAACGGAGAGAGCTTCTGGAAATTCTTCCTTTCCTGTGGCGGAGACGCTGGCCAGCCTTGGCATCATACTATTTAATGTAGGGTTTGCTGCTGATGTCCTTCTTGGCGATGTTGTTGTGGGGTTTTAGTAATTGGGTTGTTGTTGTTGTTGTTGTTTGTTGTTTGTTTGTTTGTTTATTTGTTTATTTGGGGTTTTTTTGTGCATCATACCAAATAGTTTAGGTTTTGTTGTTGATGTTTTTGTTGTCGATGTTGTGGGGTTTTAGTGCGGCTTGTTGTTGTTTCTTTATTTGGGTTTTGTTTTTGTTGTGCATCGTACTAGTTAGTGTAGGTTTTGTTGTTGATGTTCTTGTTGTCGATGATGTTGTGGGAGTTTAGTATGGCTTGTTGTTATTGTTGTTGTTGTCGTTTGTTGTTGTTTGTTTGTTTGTTTGTTTGTTTGTTTGTTTGTTTGTTTGTTTGTTTGTTGGGTTTGGTTTTGTGGGGTCTTTTTGTTGAAGTTCGGTGCTTTCTGTTTCTTGTGTGCTTTGTTTTATGGTTTTATGGTTGTTGACATGGCATCATCCTAGTAGTGTAGGTTTTTGCCATTGTTGTTGCTGTCGTTATGGGGGTTTAGTAATATGACTTGTTGGTGTTGCTGTTGTTCCTTTTGTCAGTTTGACAAGTTGTTGTTGTTGTTGTTGTTGTTGTTGTTGTTGTTGTTGAAGTTCGTTTGTTTTTCTTTTTCTTTGTTTCATGGTTTTAAACCGGATGGTTTGCTTCCGTACAGTCTACAGTTTACACGTGTACTCGTTTTTCTTCTCGAACAGATGGACGAAAAGGGGAAGGGACTTCAGCTGCTTGAAGAAGCAGCCGATCTTGGTAAGTCCTGCTCTTAACTGGGCACAGCGCGCGAAACACACATGCGCCACATCACAGTCGTTGCGCTGGGTACGTGTTTCTAGTAACTACACAACTCAGTGAAGAAAGGCAGCTGCGCACGGTGACGTACGATCACACGATCACGATACGATACCCTCCGACACCCATAGCGTCCGGAATGGCAAGCAGAGCTCGGAGAGAAGCCGTCCGGCCTCTGTAGTGCTTATCCGTGACGTCCCAAAAACATTCGTGTCCTTTCGAAAAGGATTGTAAACACTGACGTCTGTACAGGCGACAATGCACGTGTGCTTCATGAATATGGAATACTGAGCTAAGTACTAGTGTTATTAGCGATGCTGATGTTTATCTCATCCTATGCATTGGACTGCAGTCACAGGAACGGCTGGGCCCATTTTGGGGCGGTCGGTGGCTAGTGGTTAAGACTTCTTCACCAGTGTGAGAGGTCAGGTTCGAGTCCCACTTGGGGGTGAAGAATGTTTCTTTCTCGTATGTGGCACGTCCATTCAGGCAGACCGTCGGGGGTTCTCTCCGGGTACTCCGGCCTCCTCCCCCTCTGCTTTGGTAATGTTCCGCCCACAATTTTTTTTTTTAAAGTGCAATTCTGAAATTCCGAAACTGAAATTGCTGAGTTGGCCTTTTGCACCACGTGATTGTGATGTGTTCATGTCGAGGGCGTGAGAGAATGCGTGTGGTTCACGTGAGCGTGTGTGTTGGGTTCGGTTCGCGGCGCTTTGAGCCATTTCAAGAAACTGAGTAAAGCGCCTACACAATACACAGTTATTATTATTATTATTATTATCTCGTTACTTCTGTCTATTCAGTCATCGCACAATCTAATGATGATAATAATAATAATAGTATGTGCATTCTGTTTTCAGACTGAAGTATCTGTGTTTGATTAGAGGTACACCAAAAAAAAAAAAAAAGCCGATTTATTTCCAGTTGTTCAGTCTCATTCGTAGGCCTGCCAATCGAAACTGATCATAATTATGTTATTTTGTCGTGTGTGTTTTTGGTTTTTTTTTCCCTGTCCCAACTCTTTTGCCAGTGCCAGTGGTGTTCCTCCCAGGTAATGGGTTGAATCCACGGAGGGCTTGGAAGCTGGGGCAATTATTATTCTGCATGATGATGGGGATGAGGATGATGGTAAGATGATGCCATGGAGGTCCGTGTGGTCAGGGACTGCGGGACAGGACCGCATTCCACGCTTCCTGTCATAAATATCCCGGCATTAACCAGGCCCGCTTTTTTGTGGGACCGCTTCATCACCACTAGACCCGTACTGTTTTGGCGTTGGCGCCCATCGCTGAAATGGTTGTATGTTATATTTCGACCTTTCCGTGGGCCCCATCAACAAATACTATTCGGCTTGTGCTGTTTCTATGTCCATGATGCACGACCTCACCGACCACATCCTCTGCATTAAAATAGGTAACATTAAACATATTAAGGTATACATACATACACTAATAAAAGTACCTATAATACATAACACAGATGCCGAAAGTGAGGACATTGTCAAAATGTACCTCAGTCATCGCTTCGGGCGAGATGTGCAGCCATTGGTCGAGACGGACCCTGGGGATGACCGAAGACACTGGTTCCGGTTATGCGCAAATGCTAGTTCCGGTCACGTTGCCATGGTAAGCTTTCAATGGTCGTACAGTTGTTGACAAATTTAAATTGTGTATGCGAACAAATAAACAGTTCAAATTCATAAATTCACGTTTTCCAGTTTGTTTCAAAGTGTTTGTTGCATTCCATAGTCCTACTTTATCGGGGGAGCCGGGATAGCCGAATGGTAGAGCGTTGGTCGTGAGTTCGAATCCCGACTAGGGCCAAATATTTGTGCTGGCCTCTTTCTCGTTGCCCCGTCTTTGATATCACCCTTGTGTGGTGGAAAAGGACAAAACTCCCAAACACACACCCACGAGATGCATTCAAAATGTGCTGTGAAGGTATTTACGGATAAAATGACGACGACGACGACGACGACGATGATGATGATGATGATGATGATTGATTGTTTCTTTGCATGCGTTTCGTTTCTTTGTCAAAGAAAATAAACTCAGAATATAGAAAATGTACGATCGTTAAATTTTTTTCCCGCACGGGACGGCGTCGTCTGATTGTCTGATTCTGCCGACTGTTCCAGAGCTCGCCGATGAAGTGGTACCACGTGTGCCGTTACAAACGGTCGTCACTGGTCCCGTACCGGGTGTACAGGGAAGAGATCCTCAGTCGTTCACCTTACGTCTCACTTCTCTACCAGTTCATCAACGGTACAGAGGCGGACCAGATTGTCAACGCGTCCGTTTCAAATGTAAGATGCACGTAGCAGGCATGGACACACGCAGGCACGCACGTACACAAACACAGAGAGCGAGAGAACGAACGAACGAACGAACGAACGAACGAACGAAACTTTATTTTCCAAGGATAAAAAGATATAGGTACAACGACCTGTCTTCCATCTTGTCTTTGCTAAACTAGGAAAACTACACTACAAAGAAATCACACACACAGAGAAATGATCTATACAAAAGAAGCAGAGCGAGAGAGAGAGAGAGAGAGAGAGAGACGGCGATGAAAGACAAATTGTTCATTGTCTTCCGTGTATGTTTCATGAGGCTTATGGCTTAATTTAACACAATTGGTTTAAACAGTTTTATTCATTTTGAACAAATATAAAAATGCAATCTCACAATTTTCACGAGGCCGAGCACAACAAGTCAAAAACTTATAAATGTGCTCATAAGTACAAAAACATTTGCGGCGGAGGCGTCAAATACAGTATTATGATAAGACAGATCTGTTAAAAAAAAAAGAGAGAGAGAGAGAGAGATATGAAGAAAGGGGATAGAGAGAATGGCCAATACGTACTGTACAGAGAAAAATGCAGTGGGACTGTGGTTTCGGTGGCAGCGGGCTGGCGTCTGCTAATGGTAATCGGAATTTAGGTGTCAACGCGACCTGATATTTCTATAAAGTGCTGTACAGTTTCAAAAAGATTTATATTATCATTCAAAGAAAGACTGAGATTAACACAATTCGTACCAAGCAAGTTATGCAGAAAGTCCAGCTCAAGCAAGCCCAAGCATAGAAGCTTTCTGAGCGCGGAGATGCCAAGATAATAATAATAATAATAATAATGAATTGTACTTGCATAGCGCAAAATTCTCACAAAGTGACTCAATGCGCGTACTCCCGCACTCATACCAATAAATACACACACACACACACACACACACACACACACACACACACACACACACACACACACACACACACACACACACACACACATACACACACACACACACACACACAGAGCAGCTGAATCAGGAGGTAAGTGGGCCTAGTCGAAAGCCTTGAAGCGATGTATGTCCGACTGGTCTCTCAGACCGGCAGGTAGTGCGTTCCAGAGTGACGGGGAAGCAAAGCTAAACGCGCGCTCGCCAACTGTTCAGTTTGAGGTTTCGACGAGGAACTTTCAATAGTTTTTCAGAAGAAGAACAAAGTGCGTACTGAAGAAAAGTGAACAGAACTTACTTCCTTATTCATCCAGCCAGCCATCCGCACACGTTTGTTATAAAACAGATTTCACTCTATAATGCTCTGTTGACCTGTACATGTAGTTTATAATCCCGAGCCATAATATTTCAGAATGGGTATAACTGTTCTGTTTCCCTCTGCCTGTCTGGAATGCGATAAAATTTGCTTGAAATGCGAGGTGTGTCATTAATATATGTCATTGTGTGACACCTCATGAACTGTTCTGTCTCTCAGCTGACGCACGGTGCAGTGAAAGGTGCGGAGGGGCTGCTTCACTTTGTGGAGGGGTATGTGTGAAAAATACGCAGCCTACCCTCTCTGTCCCCCCCCCCCTCTCTCTCTCTCTCTCTCTCTCACACACACACACACACACACACACACACACACACACACACACACACACACGCGTCCATCCTCCTTCTCCTCTCTCTCTCTCTCTCTCTCTGTATTTATGCAACTTTCAACATGTCACACAATGTATGCAGCACCGTGTTACGCACAGTGTATGCGGTAACATGTCAGTTACAGTTAAGTGCATGCACCTCTTGTGTAATTCCTAATTAGCAGGTTTAGGTCAAAGGATTTACTGTAATCCATTACGACTCGCTAGCAAGGGCATGCTGTAACTGCTAATACAACTTACGATATATAAGATCTATGACAAATGACATTTTATTCAACCCGTTGTTAATATCGCGTCTGTCAGAGAGAATGTGCGCTCATTGTTGTTTAATACTGCTGCTGTGTCGGTGTTTTTGTAAAATAAAATAAAAGAAATATGAATAAGAATGTAGAAAAAATGTCATAAGAATGTTACTCGTCTTCCTTACAGAGCCTCACTCGGCAGCAGTGTAGAAATCGCGGGCAGAATAGCGGATCGGATTTCGGACCTCACCGGACTTTATACAGGTCCAACAGGAAAAGAGGGGAGTTCGTGGACTGGCGATCCTATGCACGTATGTTTCACCTGAACTGATCTGCTTTTGCCAGCGTTTTCGCATTGTGTCCAGCTTGAAAATGAAAAATGTACACCCGTTCAAGTTATCGAGTATGGTATATGGATGAAATTCATAAATGTGTGGGGTTTTTTTTTGTTTGTTTTTTTTTTTGCTGTTCCAACTCTTTTGCCAGTTCCAGTGGTGTTCCTCCCAGGTAATGGGTGGATTCCACGGAGGGCTTGGAAGCTGGGGCAATTTGTATTGTGCATGATAATGGAGATGAGGATGATGGTAAGATGATGCTATGGATATCCGTGTGGTTTGGGACTGCGGAACAGGGCCGCATTCCACACTTCCTGTCATAATATCCCGGCATTAACCAGGCCCGGGAACTACGGCACCTGCGGTGCCGGACGTGTAATCATCCACATCATAAAACGTGTCATACCAAGGGAAGCACCCCCAAAGTCGCACCCGTGAAGTGGGTGAATCTCGGCTGTGTGGCAACAGCCTCCCCATTGGGCCCATAGCACGTAAGCTCTGGGTAGGAGCCGACCTAGGTAGGAAAAATCCCGCTTGCCTCGGCTGGGACTCGAACCCGGGTCTCCCGGTCCATGGCTAACCACTACACTACGGGGGCCGGTTTAAATGTGTTTCTTGATTTGGGATTTCAGTATCTTGACATAAAATCGGTAATAGGTTCATTAGCATCTAATTTGCAGGTTCTGAACTATGGTCTTGCTGGTACGTTCCTGCCCCATGTGGACGGTGTGAGTAAAACTTTTTATCACACGCACGCACGCACGCGCACACTCTCTCACACTCACTCACACTCACACACACACTCACACACTCTCTCTCTCTCTCTCTCTCTCTCTCTCTCTCACACACACACACACACACACACACACACACACACACACACACACACACACACACACACACACACACACGCACACACACACGCACACACACACACACACACACACACACACTCACTCACTCACACATGTTTTTTTTTTAACTGATACGTATTCGTCGAATTGTTTGTCTTTGTTTGGTGGACTGTTCCACATATTAACGAAAACACTCAAAGTTCACAGAAAGAAAAAATCCGATAGCATTTGATTTAGATATAAGAGCGTATACATTTGTTATTGTATAGTACGTCGATATATTATTTGTTATAAGCATTTAGTCCCTGGTAAGTACAAGTTGTATGAAACCCTTGCATAGGACAGACACGGAAATACGCACACAGCACAGATAAATGTGCCCTCCGCACGTAACAACCGCCAATTAAAGCATTTGTGTGTGTGTGTGTGTGTGTGTGTGTGTGTGTGTGTGTGTGTGTGTGTGTGTGTGTGTGTGTGTGTGTGTGTGTGTGTGTGTGTGTGTGTGTGTGTGTGTGTGTGCGTGTGTGTGTGTGTGTGTGTGCAGTATTTAGCTATTTTGAGATAGGAACCATTCAAACTTTGAGAATGAGCGCAGCTTAGGCTGCGGACAAAATCAGTCGGCGGTCTGTGCTGCTTTCAGCTACTTGTAGGGATTCAGTTTACACTTGTAGAAAAGGCAAGGAACCAGAAAAACTAGCTGCAATAGCGGAAAAAAGAAGAAAAAGAAAGACAGAAAATGCTGCCCCGCCTCTTTTTTTCTTTCCTTGCTCTGACCTATGTACGCCCACTGCTTCAATAAAAGGGACGCAACTCCTGTTGCAAGGGAGGCTACTTGTAGAAAAGTAGAAAGTAGCTGCAATAGGGGAAAAAAAAAAAAAGCTACCCCGCCTCTTTTTTTTTTTTTTTTTTTTTCGTTCCTTGTTCTGATTGTACGCCCACTGCTTCAAGAGACGCAACTCCTGTTGCAAGGGAGGCTAATGGTAGAAACACATAAAGCTCCCACGCAGAGTAAGGAACTGAGGATAATGTAGGCTACGTCTCTTGTGAAGTTATTGCGCGAACCAGTAATTAGGTTTGTAGGCTGTCTATACCGAGACATCCTGTACGCTCATTCTTTCCACTATGTTTTCACCTTGACGATAATAACTCCGTGTAACACGTGGAGAATCGCCGAAGCCAAGGGGGCGCCAGTTAGCTCCCATTATCCTCGTTTCACATTATTTCCCCTTTGCTGCAATTTTCCCAGCGTATGCTTGTGCATGCCGTGTTCTCTTTTCAGACCTACGACCCTCCGATAGTAATGAGAAATTCCGGATACCGCATGGCTTCAGTGCTTATCTATGTGAGTACTTCGGCCCCCCTGCAGAGACAAAAATCTCAGGTCGGGCAACATGCATATACCCGTTCCCAGTTCGCTGTATAAGTTTCAGTGCGATGTAATGCCTGTTTCTAATACCATTTATAATAGCTTCACAAACGTGTGTATGGTTCTGTATATCGCTGAGCATTGTGTGTGCCGCCTCTGGGGGCTTAAACAGCCGGAGGGGGTCCTGACAGTTGATTAAGGAGTTATTCGTGGGAGGGCAGGGGATCAAATGAGGGACTATATCTCCACATTACTCCGTTTGTATATATGTGTGTTTGCTTTTAACTTGGCTTTCTAATGTTACCGGTTGAGCTACCGCGTTCTTTTTTTTCTTTTTCTTTTTTTTTTTCTTTTTTTTTTTTGGGGGGGGGGGAGGGGGTTGGGGACACTTGAAACTCGCAAGGCAAAGAATAGTCCTGTTGAGGGTACTACCCCCTTTCCATTTTAAAACATATCAATAAAATAGTAAGTTTGCAGTTACAAGATAAGTCACTGTGTGCCTAACTTCACAGAAGGTGTGAGATGAGGTGGTGGAGATACTTATACTATAGTATATATTGCGAATATTAATCAGTTTTCCTCATTACGCACAGATATGCGTCATAGTTTACGCAGAGATTTCAGAATCTGACGCATTTATTTTACGAAATGACCCTCTGAATTTGACATAGAGTGTCAAAACGACCCTCAGTTTTGAAAGCTGTAAGGAACACTGATTAATGCGTAAACCGCTGTTGAACATGCACCGACTGAGACATTAACAAAACAAGAAACGCTTCTTTCATTTGTATTTGGAAGTACCAACAAAACCAGTATCTGCCAAACAAGGTTCTTGGCTGACAGGTTATTTGTAGGCGGGGATTTGAGTAGAGCTGGTTTGCGGCTGAGGGACGAATAACGCCCCTTTCCGGAACGAAAGGGTGATCTGGAATAGGGGTCAAAATTAATAGAAAAAGCCAGCACACATGTTTGGCTGCATTTATTACCCGAGACTCGAACTCACGATCCGAGCATGGATGGCCCAGCATTTCACCAACAGACCAGAACAACGTCGACTGACTATTTTGAAAGTGTAAAATTACTTAAAGCCTTTATGTTCGTAACGCAGCTGAGTTGAAAACCTGCCGCTTTCGTAGTTCTAAGGCTGTTTGCCAGATAGAAGGATGTTTCATTTGGCCATTGCGACCGTTTTCGTAACTTTGTGGCTTCTACTGTTAGAGAAATACGACTTTCTTTGAGCCTACCGTCCATTCTTTAACAGAATGGGACTCGAAAAATCTGATATAAATAGCCACCAATCAGCGCCGTCTAGCTGGTCCCTAGTCCGCAACCAAACAACGTCGTCTGCTCCGTGCACAGTACATCTCTAGAACAACATACACGCTGACAAGAGTCGACACAACGGTTGCAAGTGTTATATTGTGACACAAGTGACACTGATGCACGGATTAAAGATCTCAGCTCCCAACAAAAAGCTTTCCGACGTGTGAAAAATTTTTACAGAGTCGACCGTGCAAGCACAGTCAGCTCTGTCACAGTTGCAGAGTTTTCAGCGTCCCTGAAACCCCAATAAAAGCCAAGGGCAGCCTGATTTCACAGCTCAGTTTGCGTTTTGACACTGTGTCTCGCTCACTGCCCAAAAGCCAAATAACGTCACGGCAGACTCGTGCTCTGGTTTTATAAGGGTCCCCGAAGCGCTGAAAACTCTGCACCTGTGACAGAGTTGCCTGGATTATGCACAGTGGAAGGAGTCGCAGTTTAAAAAAAACGCAATGTTTGCGGCTTTTTGCTGAGATTGCAGACCTTTAAGCACATTCGATGAAAAGTTTTCCGCACGCTGTTTTATGCCTGTCATGCATATTGAGACTTTAAAGTGTTATTGTGGTTTGTACGTCGCTTTTGAAAATATTCGTTTCCCGTCACCGTGTATTATTGTTTATATATTATTTGGCGCTTTTCTCAACAGCTGAGTGACGTCAACGCCGGAGGGGCAACGACCTTTACTTCGCTCAATGTTACCGTCACCCCAAGCAAGGTATATTTTTTTTTTTCTCAAAACTGAAATGTGAAGGGCTGGCTGTATGGAATACGGAAACTCACATTAAAACAGGCGTAATAATTTAGATCTGTGATGTATCTACACGCCGATACTGCAGGCTGTGGGTTTTGTTACCCGTGATTCTTTGCTGACAATCAAATAATAAATGCCGAGAAAATGCCAAGAAAACAAATATAACACGACTTTCTTAGAGTCTTCGGTCCGTTCATGTACAGACTGGGACTCGACAAAATCTTCTAAGAAACAGCCATCAATCAGCGCCGTCTAGCTGGTCCTCAGTCCGCAACCAAATAACGTCGTCTGCTTCTAGAGCAACATATAATACGCCGGCCATAGGCACCACAACGGTTTCAGATGCTACATCGTGACCCGTGACCGTATCCGATGCACAGATTAACTCATTCTACCCGAGCAACAACTGTAGTCGTAACAGTAGGTGTACATTAATTTTTACCTCCCTTTCCAACATGTCTGCTGTCCAGTTTCCTTGGCAACCCGCTGAAGGTGATGTCAAAGTAAAGTCAAACATCTAAGCAACACTTCCTATAAATACACAATTATTTGGCCCACGTGGTGTAATGTCACCACGTGATCCAGCCACCTGGTGCAAGCGGGTAGCGTCCGTGTAGAATGTGTTAAGCGTATTCGATGAAATCCACACGATGTTGTATGCCTCTCATACGTACTGAGACTTCAGTTATCCGCGACAGATTTTTTTTTTCAATGCAGAAATGACGTAGGCATGCGTGTATTCAACATTATTCTAATTTTCGATGACTTTTCTCATCAGGGCAACGCTTTGCTGTGGTACAACCTGCGTCCTAGTGGGGAGATGGAAGCGGCCATCACACATGCAGGTTGTCCTGTGGCTGTCGGTGCGAAGTGGGGTAAAGCACACAGAAGGTTCTTCTTTGTACAACACAAATACAAGTGTTTAACGGATAAAACTATCAGTGTATCTTCTCCTTCTTCTTCTCCTCCTCCTCCTCCTTCTTCTTCTCCTCCTTCTCCTTCTTCCTCTTCTTCTGCTTCTTCTCCTCCTCCTCCTCCTCCTTCTTCTCCTCCTCCTCCTCCTTCTTCTTCTTCTTCCTCTTCTTCTTCTCCTCCTCCTCCTCCTTCTTCTTCCTCTTCTTCTCCGCCCGATTTGACTGGTTGCGTCAGATCTGCAGCCCGGTCGCCATGACGAATCCGACAGTCTTCTGCACGTCATGACGGCTACCTTACCTATAAAGTTGCATCTGTAGCTCTGCGCCCTCTTGCCAGGTTTGGGGGAGCCGGGGTGGTCGAATGGCAGAGCGTTAGACTTCTAATGCTCGGGTCGTGAGTTCAATCCCGGCTGGGGCCAAATATTTGTGCTGGCTTTTTCATCGTTGCCCCGTCTTTGATATCACCCTACGTGGTGGAAAAGGACGTTAAACACCCAAAAACCCACCCACCCACCCACCCTCTTGCCAGGTTTGACGTTGCAGAGCATCATTGGCAAGACAGTATTGATGTGTATGAAAAACTAGTCGAATGTCCGTGTTGTATTGTTGAGTTGTGTGGTGTGTGGTATATTGTGTGGGATGGGGTGGTGTGTCGTGTGGTTTTCTTTGGATTGGTTTGGTATGTTTTGTGTTTGTTGTTGTTGTTGTTGTTGTTTTGTCTTTTTAAAAAAAGTCATGCAGACACTTTCCGTACTTTTGCAGTGGCCGTGAAAGGACTGTGGAGCAAAGGCAATGAACTGAGGCGTCCATGTGGCCTGAAGAGAACCGCCTCTCATCTGGCTGTGGACAAGATGCTCATTACTCGCCCAAAGACTCGGCCCCACACATAGCGAACTCATTATGCGCCAGAGAGTTTTATCTCAAACTCGCTTCGTCGCTGATCGTTCACGTTTTGTGGATGGAAGGAACGAAATTATTATACTTATGATCGTGTCAGTGTTTTGAGTATGATTCGGTGCTTAGTTTCATTTAAGGATGCTTAATTTATTTTTCGTACCGATTTCCATTTTGTGCAGCGCCTTTCAAACCACAGTAAATGGGCGCTGAAGAATTTGTAGTACATGTAGCAGTAGTAGTATTGCTGTTGTTGTTGTTGCTGTGGATGTTGCCGCTGGCTGGATTCAATCATCTGGACCAGTGGATGTGATCACCAGTGTAACTAGCAAGAACAAGGTAAAGTTAGAACAGCGGATTGATCATATGTGCCATAAATACTTATATATGTGACCTTTCAAACAGTACAAATCTCCTTTGAACGACCTTCTTCTATACCTCGGTCGGTGGTCTGGTGGATAAGAGACTTCGTCACCTATGCGAGAGGTCAGGTTCGAGTCCCACTCGGCGTACAGAATTTTTCCTTCTTGTACGTGACACCGTTCAGTCGGGCCGATCGTCGGGGGTTCTCTCCAGGTACTCCGGCTTCCTCCTCCTCTGCTTTGGAAATGTTCCGCCCACAAAATTTGAAAATAAATGCAACTCAAAATTCCGAAACTGAAATTGCTGAGCTGACTCTTCGCACCACGTGACTGTAAAGTGTTCATGTCCAGCGTGTGACAGAATGCGTGTGATTCACGTTAGCGTGCGTGTTGGGCTTCAGCTCGCGGCGCTTTGAGACAGTTCAAGAAACTGGGTAAAGCGCCTACACAATACACAGTACACAATTAGTAGTAGTAGTAGTAGTAGTAGCATTAGCCTTAGCCTTAGCCTTAGCATTATTATTATTATTATTATACCTCTCGCTCTTTCAAAGTGTCAGGCTTGGAAAAACTTCCATCTGTACCTCCTTTGAACCGGAGAGATTTTTAATATCAGCAGTGTTACAAGTCACACTGAGATTCCTTGGACAGTTAGATTTCCAAAACTAAAAGCATACATGGCGAAACCAGTGAGGGGTAAAGTCGTTCTCGTGTTCGAGGAATTTGAGAGACAGGAGAGACTTGAAACACACAAACGTGAGTATAATGAATGTGCAACACTTCCCACCAAGCCAACTTTAAGTCCATGCAGAAATAAATTGATTCTGATTTTTTTAGTGAGGCCACTAGTGCACAAGCTCGGCAGCCAAACCTTACTTGCTAGGAACTCTCTGAATTACTACTACTACTACTACTACTACTAACTGAGTATTGTACAGGCGCTTTACCCAACTTTTTGAATCGACTCAAAGTGCCGCGAACTGAACCCAACACGCACGTTCACGTGAATCACATGCATTCTCTCACACACTAGACATGAACACATGACAATCACATGGTACGAAGGGCCAGCTCAGCAACTTAAGCTTCGGAATTTTAGAGAACCCCCGACGGTCGGCCCAAATGAACGGTGCCACTTACGAGAAGGAAAAATTCTTTGCCCCGAGTGGGACTCGAACCTGACCTCTCGCACTGGTGACGAAGTCTCTTAACCACTAGACCACCGACCGCCCCCCGGTATCCGCACTATTGCCTTTGCTTCTCAATTATTTTATGAAAGTAATGGGCGTGGGCGCAAACGAACTACGTTGTACGCAGCTCAGAGTCCTTGTGAGCGCGTTATCATGTTCTTCAGGTCGCTAACTCATAATTGTCTTCACTAATCTGACACATCCTGTGTGCACACTGTACTTACTGTGGGGTACACTCACTATCTCATTTCACTTTTGTTCTTTTGGATATTTATTGATATAATTTACGATGTTCATAGAGAAATTTATTGTGTTCGTAATGAAATTTATTAGCTGTAAGCGAATAATAAAGTTAAAAGTCTTTCCACAACTGGCTTTGTTGGTAGTCTCTCCTTTCAGCCGGTGTTGGAGCTTGTTCATTCAGCACTTTCCCTTTTATTCACTTTAACCTTCGCCGTACGTACGCCACACTTTTATTCAAGCGTGCGTAGCTTCGTCGAAACATCATGACTTTGTCAATAAGGGTTTTTTGGAATGCTGTGTGCTTTGATCGTAAAGAAACAATTATATTTAACAATGAAAACAACGTTTAAGAAATCCTGACGAACAGTTCGAAATGTTCTCTAAATTATATCACTGCCAGTTCCACTCACCTTTTTCTTTAACCAACATGTGTTTTTAAGAACAAGAGGAGCGCTATTTTGAGAATATCAACCGCCCACATTCTACATGAAAACATTCCGCAAATGGCAGTGGACATAGCGTTCGATAAAATCATAGAATTGCAGGGGCCTGGCGTTCGAGAAAACTCGAATGTGGCAGTGGCCCTAGCCATCCAGTAAACTCGAAAGTGGCAGTGGCCCTAGCTTCCAGTAAACTGAAAAGTGACGGTGGCCTTAACCTTCGAGAAAACTCGAAAGTGACAGTGGCCGTAGCCTTCCGGTAACCTCGTAAGAGGCAGTGGCCCTAGCCTTCCGGTAAACTCGAAAGTGGCAGCGGTCCTAACCTTCTAGTAAACTCGAAAGTAGCAGTGGCCCTAACCTCCCAGTAAACTCGAAAGTGGCAGCGGCCCTAGCCTTCCGGTAAACTCGAAAGTGGCAGCGGCCCTAACCTTCCGATAAATTCGAAGTGGCAGCGGCCCTAACCTTCCGGTAAACTCGAAAGTGGCAGCGGCCCTAGCCTTCCGGTAAACTCGAAAGTGGCAGCGGCCCTAACCTTCCGGTAAACTCGAAAGTGGCGTTGCCCTAGCCTTTCGGTAAACTCGAAAGTGGCAGCGGCCTTAGCCTTCCGGTAAACTCGAAAGTGGCAGCGGCCCTAACCTTCCGGTAAACTCGAAAGTGGCAGCGGCCCTACCCTTCCAGTAAACTCGAAAGTGGCAGCGGCCCTTACCTTCCAGTAAACTCGAAAACGGCAGTGGCCCTAGCCTTTAGTAAACTCGAAAGTGGCAGCGGCCCTAATCTTCCGGAAAACTCGAAAGTGGCAGCGGCCCTAACCTTCCGGTAAACTCGAAAGTGGCAGCGGCCCTAACCTTCGAGAAAACTCGAAAGTGGCAGTGACCCTAGCCTTCCGGTAAACTCGAAAGTGGCAGCGGCCCTAACCTTCCAGTAAACTCGAAAGTGGCAGTGGCCCTGTTCGAGGAAACTCGAAAACGGCAGTGGCCATAGCTTACGAGTAAACCTAAGTCACGCATCCGTGACAACCCCCCAACCTGGCTTTGTAAAAGGCAAACCCAGAAAAGACAAAGTTCCGGTACAGTTTTACAAGGAAGTTGTTTTGAAATTCTATGCATCGTATGGAAGCTTTGCTTATTCCGCAGCCAGCATGGCTGTTCTTACTGGCGAAAATTATGATCTCTCCTAAAGATACGTACAGTGCAACTCTGCCAATAAATTAGCCATAAATGCATAAAATTAGCATGTCTGCGCCGGATTTTTGCTGCCTTCGTCTCGCCTGAGGTCTGCAATCTCGTGTGAATAATGGCGACGTGGCTTAGCGCAGTTGTGTATTACTGCCATCACGCAGAGGGGTCGGTAAGCTAGTGATTTACGTGTCGAAGAGCACGGAGGGTAGTCAAAATGGCTCCGGGTGTTTCTGATGCTACTCCGATTGCTCGCACGTTCAGCGTTCAAGTTGTTTATTGCCTTACACATGATGTATGTGACAATGAGGGGGTTGCATCCCTCGGGAGCGAGGACGTATCATTGAATTACATTCATAATCTGCAGGCGTCATATACATGTACAACGTACAGCCAAATATCAAGTCTGTACTGCCGCTCACTCTAAAACACGCACGCACGCACGCACGCACACACACACACACACACACACACACACACACACACACACACACTCGCACAGAGAGAGAGAGAGGCAGGTCATCCCCCAGCATCAGAGTAGTTGGTTGCATAATGTGCGAGCATGCAATATTACGTCCGTGTCTCAGGTTCAACATATCTGGATCGAATCTTAAGCACATGATACACAAAAAGAGCTGTTGAAGTGATGGTTTGTTTGTCGTGTCTTCTCATCCGTGATTGTTCTCACGTAAGACATATGTCTGGAAAATGAGCGCGTCTGCGTCTCTGATAGGTAGTAACGGGTGAGTCTCTGATAGGTAGTAACGGGTGCGTCTCTGATAGATAGTAACGGGCGCGTCTCTGATAGGTAGTAACGCGTGAGTCTCTGATAGGTAGTAACGCGTGCGTCTCCGATAGGTAGTAACGCGTGCGTCTCTGATAGGTAGTAACGCGTGCGTCTCTGATAGGTAGTAACGCGTGAGTCAAAGTCGTTGTCTGGTTGACAAACGGTTCCTTTCCATCAAATCGACAAACCATGTCAAGTCAGTTGCAAATTTCAAAATGATACCAAATAGCATCAAAGACCGGCTCCCGTAGTGTAGTGCTAGCACTTCGGACCATGGACCGGGAGACCCGGGTTTGAGTCCCAGCCGAGGCAAGCGGGATTATTCCTACCCGGCTAGGTCGGTTCCTACCCAGAGCGGGTGTGCTGTGAGCCCAATGGGGAGGCTGTTGCCACACAGCCGAGATTCACCCACTTCACGGGTGCGAGTTTTGGGGGTGCTTCCCTTGGTATGACACACCTTATCATGTGGATGATTACACGGCCGGCACCGCGCGTGCCGTAGTTCCCGGGCCTGATACATCCATAGCATCTTCTCAAAATCATCCTCATCTCCATCATAATTTAAAAACATTGCCCCACGTCTTATGATGTGGATGATTACACGGTCGGCACCGCAGGTGCCGTAGTTCCCGGGCCTGGTTAATGCCGGAATATTTATGACATGAAGCGTGGGATGCGGCCCTGTCCCGCAGTCCCAAACCACACGGACCTCCATAGCATCATCTTACCATCATCCTCATCTCCATCATCATGCATAATAAAAATTGCCCCAGTTTCCGAGCCCTTCGTAGGTTCCACCCATGACCTGGGAGGAACACCACTAAAACTGGCAAAAAAAAGAAGAAGAAAAAGTAGCATGCCACCTCAAAAGTTTCAACGATGATTGCTCTCATCTGAAGCCGTTATTTTCAAACATGAGCATATGCACGAGCACCGGAATCACTCATTGACATTTTGACTATACCCCCCTTAAAGAGAGGAGGGATCATTACTGACCCACAGCTTCTTAGCAGCCCCAGAAAACGTAAATCACGGTCTGACTTTAGGCTGCACCGAGTGTGCTGTTGCTGCTCATTAATATTTATTACATGTCTGAATTTTTAATCAGTCCTCGCATATTGCGTTGGAAGGTTGCACTTTTGAAGTGCAGTGAGCTGTTCATACATGCCGTAACTTATTTTTGCTTATTGATTTTATTTTTTAACGTGGCTAAATTTTATGGAAATGAATATAAGATGTGTCCCTTTAACAAAGGGATGAGGTGACCTGCGTGACTCC